>JAKWJD010001759.1:9745074-10280738 GCA_027705065.1 Solanum peruvianum
CTACCCTGGTGCCGGAACGTGGCACTCCGATCCTCATATACTATCCTGGTACCGGAACGTGGCACCCGATCCATATACTATCCTGGTGTCGGAACGTGACACTCCGATCCTCATTCTATCCTGGTACCGGAACGTGGCGCCCGATCCATATTCTATCCTGGTGTCGGAACGTGACACTCCGATCCTCATATACTATCCTGGTACCGGAACGTGGCACCCGTTCCATATTCTATCCTGGTGTCGGAACGTGACACTCCGATCCTCATATACTATCCTGGTACCGAAAGGGCAAACCGATCCTCTATTTCTATCCTGGTACCGGAACGTGGCACCTGATCCCCTAATTCATCAAGCCTTCTTTCATACTAAGGCATCATCAATCTCATTATATAATTTATCAAGCCTGCTTTTATACGGGCATCATCAATCTCATTATATAATTATCAAGCCTTCTTTTACACCAGGCATCATCATTAACAAGTGAATTAGGGTTTCTTTCAAGATTTAGGATTCAATAGCTTCATCATGCTTATTTTATCACAATTTCATAATCACAATCATGCAAGCATACAATTAAGCACATAGCAGGGTTTACAATACTAAAAATACATATCATTCGCTATTAAGAGTTCACTACGAATATCGTAAAAAACCATAACCTACTCCACCGGAGAATGAATTCAAACAAGCAAATTCCAAGCTTTGTGTTTTTCCTCTTCGATCGATCCCCTCTCTCTATCTTGTTCTTTCTATTTTTCTTATTCAAACCCTCTTTCTTTACCCTAATTAAATATAATTAAGTATAAAAGATGACAATAATAACCCACTAATTTACTTAAGGTTACCTCTTTTAACCCCAAGTAATTAGACTTATTAATATAACCCTCTAACTTTATAATTAAAGAAGGAATAGTCAAAACGTCCCTTAAAACGTGTAAAGAAATCCCACTCTGACTGGGATTACGCAACCTGTGATGGTCCGTCGTGCCGCGACGGTCCGTCCTGCAGGTCGTCGCAAGGATCAGAGACTCATTTTCACTAAAGAGTCTGTGACGGCCCGTCGTACCTACGACGGTCCGTCCTGCCACTTCCGTCACGACGTTCAGAGACTCGTTTCCCTGACCAATTCTCAAGAGTTGAAGTGTTTTGAAACGAGGGCTCTCGACGGTTCGTCGTACATGTGACGGTCCGTCCTGCAGGTCCGTCACAAAGTTCAGAGAGTCGATTTCAGTACTCAGATTTCAGAATTCCTAAGTGTTTTGGACAAGACACCCTCGACGGTCCGTCGTGCCATGACGGTCCGTCGTGGTGTCCGTCGTCTCAGCCAATTTTCCGGAAATAAAATCTGCTGCTCCAAAACGACTAAACAGGTCGTTATAGTTCAAGTTTCTAAATTAAAAAAAATTAAATTTATTAGATAAAAACTATAATGTATTATCATAAGTTTCATAATAAATAATTGGGAGAATAGGATATTAATTTTTTATTATGATTTTCATAACAATAATTAGTGAAAAATGATATTGAAATTTTATAGATGTGGTACTTCTTTAATTTCGTGATTTTTATAACAATAATTTGTGAAAATTCGATACTGTATTTGGTAATAAAAGTGTTTAGAAAAAAAAAAAAAAAAGATTACGAAAATTGAATATGAATTTTTTTAGAACAATAGAGAAAAAAAAGGATTTTTTATAATATGATGAAAAAAAGAAGAAAGAGATGAAAGTTGGTATATTTAATAAATGTAACTGATGAGACTTTTAACATTTGTTCTTTTTAAAAATAATTATCTCCCCTAAATTCTCTCAATCTGTTATATAAAAATTATATTTTTTTTAAAATAACAAATAATAATAACATAAATAAGATAATAACAAACTTAAATTTTGACATTGTTACTAAATATTGAAAATGTGGTAATGAACCCTCTTAATGTTAAAATATTGACATTTTAAAAAATTTCCCTAAAAGAAATGGGTCATCTACATGACATTTGGGCCTTTTATTTTCAGATAACCCATTAACTATTATTCAAAGGAAAATTTTTCAAAATGTCAATATTTTATCATATAAGAGTGCTCATTAGCAACACTTTCAATATTTAGTAAAAATGACAAATTTTAGTTTGTTATGTGTCTTTTATGTTTTTATTATTTATTTTTTATTTAAAGAATATAATTATTTAATAACAAAAGGGAGAAATCAAGGGAGAGAATATTTTTAAAAAAAGGTAAGGATCCTTAATTTTCTCATCAGTTACATTTTCAAATAAAATTTAAACTTTGCTCTCTTTTTTCTCCGGAATTTTTACCTTTTTAAAATTATATTCATTCCACAATATATTTTATTTATATTTATTATAGTTTTTTATTAGTTTGTATTCCTTCCTATAGGTATGCCGAATTTATCTATATAGTCATTAAGAAATATATTTGTATTCATATATTTTTCCCCTATATAGTTATTTTTTTCTTCAAAAATCTTGTATGTATTCATTTCAATATGTATTTTATTTGTATTTCTATTTATTCCAGTTTTTATTTAGAATTTTGTATAATAATATATAAAATACAAAAAAATAGTATGATGAAAAAGTGAATGAAATATAAAATTGAAAACAAATAATTGAATATTTGGTGTACTCATTCTTAAAAAAAATATAAAACTAGTTGACATACCTTTAGAACAAATACAAATTAGAAAAAAATGTCAAATTCAGAAACAATGCAACATAATTTTTGAATGAATACAACTATTAATTGTAAAAATACATACTGACTAAAACAGTATCAAAATTCAATATATACTTCCAAATTTATGAATACAAAAAATAATAAAACTATGAAATACAAAAATAAATACTAACTGTGGTACATTGACATAGTTATCACGGAAAAAAAAAGAATACAAAATAAATTAAATATATGAAATAAAATTCCAAATCTATGGATATAAAATACAATAAAACAATGAAATACAAAAATACATACTGACTAAAACAACAACAAAATTCAATATACACTTCCAAATCTATGAATACAAAAAACATTAAAACTATGAAATATACACAATCAAACTCATACAATGTGTTACATTGACATAACTAACATACAAAAAAAACAGAACACAAAATACAATAAATATATGAAATACAAAAATAAATACTAACTATAACATAATAAAAATTCCATATACACTTCCAAACGCATTGTAACATGAATTTTTTTCAATCTTAAAAATTACTAAACAAATTAAACTAAACATGCAAGACAGAGAACATGCAAAAAAAAATCTCTTCTCCAAAAAAATTGGTTTTCTTCAACTTTATGGTTATGAATTGGTGTGGGATTTTGCACATCAACGGATTTTTCCCCGTCGCATATCCTCCTTAGATTTAGAAGCGGAACCTACATTGTTGTTTAATTCTTGACTTTAAAAAAAAATAAATGATGGAAATCGAAAGAACTTTGATTATTTTGTTCAATACCTCTAGTAACTCTCTTGAAAACATCCATTGAAGAGAAAATTATGTAGTCTCAAACCCTAAAAAATATTTTAAGAACAACAAAACAAAATTTTTTTAAAAAAAAAACACTAAAATCACAGTAAGTAAATAAATAAGGAATCTAAAAAAATAATACCCAAATCAATGTTAATCTTCAAATCAAATCTTGCAACGAAATTAAATGAGAATAATAGAAAATATTAATATATTGAATCGAAAATCTGTGGAATTGATTTGAAAGAATGTTAAAGAGAGAAATTGAAAAGAAGAGTAAGAAAAGCGAGACAAATCTGGGGAATTGATTAGAAAAAAAGTAAGAGAGAGAAATTGATAAGCTTAAGAAAAGAGAGAGAAAAATTAAAATAACATTAATATCTATCCAATTACATAAATATAGGAAAATGTGTAATCTATGAGAGAGAAAAAAAAGTGTAAATAATGAAAGAGAAAATATTAATAATATCAGAATAATTATTTATTTTTAAAATAATGACATTTTTGACATGTTTACTAATATTATTAAAGTATGGATATTATCACTAAATAAGTTAATTTTTTTGACTAGTTAGCTACATTTCCCTTATTCAAACAATGAATAAAGAAATGGGTCATCTAAATGATATTTGGGCCTCTTATTTTCTGATGACTCGTATAACTATATTCAATTAATAAATAAAATAAATGGGTCATCTAAAATGGCAAATGAATCATTCAATTAATCTGATTTTTTAAAAAAAAAATAAAAATCATTGGCCATCTTGGGAGGCACTTTCGGAAAACAAAAAGTCCAATGCATGCAATGGCTCTTAAGCTTTCAAGAAAAGTAAGAGGTTTAACGTTGAACATCTATTTAAACCCCCTTTTTTTGGAGGAAGAAAAAAAGAGAAAAAGATAGAAAGAAAATTGCAGGAGAAAAAAAATCTTCTTCTTTAAAAAAAGAAGAAGATATTTCTCTAGGGTTATCTTGGAAATTCAATTGAATTTGCTTCTATTATTTGCTTGACATCAACTCTAGGTATCTCTTTTTACATTTCAATGTAAGCTTGAATTAATGTTTATGCTCTTTTTATGTTTTTTTTATTAAAAAAAAAAAAAAAAATTGTCGATTTCTTTTACCAAGTTTATTCGATTCTCGTATGATTATGTTTATCCTTATGTTATTTAGTTTGTATATTTTATTAGTTTATTCTATAGTGTTTTTCATATGATTGTGTTTATTATGATGTACATACATATTATTAATCATATTTAATTTAAATGTTAGTTTTAGAAAGTAAAAAAAAAGGTTAAATAAAATAAAATATAACAATCGCATTTTTTAGATTTTTGGTAACTTTCTTTTTTAAAAACGAACTGAAGAAAAAAAATAAAAAAAATGTAAAACTAGTCATTTTTGCAAAAGGGTTAATCTGGTCATTTTTGCAAAAAAAGATAAAAATGAAAATTTGTTATATATATATATAATATATATATATATATATAATCTTTATCTAAAAATAAAAACAAATTCTCTTAAATTATATTTGAATTGACTATCAAAGTAAAAATACAAATTTGACTAATTTGACTTAATAATCTAACAAGTAGAAAATTTGCTATTTTGCAATCTTCTATCAAATAATCAAGGTAGTCATTTTATTAAAAAAAAAAAAAAAAAAAATTACCAAATTGGTCATTTCTTAAATTTTTATCAATATAAAAAAAAAAAATTAAAACTAGTTTATCTTTAGTTTAAAAGAGTGTTTAATTGTAATTTTGTAAAAGTTTTTTTTTTCTTTTGTTGTCATTGTCTAGTAGAAAACTTATTTGTTTTTTCTTCTTCTTTTGGTAAAACAATAAATATAAATGCTAGAAATTTTTTAATAATAATAAATAAATAAATACTTCTCATTTCTTGGTGTATATGTTGCACCATTTTCTTTCATGCATTTTTATCATTATTTTTTTAAAAAAAAATGAGTAATTAATTATTGTATTTTTTCTTTAAAAAATAAAATAAAACTTCAAATTATCATCATGTGTTCGGTTACGATCCTTGGTGTGTATTCTTTTCTAAAAAAAGAGATCTTGTGTGCGGTTACACTCTTAGGCCAATCAAATTTTTTTAAATAGTAATTAATACAACTTTTCCACTTTATCCAAAATAAATAAATAAATTATTTCAGCCAAATATAAGTTAATAAACGACAGTGCTAGAACCATGGAAATCGTGGGGGCCTCATACGTTCTCTCCGGTCAATAGAATTCCTTACCCAATCTCTGTTTTCGTAGCTCAAAAAAAGAGTTTTTTTTTTAATTTTAAACTAAGAACTATCTGGTGACTTGGAACACCTAAAAAACTCAACTCCGAGTGGCGACTCTACAAAAAAAATATTTTTTAAAACCCGTCATATCCTCAACCATTGTAAAAAATAAAAGAGGTGTGACATACACAAGAATCTAATCAAACACAACTCTAAAATCAACCCTAATCTCTCAAGAACTCCTCAATCTCATCCCAATTCAAGAAAGAATGTAAATTCAAGAACACACATAAAAAATATTTAAACTTTTAACTTTTAGGATGAATTCACGCTCAAGTAAACATGATTGACGCGTTGGTGAATGAATGCAATGTTGTAAGAACTCACATACCTCGTAGGGATGACTCCTTGAAAAAATCCACAATAGATTCTTGAAGAACATGATGATTCTTGTTCCTTCTCCTCCTTTCTCTTATTTTTTTATCTTCTCTAAAAACCTAACTCAATATCATAGAAGTGTAAACTAAATTCTATTAGCTTAGACCCTAATTAATTACCAAAAAATGAAATTAAGTCATGGGGTATGGAAAAGTTTGCCCTTCTAAATTCCATATTAGACTTTCCTTATTTGAATATCCCAACTTCAAATGAAAATATCTCACTCATACAAACTCGAAATCATAAGAACTCAGTGGCGTTGGAAAGATTAATCCAAGATCTTTCATGTTATATCTATAAATATACCTAACTCATATTGAACTAGGATTTATGGTCACTTGAAGTTGACCAAAAACCTAACTTAACATACTTAACAGATTTTCCAGATTTTTATATTCTTTCCAAAAGAAGACATTTCTAATTTTTAACTTCTTTCTAGTTACGGGGTGTTACAAACAAGGTAGAAATCAGTCGTGCTCTTGAAACATGTATGTTTGATAATGAGGTAGAAAAATTTCCTATATGTATCACACTTTAAGATCAACCTCTTAACAGTCTCCTAAATTACAAAGGAATTGTCATGCTTTATATCTTTGTATAATGAATTTTGCGTCTTTCAGGACCTTTTTCAATGGAAAGGTTAAAGAGAATAAAAATAAAATGGAGGATTGTACATCTTTAAGGGTATAATTGCAAGAAAGCATAGGCATGAAGTAATATATGATCAGAAAATGATGACCGCAGAGACAATAGTGTAGCATGTCAATTTGTGGCATAGAAGGCTTGAACATACTTCTACTCAAGTCATAAGACATTTAAATCTAGTTCAAAGTAATAAATATAGTGAAGTACTCTACAATTATTCAATTTGTCCATTAGCTAAACAAACTAGACTTGAATTTTCTATTAGTAACTCTAGAACATCTTTGAGTTCTGCTGTTGTTTATATGAATTTATTATATAGACCTTGTAAGACCTATACTATGGATAAGAAGCACTACCTCTAACAATTGTACATGAAAACAACATGTATATATTAATTTATTTACTAGAATTGAAATCTGAAACCAATTGATCTAATGTTTATTTCATTATTTAGGTATCTTGCATCAAAGTAATTGTCCTCATACACAATAAAAAAAATAGTGTGGTAAAAAAGAAGCATATACACATTCTCAATATAGCTAAAACTAAATTTGTCTATTACATATTGGGAATATGACATCAAAGTTGTAATATAATTGATGAATAGGATGCCCTCCTCATCTTTGACAAGAAAAGTCATGAGCTTCTTTACTTCATACAACCAACTCTATCTCATCTAAGTATCAGAGGTTGTGTTTGTTGTGCCTTAGTGTTACCAAAAAGGTTAATATGTTTGGAGGCCGAGTATTATCTTAGATAGATCATTCAGTTCATTCTTTTGGTTATCCTTTGTAAGTGATTGATCTAGTGAACCTCATATTTTATACACGATTATTTTAGATAATGAATATGCTCTGGCTATTAGTGAGGCTCAGAAAAAAAGTCATTAATGATAATTCATTACTACAACCTTCATCTAAGATTATTCAAGCACTAACATCACTAAAGATGTGGTTTTACCCTCTTTTCGTAAACTGTTGATGCTTGCAACTCTCTCATCAGAACGACTTCAAGAAGCATCAGATCACTTACTTGGATGAAGGACTATGCCATCACTAGTAGTAAGAAGTAAAGCAGTACTAGACATCCTATGGTGAATCATCATTGCTATGACAACTTAACTCCTTGTTATAAAAGCTATTTTGAGAAAGGTTTTTTATTACGTTGAATACAAATACGTTTGACAAACAACCAAAGATAAAAAGTGGCTTTAAGCTATGAAACAAAACCATTCAAACTTGTGAGACTAACAATACTTAAATGATAGTTAACTTGTCAAAGGGAGTGAATACAGTTGAATTCAAATGGATATATAAGATGGAAGATAAGGAAAATGGTGAAGTGGAAAGATTTAAGTTTAGACTGATAGCTAAAAGGTATATAAAAAAGAAGGATATACAATTTCTCATGTTGCTAAAATAGTCATAGTATTGTGTATAAAGGTTGGAATATATATCAAATAGATGTCTACAATGAATTTCTCCCAGATGATCTAGATGAAGAGGTGCAAATGTAAATATTTGAAGGTTTTAAAAAATCAGGTGCAATCAAAGTGTCCAAGCTTCTCAAGTCATTGTATGGCCTTAAGCAAGCTACTAAACCATGAAAACTTAAAACTCATTAGGACATGTTGAGTACATAAGAAGTGATCTCATTTTTTCATTTGATATGGATATTTACCAAAGATCTTGAGTTATCGATCCAACAATACAATTTTACCTTATCGGCTTCTGTTTTCACTCAAAGTGCACATAATTACTCTTTATTTACCTTGAATAAGGGTGAAGAACTAGTAATTGTATAGTTTATGCTGATGATCTATGAATCACAGGTAATAATTACAAAACTGATCACTAAAGCTAAGGACAATTTACGTAAGCCGTTCAAGCTAAAAGATCTAGGTAAGATCAAGTTTTTTTAGGTATTGAGGTATTGAGATCTACAAAGGGTGTCATTCTGAATCAACGAAAATACATGTTAGAGCTTATTGTTGATGCCAAACATGCTCCTACTCTTCTTGAATCCAACCTAAGACTCACTTTAGTGGAACATGATTCAATGACTAGCTCCACTAGCTCCTCTAAAGACACTGTCCTCAATGATATTATTCGATACAAAAGACTTTTTGGAGAGCTTCTTAATGCCACCATCACTAGATCACATATTAGTTATGTAATACAAACTCTTAATCATTTTATGTAGTTCCCTAAGAAGTAACATTTGGAAGGCAACTACTAGAGTGGTTACTTTAAAATGCATAGTAGAGAAAGGGGTTTGGCTACAAGACAAACCTACCAATAGTAAATCAGTCATTCGATTGGAAGCAATCCAGTCTTTCATGAAAGGACCGAGCATATATAAATAGACTGTCACTTTATGAGGAATAAGATCAAAGCAGGGGTGGTTGAAAATGTCTATGTTGATGCTCAAAGTTTTTTTTGAACTTATTGATAAAGGGGTTGATTAAAGCTCTATATATGCATTTTTTGGGGAAGCATAGTGTACTTAATGTTCTACACCCTTTACCTTGAGGGGGTGTATTCAAATATTGATTTACTGGTTACTAGTGTTTATTGGTTATTAGTTGGTTGATTAGATTGATTATTACATAATTAGTTTATTACTTGGTTTTTACTTGTTAGAAAGACTGGTATATGAGCAGGGGCAGACCCACCTTGGGTCCAAGGTGTTCACCCGAACAATCTCAGTAAAAAATACACGATATATATGGTAAATTTTCTGTATTTTTGTAAATGAATATATTTTGAACACCTTTCATAACAAATAAAAATAGATGACTCAATGGTACGACCCCTAAATATTAAGTTGTACACCCCAGGTTCAAATCCTTGCAACAACATTTATTTATTTTCCTTCATAATTTCAGTTTATTTTTTTTAAAAAAATTAGTTATGTTTTTTCAAGCATTTTTTCTTTTTAAAACGTGCAAAAAATGTGGTTTTAAACCCAAAATAATTCAAAGGCCCTATTTCGAAAGACTTATTTACATGTTTATATTTTTATTTTTTGAACCTCCTGAACGAAAATCCTAGGTCCGCCACTGCATATGAGCTGATGAATTAGTTAGGTGATTAGGATTTTTCCGCCTATGTATAACTAATGTCTGTAACATTTTATTGTGTATTGAAGAGTGTATTATTAATAAATATAAATTCATGCTATTGATAATGCAATGAGATTTAACTCATGTATTAGCAATGATTAAACACTCAATTGCTCCTCAAAATCTTTTTTACACCTTTTCCGCCAAGCATATTTGTGGAGGTTATCTTTGTGTACAAATATTTTTTAAAAATATTATGCAATATATTTTATATTTAGTATACCAAACCGAACAATGATGAGAAATAATCTTTGCATAAACAATACAAGCATAACAAATTAATTTTTCTTTCACAAATCCAATAGAGAAATGGTTTTCAACTATTCTTGAAGTTTAAAGTTGTGGAAATTGATTTTTTACAAATAAGCTTTATTTCAAGTGAATATTGTTGCAACAGATTGGTTATGTAGTGACAAGCCTAAATCTAAAAGTTTGGGTGATAAGGTGTCATTTTTGAGGGTTTTTTTTTTGGAAAAATTAGCAATCTAGTCAAAAAATATAACATAATTAGTAAAAATCTCCATACTTTAAAATATTAGTAAAAATATCAAAATGTCATTATTTTTAAAAATAGTGTGTATCCCAATTTACTTTATATTTTAACTCTCATTGATTACACCTTTTCCAATTATTTCTCTCATATTAAAAAAAAAAGTTAACCCATCGTTGGCCACCTAAACTTGGCATCAATTTTCACTTAGACACCTTAATTAGGTTTTGTTCATTTAGACACCTCATATCATGTTCAGTTGTGTCATTTAAGCGCTTTTTGGATAATCTGCCAAATTTGTATGGTGTGTGTAACACATTCGCAATGACGTGTCAAAGTTACGAATTAAATAACAACAGTGACATATATAATAAAAAATTTATTAAATGATGATTTTTTAGTAGGAGAAAAAACTACCAATGACTCATTGACATGTGACAATTATTTCACTAAATAATTTTTTTAAAAAATTAAACACTTTTAATTAAAAAAAAGTTATTCCCACGCCTCCACCGCAAATTGTCTTCTCCATTATCCCACCCCCACCTCAAACTCCAACCCTCTCTCTCACCAAGATTGTCTTCTCCACCCACCACCAGCCCGACCCTCTCCAATTCAAATGTGTCAAAAGAAGAAGCTATTTTTTGTTTGTTTTCTTTGTTTGTGAATGTAGTGTGATAAGAACGTTTTTTTGTGGTAAATTGATATTTGAATGTTTAATTTGGGGAATGTAGTAATGTACTTGTTTAACTTTTTTGAAGGGATTTTATTTTCTTTTTTTCTTTTCGCCTGAATTTCTGGATCAATGCAAATAAAAAATTGTTGCTTTAGTATATAAATATGGAGTCTCAATCTAGACTTTTTTAGTGATTATGATGTGAGAACACATTACAAATGGATTAGAATACTAAAACTGAAAATATAATTCTTGTCATTCTTGAGTGTGTTTTTTTCTTCTTAAAATTTATGTTGATTTTTCTCATATTATTTTGAGGAAGAAGAACAACAAAATAAGTGAAAGTATTAAATCTTAAAATTTCTGGACATTAGAATTTACTTTTTGTTTGTGGCATCGTCAAATTTATTTCACCATGGAAAATTTTAAGCTTGAAAAATGGTATCCAAAATTGGGGAAGAGGAAGGAGAAAAATAAAATAAAATTTGGTAAAATGAAGCTCTCACGCGCGTCTAGTGAGTGTATCACACTTACTATGACATATCAGCAAAAAGTGTCAAATTAACACAGCGAGACATAACATGAAGTGTCTAAAGTGAACAAAGTTCAGTTAAGGTGTCTAACTGAAAATTAATGACAAGTTTAGATGGACATCGATGAGTTTGCCTAAAAAAGTTACTTTCACTCTCTCATATTTTAGTCTTTCAATTATCCGTCATTATCAAATCCCAACTTTTTCTCTTCCGTCATTTTTTTTCCGAGAAATTGGAAAAAAAACTCTCTCTAAATTTTTTACTATCATTTCTCTCTCATACAATTTTTTTCCTTTATTCCCTCTCCTCAAATAACTCAAACCTTAATTAATTTGCATAGCTGACACTTGTTACCTTACCACCACAATGTCTCTTGTGAAACAAAGTGTTAACACACTTTCCTCTACAACAAGTCTCATTGTACATGCATTTCTTTCAATTAATCCACAATTTTGTCTGTCCGTCAATATGTTTACACACTTCTTCTAACAAAATGGCCCCGAGCTTCCTTTGGAACGATATATTCTAGGTTCTTGTTACATATCTAGGATTCATGCTTGTGTTTGTACAATAACATTTGTATTTCTTTATTAAAAGTTGTTACAAATTGATTTGTAGTCCTTTAAAAAAAAAGTAACTATATTTCTTTAGAATCTTGTATCCTTTCTTAAATTGTACTCATTTCAATATGTATATGCGTATTTGTATTCATTAATATTTTCATGTTTGTGTTTGTATAACAAAATTTATATCTCTTCATTAGTTTGTATTCATTCAAATAGATATGTCAAATGACTTTGTAGTTATTTAAGAAGCATGTTTGTATCCATATACTTATGTAAATTCGTGTTCATTCATAAAAATCCATATACTTATTTAATTTGTGTTCATTCGAAAGAATACAACATTGGGTTGTATATTTTACAAAAACGTATAGTTTTTCCTAAAATTTCAACAAAACTTGTATTCTAGTCATCTAAACATACAAATTTCAATCATAGTAACAATCAAATTTTGTATTTCAAAAGAAAATTGTATTTCATGACAAAATATGTATTTCTTATCTGATATGGATTTCAAAAATATATTATATCCAATATCTAATTATAGAACATCAACTAAATAGGATTTCAAATTATTATGTATTCCAAGCATCCAACATAAAAGATCAAAACTATTCAATCATTTACTGTTTGTATCCCAAACAGATCACAAAGTAAAAAATATTATTTGAACTTAATTGTATTATAAATTGTATTTGCTTGAATATACAATTTTTATTACATATATTATATTTAGATGCAAATGTATTTTCGAACACAGACAAGAAATACAAATTTTGTATCAACAAACATAGAAATTTGAAACGGATAACATACAAATTTTGATCTTTTAATTGTTGCATCAAAGTCAAAATGTTTTCAGAACAAAATTTTGAATTGTTGTATCCAAAACACTTTAAATTTGAAATAATCTTTCAAAAAAATTCCAAATTTTTGGACAGTAGCAACACATCCAACAACCTTGGTGTGTCCAGCACCAATTCAATAGCTTGAAGCCCAACCTCCATTTTTATGCTTATTTGTTTGTACCGATTTCCTTTTATTCGACAAATTTTTTTTATCAATTGTCTTGTCTTCTACAGAGAAGGAGGATCCTCAATAAAGAATTGAAAGTCGTAAATGAAAGATGAGGAAGATGAGAGAATTTGTCGTCTTAGTCTCTTAATATGTATCGATCTCCTTTTTTCTGGCAAAAACCTTGATCAGTTGTCTTGCCTTCTATGAAGAAGGAGGATCATCAATGGAGAAAGTCATTAATGGATGATGAGGAAGACGAGAGAATTTGTATCTATTTTAGTCTCCTAATCTGTAAAGTAAGTAATAATATATTTTCAACACAATTTACTTAATTTGAACGATTCTCTCCCTTGATTTTCTCTAATTTGTTATTTTCTTAGTTGTATTTTATTAAGTTAAATCAAAGAAAAAAATACATAAATCAACAATATAACAAATTAAAATATTGACATTTTTAATAAATATTGAAAGTCTGACTAAGTGATCCTATTAAATACTAAAATATTGACATTTTGGAAAATTTTCCTCTTTTTTTATGAATTTGGTTCTTAGATTCAAGAAAAAACATGAAGTCAAATTTTTATACAAAATATATAAGATTATATATTCTTGTATATGAGTGTATAAACATCTTTTATAGTTTTGTATAATATTGTATATTGGATATATAATATTATATATCAAGTTTTTAAATAATTTTGAAAAATAAATACGGCAAAGGGTCATATTTGACCTTGACTCTAACAAATAAGTCCTATTTGTCCTTTGATATACTTTTTCGACATATTTGCCTTTTCCGCCCACTTTTAGGATAATATTTGCCCTTGTTCTCTAAAAAATATCATACTACAATGTTAACTCCTCATGTCATCAATATATTTGCACTACTACTCTAAAAAAATATCATATTTGCGCTTAAACTCACAAAAAGGACCATATTTGCTTTGTACTACTATCACAAATAAGTTATATTAGCCCTTTCCAATACTTTTTCAACATATTCCCCTTTTCATCCAATTTTAGGTTGATATTTTTCCTTGTACTCTAAAAATAGTCATATTGATCCCTATGGCGTTAAATCCTCATGTCATTAATATATGTGTATATATATTCTCAAAAAGGGTCATATTTGCTCTTATGCTCTCACAAAAAAGTCATATTAGCTCTTTGCTATATTTTAAAATATATTTGCCCTTTTCATCCAACTATAGGGTGATATTTTTCCTGTACTTAGAATGGTCATACTTAGCCCTATTGTACTCTAGAAGGACAAATATAACTTATTTGTGAGAGTACAAACACAAATATGACCCTTTTTCTAAATAAATATGGAAGTTTTGTATGGTATTGTATACTAGATGTATATTATTGTATATAACAAATTGAATTTTGGTTAACAGATTTGCAAGGTAAAAAATTGGCTGTATTTTTTTCTAATATAAGTTATGTAAGAGTACTTTTATGAAATTTTCTGATTTACAAAGAGAAATAAGAGTCAAATACAATAAAATTGTATTTTAGAAAGTTTGGACATGAAGCTGGTTTGCCCGAGAGGTTAAGGGGGAAGACTTAAGATCTTCTGCACACAAGTGCGCATGGGTTCGAACCCCATAGCCAGCATTTTTTATTTTATTTTTACATGCTAAAAAGTAGATATCAAATATTAGATATTTAAATGTTGATTAGGTAACTTAGGCCAATCAAACTTCAGTTCTGTACGGTATCGGGTAATAGGTTTGTTCAAGATCGAATCGAAATTGATAACTCAAATTAAAAAAAGGTTTTGGTTTATCCTTCATATTGGATTATTGGTTTAGCAGTTTTGATAAGGGTTTTGATTTTTTTTTCTTATCGGGTTATCGATTCTTAACGGTTTGAGGTTTTCTCTTAACGGGTTAACCAATAAGCCGGTAGTAAATTAAATAACTATATTTATACCATTTTTGTATATAAAGTCCTTGACTTAGAGTTTGGTTTCCTACTTTTATTTTTTGTAGTCTCAAATACTTGGTTATTCTACAACGTAAAAATGTTTGCTTTTAAGCAAAATGTTACTTGAAAACTCATTTGCACGATTCATTTGGTTTGTCGCAAGTGATTTTTAATATTTTTTTTTATGTCAAATCTTAACAGTTTAACTGATAAACCGAAATGATAACTATAAAAAAACGTACAAACCAATAACCAATAAGCCAATATCTTAATGGTTTGATTACGGATTAGCATCTCTTCGAACCGACAACTTATAAGAAAATCGAACCAAAGCGACCATACGTAATCCTAGGTAATACCGCTTTAAAGTTGTAGTCGATTGTAATATAAATTTAAATCTATTACATTTTATCTTATCATTTTTCATGCTAGGTTGTTCACATGTCAATTATAACTACACCCACTTCACATGTATGAATAGGAGTGGATATTTAGTATTCAGTTGAGAAATTTTCAATTTCGAATTTAATAATTGGTAGCTAAAAATAGATACCAAATAATAAATATTTAAATTTTCATTTGGTAATTCGATCAATTAAACTTTAATTAGTTCGATACGGTATTGGGTAATATCGTATTGCAGTTGTAGTCGATTAAATTACAAAGTTAATTTGTTGTATCAATTATTTTTATTTTTCTATGTTGAGGCACAACATAGAGAAGATCAACAAGTAGAGGCGGAGCCAGAATTTTCGATAAGGGGGTTCAAAATTTGAAAAAATAGACATATAAAATAGCCAAAGAAGGTTCGACATCTATTATATACCTAAAAAATTATTTTAACCATATAAAAATAATATAATTTTCCGCCGGAGTTCGAATGAACCCCTTGAGCATAGTTTGGCTCCGCTACTGTCAACAAGTAAGAAGACATAAAAAAAAAGTGAATTGGCATATCTTAAAAAAACATATGATTTGGGTTGTTTATGTTTAGTCTTTGAACCTTTTTTTGTTAATTTGTTCTAATGAGTAATGGATGGAACCCATTGATCATATATGACTCTCATTAAATAAATAATACGACATTTTAAAAGTGTCACGACCCAAATCGGGGACGCGACTGGCATCCACATTTACCCTCCTATGTGAGCGAACCAACCCATCTAAACCTTAACATTTCAATATAATATCAACAGAAATAATGCGGAAGACTTAAACTCATAATAAACAACTCAACTATTATTAATATTCCCAAAATCTGGAAGTCATCATCACAAGAACATCTATCTCAAATTTCTAGACTAAAACTGTCTAAGAACAAAATACTAAAAAGCTAGTCCATGCCGGAAGTTCAAGGCATCAAGACTTGAAGAAGGAGACCCAGTCCAAGCTAGACGCATTAGCTCACCCTGAATTTCCGATGGAGTGAAGACTGGCTTGATCTACTGCTGAGTCGAAGTTGACGGAACGTTTGCTGCATAACACAAATAGCAAAAAGGAAAACATAAAAGTAGGGGGTCAGTACAACCACACGTACTGAGTAGATATCATCGGTTAACTCAAAATAGGAGATAATACATATCAAGTAATATTATAAATCAACTATAAGCTCAACATGTAGCAACAACAATGTATTATAATCGTCAATAAATACCATCAAGTTCATCCATGAGGACTCAAGCCTCAATACCATACTCATTTGGGAAATAAGTTCATTATGTTGAGTATATTATCATCTTTCAAGATTCATTATCTTTCTTCCTCTTGTGTCGGTACGTGACACTCCGATCCCCTACCACTATGTGTCGGAACGTGACACTCCGATCCCCTATATGTGTCGGAACGTGACACTCCGATCCCCTATGTGTGTCGGAACGTGACACTCCGATCCCCTATATGTGTCGGAACGTGACACTCCGATCCCCTATATGTGTCGGTACGTGACACTCCGATCCCCTATATGTGTCGGAACGTGACACTCCGATCCCCTATATGTGTCGGTACGTGACACTCCGATCCCCTATATCTACGTGTCGGTTCGTGACACCCGTCCCACTAATACTATGTGTCGGTACGTGACACTCCGATCCACTAAATTCATTCCATCCGTTCATCAAGCCTTCTCTATACCAAGGCATCATCAATCCCATTACTTTAATTCGTCAAGCCTTCTTTTATACCAAGGCATCATCATTAATATCATAGATTAAAGTTTCTTTCAAGATTTGGGATTCAAGGGTTTTCATCATGCTTGTTTTATCAAAATCACAAAATCAATTTCATACAAGCATACAATTAAGCATATAGACAGGTTTACAATATCATCAACACATATTATTCACTATTAAGAGTTCACTACGAGTATCGTAATATAAACCATAACCTACCTCCACCGAAGACTAGTGATCAAGCAAGAATTCCAAAGCTTTGATATCCTTTTCCCCTTGTTCGACTCTCTCTCAATCGATCAATCTCCCTTTCTTGTTCTTTCTCTTTTGTTTTATTCAAACCCTCTTTCCTTTACCCTAATTACAATATAATTAAGTGTGAAAAAGGACAATAAACCCCACTAATTAACTTAAGGTTACCCCTTTAAACCCCTAAGTAATTAGACTTATTCATGTTAACCCTCAATCTTTATAATTAAGGAAAGAATAGTCAAAAACGACCCTTAAAACGTGTAGAGGAATCCTATTTTGCCTGGGACTGCGCAACCTGTGACGGGCCGTCGTGCCTGCGACGGTCCGTCACGGTGGTCGTCGCAGCTCCCTCGAGCTCAAGTGGCTTGTGACGGCCCGTCACAGCCGTGACGGTCCGTCCTGTTCCTCCGTCATGACGGTCAGAAACTCGTTTCTTGCACCAAATTCTCAAAAGTTGAAGTGTTTTGCAACGGGACTCACGACGGTTCGTCGTGGATGTGACGGCACGTCCTGCAGGTCCGTCACAATTTACAGAGAGTCGATTTTCAGTACCCAATTTCAAAATTCCAAGTATGTTGCAACGATACACCCACGACGGGCCGTCGTGCCTACGACGGTCCGTCGTGGTGTCCGTAGTATGGCCCAGTTTTTCCAGAATAAAATCTGCTGCTCAAAACGACTAAACAGGTCGTTACAAAAAGTAACAAATATCAAATAGTACTAATATTTCATACCAAATCTGAATATCGTAATTCTAAAATTTACTTTCAAATATTATAACGAATGCCAAATTACTAAAATTTTGGTTTGATTCTGAAATTTGATATTTGATATTTTGTGTTCAACCCTACATGTATCCTTAGGTTGACTTAACAAAGTTTAAGAATATTTTATTTCTTTGAAATTTATGATTTAAATAAGTTAGATATTTGTATGACAATAACTAAAAATGAAATTCAGTTATATAAATTAAGAACAGAGGAGGAAATATTTTTAGGATTCCGCATGAGATCGGGTCATTAAGGTGCCATGCAAGTAACGAATTAATGTCTCTATTTTCCAATCTTTGATTTACTATTGCAGGTAAAAGATGTTATCTTAGGCTTAAACAAACAAATATGAAATGAGATCAACCAAGAGTGTGTGTGGCATTTAAATTTACCAACAATTGTTGATATTAATTGGACACTCTTTGTTTTGAATGATATTTGAAGCTAATTAGAACATAATTCCTTAAACAATAACTTCTTCACATTCTAATACACTGTGAAATGCCAGGATCTCACACTAGCTAAAATGTGTTATCCTATATTTTTCATAACTCATTTCCATCCCTAACCATATTGAAATATTTGTTTGTCGATAAATCATCTCAATTTTTTGTGATATATATAAAAAAAAATTAATTTTAGTTTCAAAAAGACCTATACTATCGGAAGCTGCTCTACTTATTGCTTTATAAATAGAAAAAATTGTATATAATAGCAAATTATTAATTTAAATTAAATGCTATAAATATACTTTGATTTAATTGTACCCTATAGCAAATTATTGCTACTTTCGCCTCTTTTCCTGGTGAAATCTCTCTAGTCACTCTCGTTTAGTGGCAGTCTCGTTTGACTCTCTCGCTATTATTCAAACATTAATGTATAAAATGTGTTTATGTTTGTATAAATCGAGAGAAAGTTGTATATATACATATATTTTCGTTTCCCTCTCACCCCTCTCTCCCCTCTCCCAGATCTCGTTCCCCACTCTCCCAGATCTCGCTCGCCCCTCTCGCTTATACAAACAAAAACGAAATGTATAAATTGTGTTATCGTTATACTCATTTAATGGTAACTTTAATGAAAAGATAATTCAACATTTTAGAATTTTACTATATAATTGTAAAGATTTCAGAATTCTACCACAATTCCTCTATTTTCTATTTTGTACTACTTCATCATTACTTCAATTTGGTTATTTTATATCTCTTCCTTGAATAAAGCGAGAGAATTGTATATACACATGCAATTACATATATCTTCATCCTATACACTTATAATTATATAAAACAAATATTTCTCTGCCCAGTTTTTCTTTTATCTTTTTCAATTTTTCGTTTTATACATACACCTATTATACAATTGATCTTTTGTATACAACTGCTTTCTTTTATATATGTATAGCGAATTATACAACTGCTTTCTTTTGTCTGCCTAGTTTTCTTTTGTCTTTCTCCATTTCTAGTTTTATACATATACATATTATACAATTGATCTTTGTATATAACTACTTTCTTTTGTACATGTATAGCGAATTATACAACTGCTTTCTTTGTATATGTATAGCGAATTATACAACTATTTTTTTGTATATATGTAGAAAAATATACAAATTTATGTTTGTTATGGAGCGCATTTATGCAAATTATAGTTATAACATACAAATATGATTTTAATGTTGTTACATGTGAAAGTTACTCTTATATATAAGTAGAGGGTGACTGAAAGCTAAAGCGAGTAAACAACTTGCTTTAGGCCTCACGGTTTTAAGGCCCCGAATTCACTAAATATTAGGCGGAATAGTCTAGTGGACCCTTGTACTTGTATGCGTTTGTATTGTAAACTCTTCTACTTACATGTTTGTCAACTGAACCCTTAAACTAATCAAAACATAATATTTTAAACCATTTTGATAATTGACTGAACTTATGTGTCATTGATACTGCTGAGCTGGAAATTTACGTGACAACACGCGTTTGACAGCGAGTGAAAGGTATTTTACATTAAAATATTTAAATAAAAATAATAATTATCAATTTTTTAAAAATAAAATAAAAACCCATCTTCCTCCCTACTCCCACCCGTCTCTCTCCCACCCCACTCCCGCACGTCTCTCCTCTGCCTCAACCCTCTTTTTCTCTTCTTCTTCTTGGAATTTCATCCTTAGCGCCACCACTACCACTATTACAGCTACTACTAGCAGTTGCTCGAATAGAAATACAATCAAGAAAGTTTTCCTTGCATCCTGAACACAAAAAAAAAAGTACTAGGAAAGAGTATCAGTGTGCCATTAAATGAAGCAGAGATAGATCAAGATTCTTGGAATAGTGAAAGTACAAATAAATAAATAACCTTTAGGGGGTGGAGACAAAAACGGTGATTGTTTGCTTCCAAGATGAAGGCGAAAATGGTGATAGTGTTCGACTAAATCTGATGATTTTTTTAAAATCAAAGTAACGGTTTTTTTTAGGGAACAAAAAATCAATAATCTGGAAATGAAAAATCAAGAGCGTAAAAATTGAGTTATTAATGAGTCTTATCAAATAGATGATATAAGGTTCAAAATAAGAAGATAAAAAGGCATTGAATAGCCATGTTTAATCTTCCTCATCTACTTCATTCTCAACAATGTTGAAGTAGTGCAACTCATCTTTACGCTCTTGATTTCTCTTCTGCTGTTATTCAAATAGGGAGAAATTTGACGACGGACGACTGCCTAGATCTTTTGGTTGGTGGCTTAGGTTGTTGCTTTTATGGAGGCCGGAAGAGGAAAGGAAAATGATGATAATGTGAAAAGAAGATGAAGACAAGTAAAGGAGAGAATATGAGTGGTATCACCGCAAAAAATGGTTTTCCGGCAACGACTTTGGCGGTGAAATAGTGTGAGTAGGAGAGAGTAAAGGAGTTCTAGTGTAAAAAAAATATAATTAATATTTTGTTCTTTTTCTTTTATTAAACAATTTTATTAGTAATAATTTTAAAAACAATTATGACATGGCATATATATATGTGATGTGGATATGACATGTCATTTATATAAAAGAGATTGAGCTACACACATCGTTTGAGGGGTTTAAAAGACTCATTATAATTGAGTTTAAGGGTTCAGTTGACAAACATGTAAGTAGAAGGGTTCACAATATAAACACATACAAGTACAAAGGTCCACCAGACTATTCCGCCCTAAATATTATACACTTTTCATTTAGATATACAAAAGAATATTTTTTTATGTTATACACTTTTATTTTAGATAATTATATTTTGAAAATGATAAAGGACCTGATTTACTGAAATGAAATTTTGAGAAGGTGGAGTTCAATAACTCAGTTTAGTGATCGAAAGCAATGTTGTAACCGGGGTGGGTGGATGGGGAAAAAAACTATCAAGTGCCCACATACATAGAGTCAAAAAATATATAGAGTCCGAAGGATAGAGGATTTTCCTTGGGGCTTGAGAGATGGAATAGATAGGATCCCACAAGTATGAAATTCACCCGAAAGGGAACAAGGAATTCTCAATGAAAAAGTGCTCTCTAAATCAAACGTGAAAGTAGTTTTTCAGCAGATGGCTTTTCCTGTAATTCTACTCTTGATTGAAATTATATATCTAAAAAGGTCTGCTCTCGGCCATTCCACAAGTTTCCTAGCAGAGATGTGATTATTTGAAGCGAATTCTCTTTTTTCTAGTAAATGTCGAACTTGTTGTGCCCTATTGACTAAGAAGAGGGGTGCACACATCAGCTACATGGACCTCTTTCTTTCAGTTGTTGCCAGCGTTTATCGGGCTGAGCCAAATTTTTTTATTAGAAAGGGCAGGCAAAGCCTGAAGACTGCTATCCCAATAGGAGGGTCGAATACGAAGAGGAGCTAAAAGTAACTTGACTGCAAGGCGGGGGCTTGGTAATCATACCACGACGATTAAAGAACGTGTTCCCTTCAGATTAGACACATTGTAGTCCATCTTCGGTCTTATTCTTTTGAGATGAAAAAAAATCTCAATCTCGAACAGCGTTTTCCTTCCCCGCCATACTTCCCTCCCTTTGTCGAGCCTTTACTTTAATGGACGGAAAGCACATTTTCTTATCTGGACTTGGTGAACATTCTTTCCGGCTCTAGTAAATAGGGATGGGTTTGGATTGAACATAGGCTCAAACATAATTTGAGAGGTCCTAGCAACGACACTTTATGGGTGCAGTATCAACAAATTCGTTCATGATCAAGTTATAACAGAAGATCTATGACCATTTATGTTAAATATTTGTATTTCATGCATTCTATTGGTATTCTTCCAGATACCTGTGATTGTGATAATTATCATCGTCTTTTATGATTTTTCTACTTCTCATAACTTTCTCATTTCACACCTTCGAATATCTAATGCAATCCGTAGAAAAAGAAAATAGATGAAACTAATCTGAAGACAAATACTCTTAGATAGGTAGTTGAATAAGGGGATAAAACTTTTTTTCTCCTTTATATAGAATGTAGTCAATCCTTTTGAGGTCACGAGAACAAAGAGTCATAGAGATGTAAGAAGTTTTGCTTTCGCTATCAACTAACTATCCCGTGAGTAGTGCTACACTAGATTCCACCTAACTGGACCTATACAGTTACTCCTTGTTAGGTGCTATATTTTTTCACCTTGAGGCTTGAAGGTTATAACTCCATTCATTCTTAACCATCTTTTCTTATCTTTCTAGTAGTTCTATCTTTTTTTGGTACGGGAACTCCCTTTTTGCGAGTTACTTACTTTATCTGAACCCTCTACCGACAAATAAGCGAATTGTACCGGTCTTGTGCGGAATGCGCTCTAAGAGCTAAGGCTACTACCTAAAAGTAAGTTTTTTGCTCTTTTTTTCTAAAATAACAATAATGGAGGAGATATTAAGCACTACTTCCTACGCAATGAAACCTTCTTTCATGAATTCTCAAGTTACAAGGGAGAGACCAAAAGAGTAGATTGATTGATTTTCCAGTCAAATATAGTTGATAATCTCATTTTCGAATATGAATTCGAATAGATTATATTTATTATTAAAAGTACAGTGTTTTTTTTATCTTCCACCCTATCTCCACAAATTTGGGTGAACCCTCCCCTTCCTTTTTTTTTTTAATCTTCATTTAAAGCGTGGACCTAGAGCGTGCTACCGCTACTCCTATATAAGTAAAGGTAAGATTCTTAGCCTTGTATATGACTCCATATAACATACAATAGGGACAATCATTTTTGTTGTTCGTTTCGTATCTTGAATAAAGAGTAGGCTTAAGTCAATAATAGTTATGCTAGTGCCCTACAAAGGTAAGGCCTCCGCCTAATCATAAATGCACATTTCAGGTTCATCTTTAATTGATATTTTCTTGGCATTTCACTTTCTTTGCATAAATTTTCGATGTGGTCGATTCTTTCTTTCAATAATTACATATTTGATTTGACCTATAAACGAATATGCAAGCGTACATTTCCAATGGACATTCAGAGGACTATCCCCGCACTTGTAAGATTAGATCAACGTTTCACTTCCTTACTATTCCTTTACAATGATTATCCTAATATAAGAAGTATATAACCTATCTAAACGCAAGGATGCATGAGTCAAAGGAGACAGATCGTTCCTTTCAAGCCTAGAGAGCAAGAAGCTTTTCGTGGCAAAAGTCTTGCACGCCTTGTACTAAGAGAAGATATGCATCCTGATGTGATTCTAAATGGCACAAAATCCTTCTCACATTTCGATATGAGTTGAATACGCAACTCGGAAGTTCTTAAAAGCCCCTTTATTAATACATGGAATTCGAGATAGCAAGATAGCAATGATCTTCTTCTAGCTTCGAGTGATTATTTGTATTCTCTTCTGAACAACAAATTTCATTTTTCTATAAAAAAAATTCTAAAGAAAATGTCCTTCAGATGAGGAAAGAAGGGCCTTTAGTCGAGATGGGTAAAAGAAGCACTGCAAAAAAAAACTATAGGAATTAGGAACTAACACCGTTTTGTTACCTAGTGTCTGAGCTGGTCCTAACCTTGCTACTCTTACTTTCAGTGGCGGACCCAGGATTTTCGCGAAAAGGGATTGAAGATGTAAAAAATAAAACTAAAATGTGGCAGCAGGATTCAAACTCAGGTTGCTCGGGAAATTGAACCCTCTTCACCACTCGACCAAGGGTAACACTTGTGTTATTAGGCTCAAGAGTTAATATATACATATAAATTTTTATTTTTATTTTTATTTTTTAAAAATATATATATATACACACACACACACACACACACGATGTTATTTTTCAATGAAGTGGATTCATATAAACCCACTTGACCCACTTTAGGTCCGCCCCTGCTTACTTCCACTAACAAGTGGACTTTTGCTCATAACATATCCCTAGGGATATAATCTTACTTCTTGAAGCGAGCTACTTTAATTGTGAAAGGAGCAGAGCACTCGAGTTATATGAGAGGCAGAGATGTAATTTCAAATTATAAGTTTGACCGGACCCAAGAACCGAATAGAACTCTTGTCCCACTG
This sequence comes from Solanum peruvianum, assembly GCA_027705065.1. NCBI lineage: Eukaryota > Viridiplantae > Streptophyta > Magnoliopsida > Solanales > Solanaceae > Solanum > Solanum peruvianum. The sequence goes on from JAKWJD010001759.1 coordinate 9,769,951, forward strand.
CGATACCTCATGCAAGTTATAATTAATGACCTAAAAGAAGTCACTAGCTTCTTGATATCGTGCATGCCTTAGTCTTAGTTTACGAGGAAGCTACTTAGAAAAGAATGGTTCTAAAGTAGGTGTCAAACTAAGAAACGGCGAAAAACATCTGAATCTTCATTTATATCGAGTTAAACTAAAACATATAAAATAAAATGAATGAAATATATTTAGGCCTTTTTTAAGATTTGGCTTTAGGCCATATATTCCGTTGAGCTGCCCGGTATATATGTAGTAAAGTAATTTATTATATGTGATATACTTAATTTTGACTCGTAGTCATATTTATTTTGCTGAAGTTTATCGTAATACGTTATAAATATAAAGTCATCTTACCAAACGAAAAAGACGATAAACTACCCAAAAAAAAATACTCATTAATTCCTCTAATCTTTATTGTGTGAATATGTAAGAAACTGAAGAAAAATGTGAAATCGTCAAACAACTAATTATGTCATTGGAAAAAAAACTTATAAGTGGCTTCACGAGTTTATTTTGTAATTATTTCACTATTGAACGTTGAATGATCAAAATCATGATATATAATTTGTCTAAATAACAAAAAGTGCTTAATATATTTATTTTAATTGAGTAATAATATGATCATATATATTTCACTTTCTAATCATGAAAACATGCTTAGAAGCTAACATACTTAATTGTCTGAAAGTGCACGTTGAATCCATTAGTTTATTTTACAATTATCATATATTGCTACTGTATTTATTTGTTTCTGTGTCATTCTCATACATTGAGAATTTCCAAAAATTGTTGTAGTGAACGCAGAGAAAATATTCTCTACGTTTTATTTTAGTTGTTGTATTGTGTTTTTCAATAATTAATTTTTAAAAATAAATTAAATTTAATACATTTAAAAATTATTTTAAAAAGCGATAACTTTTATATCAAATAATAAAAAATAATATCTTAAAATTTTAATCAAATATCTATTAATGTACTAAAAAATATTGTAACAATTAACAATGATGGAAGAGAATTATTAAAAAAAAAAAAAGACAAAAAAGTGGAACTTTTGATATACTATTGATTGATACAACTTGATTTACAGAATGTATAATTTTATTTTATAATAATAATATATATATATAATATATATAGATATATATATATATATATATATATATATATATATAGATATATATAGATATATATATATATATATATATATATATATACACCAAAGAATTTTTCTTTTGTTCAAACTGGAATTCAATGATGGTCCAGATTAAATATTCTTTAAACGTATTTCAAATCAAGATAAGAGTCAATAGATTTGAAACTAAAACAAACCAAATATTATAAAATTGTCCAACCAACCAACTCCAAGTAAATTTATTGGTTAAGTAATTAATTGTTATTTTTGACTTTGTTTCTGTCTCAATTTATGTGATATAATTTGAAGCTTGAGAGTCTAGTAATTTAAATTTGAAAATAAAAATTTTAAAATAAAATATATATTTTTGTAACTTTGTAAAAAAATATTATAAGTCACACCGATTGACCATTGAAAATATTAACAAATATATATTACAAAATTAAGTTAATTAGACTGAATTAATTTTTAAAATCTAAAAAATATCATATAAATTGAGACGAAGTAGATTTAAAAAAAAAATCTTTTTATCACTATGATCAAGATGTTTATTTCCTCTCCTTAATACTTCTTTGCTGCTTATTTATGAAAAATTAAAAATTAATAATGTAGACACTAATTTCAATGCTTCAACCATTAGTGGAGGAGTAAATGTCTATAGAGGATGATTTTTTTTAAAAAAAAATCAAATAATGTATTTCATTTTCTATACAAAAAATGTAATAAATGTTTGATCTAAGATTAGGTATAGATGTTGGTGGGTCCAGTCTTTTTGAAAAATTTAATTATGTCAAATCATGGATCCCATAATCACATAGAATTCTCTATTAAATATATATACACCCATTTATCTTGTCTAGTGACCTAAACAATCATTTGTGTACGAAATCAACAGTCAGTCTAGTACGTACCCTCTCCATCGCGAGTTAATATCTTAAAAGATCACTTAATTTTAGAAATTAATTTATTAAAATTATTAAAATTTATTTTGTATCAAAAAAATTATTTAACTTAAATTTTTATATCAATAAAATTACTCAATTTTAAGAATGATCTAACAAAGTCATTAAAGTTTGTTGGATATAAAAAAAAAAACACTCAACTTAAATTTTTATATCGATAAAATCATTCAGTTTAGACATTTGTGTTAGTAAAATCTTTAAAATAAAAATTATCACTATTTTTGATTATTTCATATAAAATAGACCCTACAAATAAATAACATTAAGAAAACTAATTTAATTTTTTTTATGGGAAACTTCTCTAGTGAAACAAATACTTTTATCTTAATATACTAATTACTAAATAAAAAGAAATAATTAGGAGTTCTATTTATTGATCCACTAGTGTATGTTTTTAAGAATTAACACAAATAAATTATCGATGAAATTTGTATTCACAAATCTAATTAGGACTCATTAGAGAATAAGAATACTTAAACAATATTTAAAATTGTGATCTCAATTAACTTTCTAAATATGTTATAACTGACAATTTTTTTTTAACAATGCAAAAATTAAACAACAGTGCTCTAATAATATTTGTCTTTTTTGTTTTGTAACTTTTTTTTCAAAAAATAAAAATAAAAAATTAATGTTATATATTATTGTACTTCTTCATTGAATTCTTAAAATTATTTTGGCGCTATTAATCTTGATCTTTTTTTATAACTTTAAATTTTCAACTTAATTTTTTTGCTTTAATTTTTGCATTGTTAAAGAAAAACTGTCAGTTATAACATATTTAGAAAGTTAATTGATGTCACAATTTTAAATATTATTTTATTACTCTTATTCTCTAATGAGTCCTAATTATTATTTGTGAATACAAATTTCATTGATAATTTATTTGTGCTAATTCTAAAAAACATACACTAGTGGACCAATAAATAGAACTCCTAATTGTTTCTTTTTATTTAGTAATTAGTATGTTAAGATAAAAGTATTTGTTTCACTAAAGAAGTTTTCCATAAAAAAATTAAATTAGTTTTCTTAATTTATTTATTTGTAGGGTCTATTATATATGAAACAAAAAAATATAATGATAAATTTTGTTTAATGATTTTACTAACACAAATGTCTAAGTTGAGTGATTTTATTGATACAAAACAAACTTTACTGACTTTGCTAAATCAATTTCTAAAATTGAGTGATCTTTCAAGATATTAACTCCTCTATCGATTTGGAAATCATCAGATAATTAAAATTAACGCAATTATTAAAATAATAATAATAATTAGTTTAGTAATTATTTTGAACTGTTTGTTTATCATAGTGTAGTTACATTATACTATTTAATTGTACAAGTATAATTACAAAATTATGTTGAATATTAAAAAATTAATTATCTAAAAATAAAGTAAAAATTAAATTAGACAAAGAATGGCATTTTATAAATGACATTAAATTGAATATTTATGGTATATCTTGTCTAGTAAAAATATATTAGCTAATAAACATATGTTCTTAACTAATATTATAAAAAATAATTAATTTATATTTTTCAATTTAGTATATTTGAATTAAATAAATCATAAAAATTATAAGTAGAGAATTTTACGAACATCATGAAATACATGTTTCACAAGAAGATTAATATTATAAATATAATGTTATAAAATTTCAAAATTCTTTCTAAAGAACTCAAATCAAGGAAAAAGATTAATTTAATAAAATTAAAATGAAATTTACTCACTCTTATTTATTCATCAAAACAAAAACGTTAATTTTTATTTGTTCAATTAAAAAATTAAAAGGTAATTTATAATTTTATTTTAATTTATTTTATTATTGATTATAATTATTTCTAAGTTATTCTTTAATATATTTAAATTTGTAATAACATACTAATAAAATTAGCATTGTATTTTTATAAACTTTCACAAAGCCTCTCCAGAAAACATACCAATAGAAATCCTCGGGTATAACTTCATGTTTTTTTTTAATACGATAATACAAGTCATATATATATACAATAATACTAACATCATCATTAATTAAAATTTAATTGATGATAATTTTTTTTAAAAAAGATAAAAAATATTTCATTTCGTAATTTTTTTCAAATCGAAGTCTGATAAATATTTTCTTATATATTCCTTGGTTTTGAAGTTAAAATGAAATAAATGTTCGGGAAAATACCTAAGTACCCCCTCAACCTATGCCCGAAATCCCAGAGACACACTTATACTATACTAAGGTCCTATTACCCCCCCTGAACTTATTTTATATGTAATTTTCTACCCCTTTTTAGCCTACGTGGCACTGGTTCGAAAAAAAAAGGCAACCATCGTTGGGCCCACAAGATAGTGCCACGTAAGCTAAAAAGGGGTAAAAAATTATTAATAAAATAAGTTCAGGGGGGTAATAGGACGTTAGTATAGTATAAGTGTGTCTCTGAGATTTCGGGCATAGGTTGAGGGGGTACTTGGGCATTATCCCTAAATATTCAACAATAATTCATCAACATTATTTTAAAAATATTTCGTGATTTGAAGCAACGTAATAAACTTTCATGTTTTATGACTTTATAATTGTTTGTATCTTCACTTTGAAGCCAAAAATTATGTGAACAAATGTTTATTGATCCTTCTCGAATCAGAAAAAAAGTTAAGTAATAAAATTTTTTTCTGTTTTATAAGATAAAAGAATTTTACTTTTATCAAAATAAAAATTAATTATAAGTAATATCTATGAAAATTAATGAAGGGTTGTAATAGTTTTATTAGAGAAAAGATTGTGTTTTAAATGAAAAATCATATGTTTATTAGGGAAAAAAATTGATCCAAAATAACAATAAGGTAACAATTTTGAGAAAAAATAATGTGTTAAAGGATTTAAAAGAATTGGATCAAACTACTAACAACATGCATATTTTAGGATTAAATTATTGATGATATGAATATGTTTCGACTAAATTATTAACGTATGATATTTTTACTCCATTTCAAATATTTTAAGGATATTTTTCATACCTTTTTATTAAAAAAGAAATATCTATTGACATTTTTTTATTATTATTAATACAAGTTTATACTCTATGAGTCATATTACTTGGCAAGGAAGTTCCAAAATTCCTTTTGGAAAATTCATGTTATTCCAAGAAGAAATGATATAAATATAAAATAAAAAATTCCATAGTGCAGTGATGTTATCTTTGATTAAAAGGAAACTCCAAATAGCACTTAGTTGTACTACTTTTTGATTGTGTATATGAATTATACATAGTGGGCTCCACTTCCCCATTTTGACTAATTTATATTGGATTATAGTCTATAGTATAATGGTGTTTTATATTTTGCTTGAATTAATTCCAAAGCAAAGCCTAACAACTAGCAAGTTATGATTATACAATGCATGATTTAGTAATTTCCATGAACACTCATGTCTAAATTAGGTGTAAGCCCATAAAGTTATAGATTAGTGATAGTGGTATGCAAGAGTTTAAGTAAGGGTTCTAGATCTAATGTGAATATATAGTCACAATTTGATTCATAGGTAAATAGTTCCAGTTTGAAATTATGATGGTTAGTTTAATAGAAAAATGTTATTTTTGTCTCAAATTGATATTTCTTAGTACAATATGAATAATTTTCAAATGATATTGTAATGACTCGTTCAGTTGTTTTTAGTATTAGGACCTCTTTTTTAAAAAAATTATTTTTATTGCTTTATAATATGATTTATGATTTGAAGTTTGATTAAAGTAAATAAAATTGAGAGACGAACTTCAAATTGAGGTTTACTTATTCTAATAGGTCCAAGAGGTGATTTTTCGATAGACAATTTGCACTGTTCCATGAAGCCTTAGTAGTGTTCAGACCTTTGAGTAGCTTACTAAATAATTTGAAGTTAAGTATTGACCATTGTCAATAATAAAATCGATATAACCTTAGATCGGTGATTTGAGTATTTCAAAAAATTCGTAACATGTTTTTAGGAATGATTTGTATATTTAGCTTACATCCATTTTCCATTTTGGAGGGTGAATACTAAATTTGGTAACTACAGTTTTTAATATATATTTGGTGCGAGCACAATCGCACTAAAGGGCTCAAATAATTTTCAAGAAATGCAAATTGATAATGTGGGGATTGATGGACTCAAATATCAATGTAGGTCAGATTTAGTTAATGCATAAGGTTATGAGTAGTTATGACATTATATCACATTGTATTCCTCTATATTTATCATTTTCAAATTGTTGAATCGTGTTATACATTTATATCGTGATTATATTCTGTAAAAGCTTTATTTTTGAATTTGAAATTATTCGCTAGAATTGTTAATTAATTATTCATTTTATAATCTATACTTGTGTTATATTAACACTTAAGTTTTCAATCACTAAAATCGCATTACTACTTCAAAGAGAGTCCGTCTATAATACTTATTGAGTACACAGTGTCTTTGTATTCATACTATTTGTACTACTCATTTTATGTCTAGGTTTAGAGCCGCATATGAGTGAAGCTCAGGGAGTTATCTAAGTGTGTTTCTCGATTGATGAGATATTATGATAAATTTTCTGAATGATCTACGATATTAGTATCTTTTTATTTATATTTATTCATGTACTTTTTTAGATAATGTATTGATAGATTCAGACTTATATATTAAATTAGAGAATCGTACTTTTAACTTTCAAATTTCGAAGGTTTCTGGTTATATTCTCTGTATTTATGAGTATGAGACATGATTATGACTTATTTATCATCCTTACATTTGTATCCTTTTATTAATTGTTAAATTAAAGTAACATTGGTTATGATTCGTTATTGGTTTAGGTTTAGATTTTCTCACAGCTTGTAGATTTTGGATCGTGATAATTTTATATAAAAATTCTTGAGTCTTTGCACTCGTTGGTACGAGAGACATATATAGTATAGTCTTGCGGAAAAGTAAATAATATTTTTTACTTAATTATCTTCAATAAACTATGTGACATTTTGGATAATTTTATTCTTTTATTATTTATCATGTATACTTAATTATTAATTAAGGTTCTATTTCTTTTCACTCCCTCAAAAATTGTGAGGACTTGTTCAACATCATCAAGAGAGAGCACATTTTCACCGCTAGGGATGTTGTATGTGACAAAGTTTAGAGGCTACAAAGTGATATACATTAAATTACACCTTAAGATGATGTAATATTATTGTATGCAAATGTAACAATCCAAATAAGGTTGGATAGGATATCATAGAGAATAGGGGAGATACTATATATTAAACAAATATTTAATTAAAAGTTAAATTCTATTTTGTGAAAGTAGAAAAGTTAACTCAGGATTAAAGAATTATGATTGTCACCACAATGAATGCAACATTCTAAGTTTTAATGCAATTATAAATAATTAAATTTTTAGACATGTATCTCTACATCATCACCGGATTTTATTCATGATTTGACTAATTTATCTCAATATAATTTTTTTAAAATTAAATTGCCCCGTTGACACAATTCACATATCATATTGATCCATGGTCCATAAAAAATAAAAAAAAATTTAATCAAATTTTAAATATCACTCATAAATTTCTAAATTCATGTGCATATAAGAGTAATATTTATTAAAATTATTTCCTTAGAGAATATGTTACTTTGTTCGATTATCCATGGAATATAGAAACCAACCCAACCATCAACTTACATCCAACAATGCACAAACCAAGTATTTGCATGAATATAATTATGTCAATTTCTTTATTTACATCTCAAAATGGTGTTATAAATCACAAAGAAAAAAAGTAGAAATTAATAATATTATTAAAAGAATATCTGAATAATGATAATTTTTAGTAATATTTTTTATGTTTCGTATTTGTTGATCATTATATGAAAAGAATTGTCTCATGTCTTAGTTATTTACCTTATTAAATAAAAAAAGAAAATAATATTTTTTTTTCTATATTACCTTTACATTTAATTCTTTTTGAAAGTATTCATTTGTAAAATTTCAACAAGTTTTTTAAGGAATGAATTAGTAAAGTTATCGTCTTATTTATAATTGTATTAAAATAAAAGTGATCGTATTAAAAAATTGATGAATTAATACGAGGGAATAGTTAAAATGTTGTATATTGCTCACTCATATGACTTGTGAGTTTCAAGGACGATAAAATAATATATACTTGATCAACTATAACATACGAATCCCAATTTTTTCTAGTTACATCAAAATATATAATCAACAAATTAGTTATTTGAATTGATAATTATTTTTTTGAGTTTATATTCAATGTTCAATGCTCGTATTGAAATTTTGACTAAATTCAAATCAGAAACTGCATACCTATTTAAGAGAGACTCTTCCAACATAACTTTTTTTAAACATAAAACTCAATTTGAAATCTTTAATTACGAATGAAATAATCTCTCCAAAATTAAAATAACAAAAAATAATAATTAAGGGATGCTTAATGAAAAGATAGCTTGAATTGGCTAAATGACATTACCAATGGGACAAAAGTACAAAATAGAAAAAAATATAGTGACAATAAACTATTTAGTACTATTTAATAACCATCATTTTTTGGTAGGAAAAGTCAAGTTTCTTTCAAAGTGAAAGTGAAAGCTACGCAAGTACTATTCTCTCCATAAAAATAATAACACTATCACAATTCAAAAAGTACCTAATTGTTATGATTTTTAAATTTTTGTAAATAAAATGTAATTAAAAAAAATAAAACTTCAAACAAATAAATAATTACCCTAGAAACTCAACTTCTTTTAATCCTATCTCCTTTATAAATTTAGGATTACTGCACAGAATTAAGTTCTACTTTTACATTAATTATTTAAAAGTTTTTTTTACACTTGAATCATTTTAAATTTAATACAAGTACTTTCACAAGCAAAATTAAGTACCTAAACGTTGAAGGGTAAATAATCTTATATACAATATTCAAATTATAGTAATAATATTTGTCTGAAAAATTTATGGTAAGGTGATAAACCAACCAAGTGAACACTAACCCATTCGGCAGATAGGTTGGGACCGGCCTTCTGTATTTCACTGATTAGATAGTGACAAGATTTGATTCGACAATCTTCGGATCATAAGCTTGACAAGTTATACACTTAAATTTTTATAGCCGTAGTAAAATAACTGTATACCTATATTTAACTGTTAATAGTAAAATGATTGTATACCTATACTATAACAAGGCTATAAAATATAATTTATATTTATAAATTCAATAAATTATTAAAATTATCCTTAAAATTCTATAGTTAACATTTTCCGTTACAAAAATAAACATGATAAAATAATTCATGACAATCAACAACAATATGACAAAGATTGGTACAATATTTACATACTTAAATATATCGCTGATTCAGATAAGTTATTTTTTTTAATAGTCAATAGATAATAAGTGTTTCTTTTTTATAAAATATAAAAAGTTGATATGATTTTTATATTTTTTAAAAAAATTTAGTTTTCTAGAATTTGTGAAATATAATTTTCTAAATAATATGGTCAAACTATTTTTTCTTATTTTTTCCAAATATACTTATGGTCAAATAACACTTAATTAGTCACAGCCAAATAAATATTTATCCAATATTTTTACTTGTTACTATTTGACTCGGTAAAAAAAAAAAAAAGTGCGCTTGCTTTAACTGTACTACTACTTCAGTTAGTAAGGGCGCGAAGTGGACCCCCTTTGTAATCAAACTCTTTCTGCTATTGTCTCTTTCTCCTACATAAATATCTCCAACTCCCCATTGTATCATTTCTTTCTTAAATTTTTGTATAAAAAGTTCATCAAAATATTATTTTCATTTGTATCTCAATTTTGTTAAAAATAACAAATAATGTGGAGGATATACGTTTTTTTTCTTGTTTTACTCAATTTTCATACCGGAATTTCTCTTACTTCCGACGGACTTTCTCTTTTATCTCTTAAATCCGCCATGGATGACGGCGGTGGTGGTACAGACAAAGTTTTCTCCGATTGGAATGAAAACGATGATACTCCTTGTACTTGGAGTGGCATTTCATGTGCTAACATTTCTGGTTCTTCAGAGCAACGTGTCGTTGGGATTACTCTTTCCGGTAAGAATCTCCGGGGATACTTACCGTCTGAGCTGGGAACGTTACTCTATCTCCGGCGACTGAATCTTCATGGAAATAATATTTACGGTTCTATCCCTGACCCTTTATTCAATGCGACGTCGCTTCATAGTATTTATTTGTATGATAATAATATCTCTGGTATACTTCCTCCTTCTGTTTGTAATCTTCCTCGTTTGCAAAATTTGGATATTTCTGATAATTCACTTTCTGGAACTTTCTCTAAGGATCTACGTAATTGTAGGCAGTTACAGAGGCTTATTTTAGCTCGGAATAAATTTTCCGGTGAGATTCCGGTGGGGGTGTTCCCGGAGTTGGCGAATTTGGAACAACTTGATCTATCGTCGAATTTGTTTAATGGTTCGATTCCTCATGATATTGGTGAATTGAAGTCATTATCTGGGACTTTGAATCTCTCTTTTAATCATTTTAGTGGAAGAATTCCCAAATCTGTAGGTGATTTGCCTTTAACTGTTAGTTTTGATCTAAGGAATAATAATTTATCTGGTGAAATTCCTCAGACGGGTTCTTTTGCTAATCAAGGTCCGACGGCATTTTTGAATAATCCCTTGTTATGTGGATTTCCTTTACAAAAAAACTGTAAAAATAGTTCAAACAATTCAACACAAGTTGAGGGTTCATCGGGTAACGAGGGAACGAGTTCGCGTAAGGGGTTAAAACCTGGATTCATTTTATTGATATGTTTGGCTGATGCATTTGGAGTGGCATTTATAGGACTAGTGATTATTTACTTGTATTGGAAAAAGAAAGACTCTAGTGGTTGTAGCTGTACTGGCAAAGGGAAATTTGGTGGGAATGAGAAGAGAATGCTTTGTGATTTCCCATGTATTAATGGATTTCCGAGTAATGATTCGGAAGTTGAGTCTGAGAAGGGAGGCGGCGGTGGGGCTAGTGGTGGTGGTGTTAGTGGTGGGGAGGGTGATCTTGTGGCTATCGATAAAGGTTTTAGCTTTGAGCTTGATGAGCTGTTGAGGGCTTCTGCTTATGTATTGGGAAAGAGTGGGTTGGGGATAGTGTACAAGGTTGTGCTTGGGAACGGTATCCCAGTGGCAGTGAGGAGGTTAGGGGAAGGTGGGGAACAGAGATATAAGGAGTTTGTAGCTGAGATTCAGGCAATCGGAAGGGTTAAGCATCCTAATGTTGTGAAGTTAAGAGCTTATTATTGGGCTCCTGATGAGAAACTTCTCATTAGTGATTTCATTTCCAATGGCAACTTGGCTTCTGCTCTTCACGGTGAGCTTTTCATTATAGTAAAACATCTTCAGTTTTGTTTGTATAGTAGATATTACCTGTTGAAAGAATCATTAACGCATTCATATTTTTGATATCGGGGTATACTATATTCTTATCGTTTAGTAGCATGATACACTGATGGATGTTTCGTACTTTCCAAGATTGATGTGTGCAAAGTGATTCTTTTGCTGGATTGGTATTTTACTTATTGATCACTCTTTTGAGGAGTGGAAATACAGTAAAAGACTTTTAGTATTAGGTTAGTTAGGAGTTTGGGATGTTCTAGTATTTGTTCACTAGTATAACTGTTTAATATATGCCCGCTGACAAAATAATGACAATTAGCTTTTGTGTGTTCCTTGATGATTTTGAATAGCAATTATTTATATGCCATCTACTGATAATTTTATATTGAATGTGTTCCTTGTGCTTGCAATCCTTTAGCGAAGGATGAGTTTTGTTTGCAACTTGATACTTTGCGTAGGATTTTTGCCTAATTGTATTAGCTGATAATAAAGTCTTTTATAATGTTATCATAGATGAAAATTATCTGCATGAAGGGTAAATCAAAAACATAACCTTTCCATCCAATGGACAGTTAAAGCACATCGTAGTATGTTACCATTTAGTGATCCAGCTAAAGTCAATTTGCAGATTTTAATGATTTACTACCGATGCAATAATCATATGTTGACATCATATTGAACCTGGTAGAAGGGCATTTGGGCACATATTGAACCTGGTACAAGGGACCAAGAACTAAATTATGTCATGTACTAGGTCAATTCCTTAAGTTGTGGAGTCACATATTCTATCACTCTTAACAGAATCTAGATATTACAGTGTTTATTATGTCTTTTAGAGATGTATTACCTGATTTGCATACATTATATTCAAGAATTTGAGAATCACTCCGCCAGGTGCAGTTTGACTGTACAGATTTTTACTTTTTCGAAGCAAACTGGAATCTGCAGTATCTGGTCTGGTAACTTCCATCAAGCATGAACTGGGACTTATACTTCCTTGAGATGGATCCTAGACTTAGAATTTTCTAAAATTAGTGTTCTGCAGTTGAATTTTGCACTGTAGCTGTTGGTATAGCTGCTTGAATGTTATATTCTTAAAAGGAATTAGATTTTTTCCCCTGATACAAATCGTTGTTTACATTTATGAATATCTACTTCACTGCCTCATATACATGTAACTATGAATCTATAACACATTCATTACCCAAGAGTAACTGCTTGCTTTCTACTGGTACTTGATGTTCCCAGTTTCTTAATATCCGGTTTTTATATGTAGCTGGAATTTGACAGTACAGTAACTTACCTTTTGCATTCTGAAGAAGTTGAAGAGTGTTTTCTTTCTGCATCTCTTTTTCCAAATTGTTTTTCCATGTGCTCGATCTGAATGTATTGATGTAGTGACAGTAGTTTCATGCTCTAGCTGATTGAGATTGACCAAATTAATATGAACAACGATTTGCCTCAACTGTAATGTTAATATTGAGCTGAAAAGTTATTAACTTGTATCTTCTTCGTCATACTGTGGTAAATGTTGTGATGACAATCTCATTTGCCTTTATACAGGGAGAAATGGGCAACCATCACCTAGTTTAACATGGTCAACGAGACTGAAAATTGCTAAGGGAACAGCGCGAGGTTTAGCCTATCTCCATGAGTGTAGCCCAAGGAAATTTGTCCATGGAGACGTCAAACCTTCCAATATTCTCCTTGATACTGAACTGCAGCCATATATATCTGATTTTGGCCTCAACCGATTAATCAATATCACGGGAAACAACCCCTCCTCTTCTGGTGGATTTATGGGTGGAGCTCTTCCTTACATGAAACCTGCTCAACCAGAACGTCCCAATAACTATCGAGCACCAGAAGCTCGAATCACTGGTAACAGACCAACACAAAAATGGGATGTGTACTCATTCGGGGTGGTCTTGCTTGAACTGCTGACTGGAAAGTCTCCAGACCTCTCAGTTCCTACAACATCCACTTCAACGGAGGTTCCAGATCTTGTAAGATGGGTAAGAAAGGGATTCGAGGAGCAAAATCCACTGTCAGATATGGTAGAACCAATGTTGCTTCAAGAAGTCCATGCTAAGAAGGAAGTACTAGCTGTATTTCATATAGCTCTTGCATGCACCGAGGCAGATCCAGATATTCGACCAAGGATGAAAACTGTCTCAGAAAACATCGAGAAAGTTGGAGCTTAAACTTTTCGGTACACTCATGTCAAGGAGATCCTGAGTTTCATAGACTTCTTTAATCTTTTTCAAAATGCAGTAATTGCTCCTATTATTTTTTTTTCTTTAGAGGTTAATCAAATCTTTAAACTTAACTACAGAAGGTACAGAATACCAGTGTGCTGCAACAAAATTCATGTCATTTTTGAGAAGTTAATTAGTTGCTTATATCTTTAATCTATTTCTGTAATTCTGATGTTGTAACAACTTTTTCATGGCCAATAAAATTATAATTCTTTGTTACTACAAGTCTGTTTGGATTGACTTAAAGTTTTGTTATACCTACTTTTGAATTTTTTAGCTTTTGGAGTATTTGACAAAAGTTAAAAGAAAATTAAAATTAGTTTAAAATAACTTAAAGAAAGTTAAAAGTTAAAATTAAGTACTTCTCTACTTTTCATTTTTAACTCCATAGTTATTTAAGTTTGACTTTTTAAAACATCTATTGTCACCTTTCTTTTCATCCAACAATCCCCAACTTAAGCTTTTAAGGCATCATATTGCAGTTACAATTAGCCAACAAAACAGTTTAAAGCTTAATATGGGAGATTAAGAACAATATTTTACATTTAGGTGCATTATTTAGGTTAAGTTGACTTTCATTTCACAAAATAAGACTTAAATTTATCTCTATAACTAAGCTATTCTCACACATGATGATGTGACATGACTAACCAGACAAGTTTTGATTACATGCATAAACACAGTGACAACACCAAGTCCTAACACACACAATGACATCAATCTTATAGCTTTCATTATAACTCCCAAACTAGTACACTTCAAGGAATCATGTAATTTTCAATGATAACAAAAAGAGTGATATATGTCAATAAATACAGGTGAAGTTCAGACAACTTTTCCAAAAGGATCCATTTTTTCATCAAAAACAAGTTTCATGCCACAAGCAAACAATCTACCACCATTAAAGTCAAACATACTCTATTCTACTCAAACTAAACATAGACTATTCCCTTAAGAAAGTCCCCTACCAATCTATCTTTGGGAAAAATCTGACTCTAGACTCGATTATGCCTAACAATTGTCCGTTTCAACATCAAACTAATATCCCAAAAAGAACCACGACTAAGAAAAAATTGAAGGTTACTCAACTAGGACTGGTGATCTGAGGTATATTTACACAACCAATCATCGTATTTTATCCATTATTTTGCTAAATTCTGAGTATAATCTTATGAATATCTATGTTTTTATTGTATGTTTGTTGTGATGAGCTAATAGGTATGACTAGGTTGATTTTAAGCCAAATATAATAGGGTGTTTCGAAGTTACCTAGATTCATTTGTCATTCTCTTTATTGACGACATCTTGGTATATTCAAAAAATGAGGGTGATCACATGAACCATTTGAGAGTGGTGTTGCAAGTACTTAAAGAACACCAGTTGTTTGTCAAGTATAGGAAATGTGAGTTTTGGTTGAGGTCGGTGACATTTCTTAGTCATATCATCTCTAGTGAGGGAGTTGGGGTTGACCCAAGGAAAACAAAAGCGGTGAGAAATTGGCCGAGACCATTGACTCCAACTGACATTAGGAGTTTCTTGGGTCTAGTGGCTTATTATCGGAGGTTTGTGGATGGTTTTGCGTCCATTGAATCTACCTTGACTACTTTGACCCGAAAAAGTAAGAAGTTTGAGTGGTCGGAGGCATGTGAAAAAAGCTTCCAAATCTTGAAAGATAGGCTTACTTCTGCTCCGGTGTTGACTATACCGGAGGGTACAAAGGGATTCATTGTGTATTGTGATGCATCCCGAGTGGGTTTGGGGTGTGTGCTTATGCAACATGGGAAAGTAATCACCTATGCTTCTAGACAACTTAAGATGCATGAGAAGAACTATCCCACTCACGATCTTGAGTTAGTGGCCGTGGTATATTCCTTGAAAATATGGAGGCATTACTTGTATGGTGTTCATGTTGATGTGTATACCGACCACAAGAGTCTCCAATATGTTTTTACTCAAAATGAGATGAATCTCCGACAAAGAAGGTGGTTAGAATTGTTGAAAGATTACAATATGAGTGTTCTCTATCACCTCGGCAAGGCCAATGTGGTTGCTAATGCTCTATGTCGTATGACCATGGGTAGTGTGTCTCATGTGGAGGAAGAGAAGACCTAGTGAAAGATGTTCATAGGTTGGCTAGATTGGGTGTTAGGTTGGAAGATTCTCCAGATGGTGGTTTCATGGTCCATCATAACTCCGAGTCATCTTTAGTGGTTGAGGTGAAGTCCAAACAACACCTTGATCAACCATTGATGGAGTTAAAGGAATCGATTCTTGGTAAGCTTAATGAGTCATTCTCCTTAAGGGGGGATGGTGCCTTGAGGTATCAAGGAAGGTTGTGTGTTCCAAATGTAGATGATTTGAGGAACCAGATTCTTGAGGAAGCTCATGGGTCCCGTTACTCCATTCATCCGGGGTCAACGAAGATGTATTATGGCCTTAGGGAAGTGTATTGGTGGGAAGGTTTGAAAAAGGACATAGCGGGGTTCGTTGCTAAGTGTCCAAATTGCCAACAAGTGAAAGCCGAACATCAAAAGCCAGGTGGTTTACTTCAAGAAATCCAAATTCCTACTTGGAAGTGGGAAGACATCAATATAGATTTTGTGGTAGGTTTTCCTAAGAATAAAAAACAATATGACTCCATATGGGTTGTGGTGGATAGATTGACCAAGTCCGCTCGTTTTATTTCCGTCAAGTCTACTTATCCGGCATAGGATTATGCAAAGATCTTCATAGATGAGATTGTGTGTTGCCATGGTATTCTGTTATCCATCATATCGGATAGGGGTGCATAATTCACATCTAGGTTTTGGAGGTCGTTGCAAAAAGGGTTGGGTACTAAGGTGAAGTTGAGCATCGCTTTTCATCCCCAAACGGATGGTCAAGCGGAGCATACTATTCAAACCCTTGAGGATATGCTTAGAGCTTGTGTCATCGACTTCAAGGGAAGTTGGGATAAGACTTGCCTTTGGTGGAGTTTGCTTACAATAATAGTTTCCATTCATCCATATCCATGGCTCCTTATGAAGCCTTATATGGTAGGAGGTGTAGATCTCCTATTGGGTGGTTTGAAGTCGGTGAGTCTTCGATTCTTGATCCCGATTTGATTTATAAGACTTTGAAAAAAGTTCACATCATAAAGAACCGGTTGCGAACGACCTATAGTCGGCAAAAGTCTTATGCTGATCATAAGAGAATGGATTTAGAGTTTGAAGAAAGAGATAAGGTTTATTTGAAAATTTTGCCTATGAAAGGGGTGGTTAGATTTGGCAAGAAAGGAAAGTTGAGTCCTCGTTATGTGGTTCCCTATGAAATCTTGCAAAGGGTTGGCAAGGTTTTCTATGAATTGAAACTTCCTAGTGAATTGGCTTCGTTTCATCCGGTTTTCAATGTTTCCATGCTTAAGAAGTGCATCGATGATCCCGAGTCTATTCTTCCTATTGAGGGTCTTGGTGTGAAGGATAACCTCTCTTATGAGGAAGTTCCAGTTCAAATCTTTGATAGGCCGCAAAGGTGTTATAGAAGAATCACCTAGTTGAGGGTGCAACATGGGAGGCCGAGGCCGACATGAAGTCCCGTTACCCTCATCTATTTGATAACTATTTAGTTACTTCTGTTTATAATGAAAGAAATGACTAAAAATTGAAGTTTCTTGATTTTTGGTGAAGTTTTGCAAAATGTGCATCTTTGAAGGTTGTTACAGTAACTTACAATGAAATTGTGCATTTGGACTTGGAATTTTGCTCTTTGGATTGTTTTGAGTCATGTTGTGCATTTTGATATGGTAAGTCTTTGTGAAATGATATGTAGCATGTTGTAAGTTGGACATTGATATAATTGACTCATAAATGCTATGTTGAGCTCTTTTTGTTGTGAGAAGGATATTCCTCATAATGTAATGTTGGGACTTAAGTGTGATAATTGAAAATTTTAAATTGCCTTGTGTAAGTGATATGGTTGATGTTGTTATGTATTGTTGTTGGTTGAGATTCTAGTCTTGAGTCTATTCCTTTCTTCAAAATATTTTTAGTGTCATTCGGGGACGAATGTTCCTAAGGGGGGATAATATATTACTTCGAAAATCTAAGACGTGTTCTAGAGCCTAACATAAGTGCCATAAGGTCTAGACACTGTTTTAAGGTTCATTTTAATGAATATAAGTCTTAGGGAGTCTAGAAACCAAAAGGTCCAAGAACGTCCATGACGTCCGGAAAATAGTTCAAGGAGTACTAGCGTGCCTTAGCCTATTTGAATAGCTTTTAGGAGTCGTAAATTCATGAAATTCGATGGAAGGGTGTATAACATGTGTTTAAATTGATTCATGGTTGAAACGTCCGGGTAAGACTACCCAAGGACCAACCAAAGTCCCTTAAGGAGGACCCTTGCAAGAATGGGCAAAAGCTGTCAAGAGACAGTGTCACCAACGAATGCCACAGATGGGCCGTTGGAAAATCGATGGGGCATCGATGCCACTCGTCGATGGACACTTAAAAAAAATCTTGGAAGGTTCATTTTGCATAGTCTCTGAACTTAGAGATGAATGTGCATCACGGAAGGAGGGACTGATCGTCGACTGACCAACGATTCGTCAATCGTGGTCTCGTCGGTGAGGCATGTGTTTTCTGCTCTTTTTTGACTTGTTCCATTTAATTGGTTAACTTAGTTAGGAATTTAATTAGGGGTTAGGGAAGGTCTAATTAAGTGAATTAACCCCCTATATAAAGTCCTAACCTAATTAAGACTAACTAAACTCTCATACCTCACAAACCCAAAAATCTCTTCTTTCTCTGTTCTTTCTCTCTCTAGTGAAGAAATCCATTGAAGACCTAGCTAAAAGACGGTTTAAGGTCTGAAAAGACTCAATTTTCTCCATCAATCTTCATCAATTAGTAAGGTGTGAGATCTAATTCACCTTTGAGACCTCTTTCCTCAAAGGGTTCCTTCAAAGTAATTTCAAAACTTGAGTTTTCAAGTGGGTTTCATTCAATCTCGAAATTGATGTTAAGAATTGATTTTTATGATTTATTTGGATAATATGAATATATTAAAATTTATTCTAACTTAATTGTTATATATCTTGATGGTTTGGTCTAATTTGTAGAAGATGACTTCACCCCTTAACCCTAGATTATGATCTTGATATGAATTGTTTAATGTTGGTTCAATTGACTTAGTTATTGATTGAATTAATAATAGATTATGTTATTGAATCAATCATGAATAGATTAGTATGAATTATAGTCCTATCATGCTAATTCCTGAGAAGTTGATCTAGGTTATGAAGTATGTTGTGAATTGACCTAAGTATCTTCTCTTAAGCTATGAACTAGTGATGAATTATGATGTAGTGATTCAATTAGCCTTGTTATTATATTGGTTATTGTTTTATGATGAAAATATACCCTAATTGGGTTAAATTAAGGGTTGATGGTAAGACCTTGATGATGAATTATGAAGGAGACTTGGTAAGTCTTATGATCCCTATTCTTTACTTCAAATTATGGTTAATTGTGATTATATGGATTATACTCATGCAATTCCTATTGATCTATGATGATGATGATGAATATACAAGGGTTAGACCCTATGACCTACAATAAGCTATAATGATTAACAAAGACATTAAAGACATTTCAAAAAGGGACTTAGCTTAGCACCGAGTGAACTTGACAATGGGAGGTGATGACTTTCCATAGAGGATGATTCACCTTATAGTTCCACATGTGGTGTTGACTCCCCAATGAGGGATTCTCATCCAATGGATTCCCATGAGAGGAGGCCCCAATTTACAAGTGGTATGTAGAGGGATTATACCTATCTCTTAGTTCTTGAACTAGGTTGCTCTCATAGAAAGACTAGCTAGTGGATCCACCTACAAAGCTACATTTATGTTTGGTTTTATTTTGGCCGGTTGACCACCTTCCATTGGTGTAAGGTTTCACAACACAGATCCACACTTAGCTCTTGTGGTCTATGTCGGTTAAGGCAAGTGTACCCTAAACTAAAATGAAGTAATAAAGTATAAATCAACTAGGGTGACTTGAGAGGTTTGACTTAGCCTAGGAAAGGGTATGTGACTCTACCTATGTCTTGCACTCATTTGACTTGAGTGAAACCTTAGAGGATTGATGTTATGTATGTATATGATAATGAATACAAATAATCTAACATGATGGTCTTATATGCGAATGACATTATATGATGATGGTTATTATTATGAACATGTATTTGGTATATATTGCTAAAGTATGATGTTATGTATCCTTAAAGGTTATGTTATGTGAAGTTGGATATTGGTTATGGTTCTTGTTTTGTTACTTGATTGAGTAAGGTTATGTGGATTTGCTTGGTCATTGCACTTGTTGACTTTATGAGTATTCATGAGTAGTTGTCTTGCTTTATTATGATATGATGACTCTTAGTCATGCTTGTGATGCTATTACTTGATATAGGGTTGTATTTGGTTTGGTTGTTAAGTATGTTGATATGCATGTTACTTGTTTTGACTTAATGCAT
The DNA here is from genome assembly GCA_027705065.1 of Solanum peruvianum. Lineage (NCBI taxonomy): Eukaryota > Viridiplantae > Streptophyta > Magnoliopsida > Solanales > Solanaceae > Solanum > Solanum peruvianum. The sequence goes on from JAKWJD010001759.1 coordinate 9,790,236, forward strand.
ATGTCTTGTTAATTGGTATGGTTGACTTGATTATGCATAAGGCTTTAAAAAGGTAAAATAACATGTTTTAATGAAATGTCCCTTTTTAGCATGATTTGATCTTATATGTGTATGTGATCTCATACTTAGTACAAGTGGTGTACTAACCACATTTTCTTTCTGTTCTCCAACATTTTGGGTTCGGGTCGTTGAAGGCTCTTTGAGACGATATTTGAAGAAGACTTAAAATTTCTCAATCATCCAAGTGGGTAGGTCCTCACTTTCCAAGGGCGATGCCAATATCGATCTCATGAAGTTATTTTAGTTTTAAGACTGTTATGTTCTTTCCCTTTTCATTTGAGTACGAATTGTACAACATATATGTGGCTCTTTTACATTGATGTATGGGCTATGCCTAAATTGGTATAATCTTGTTAGATGGTTATGAGATGAGACACTCTTTAATGACTATGTTCTATCTTATATATACTTATGTGCAATAAAAGTAGAAGACTATGTAATCTTCCTATACGAAGGGTCTGTGTATACTCGATATGAATATATTATGTGTATGTAGAGGTCTATGTAAACCTCCATGGAGAAGTAATGAAAAGTTTTAAATTTTTCTGCATTTTAACCTATGAATGTAATGATGTATGCTAAGAGGCTAGTATCAGTCCTCAAAGAGGACGCCACGCCGGTTACGTATAGGGGTGCTCCCCAGATGTGACCTCTAAGATTAGTACTAGTTTTAACACATGCGCGTTGCACGAGAATATAAACCATGTACTTCACTACTTTTAAAAATAATTTGAATATTATTTAATAAAAAAATTAAGTAAACAATTATAAAATGAATGATAAGTTATAAGTTCATATGAATAGTGGATACAAGTTTTCTTATGATACCTACTGAAAGTTAGTCACTCTTCTAACCTCTTCTCACATATACTTTCTCATCCCTCTCCCATGGTGCATTACTTGAGTTCTTACTTTAAATATAATATAATAATATAAATAAATATTGATATAAATATAGAAGATATACGAAATTAGATATTTTTTTGTTGGAGTATTATTTTAATTTAACATTCATGTTAGGGATTGTTCAAATTTCAGTGAACTTTGAGAATGTCAATGTATCTAAATCAAACTTGAGTTTTTAAGAAGATAAGAATAGAAACTATAAAAAATCGTATTTTAAAATGTGAGAGAACCCTTCCATTTATATTAATCAAAGGGTAGTATGAGCATGTGCATATTTCTTATCATACAATTAATAACCTTTCGGAAAGGTCACTACTCATAGGAAAAATCAACTTTTTTTTGGAAAAGTCATAATGATTTAATGTGAAAGTGTGTCATCTTTAATATAAGTGTTTCAAAAAGAAGAGGAGGAATAAGAACAATGAAAAACTTTCATAATTCTAGTTTAAAAATTTGAGGAAATCGCTCTTTTGATAGACAATAAACGGTAGTGGGTGACTTATAAAAGAAAAGTTGCAATCCTTCAAAAAGGTCACAACTCATACTGAAAAGTCATAACTTTCTGAAAAATTCACAATCCATAGGAAAATTTGTAACTCTTCGAAAAAGTCGAAACCCTGTAGAAAAGTCACAACTCTCCATAAATGTCACAACTCATCAAAAAAAAAATTGTAACTCTTTGAAATGTCACAACCCTTCAATGTGTCTGCTTATATTATAATCATATATCATATCATATCATAAGTGGGAAGCTCCAACCTTAAAAGTTGGATTACCATTTTGACCCTTCACTAAATTAAAAGAAATTAATATAATTTTAAATACTAATATTTAATTACATAATGATAGAATATGATGTCCAACAACTACACTTTAACTTTTTAGTGATGACATTATAATTATAATTAATTAGGCTAAATTAAATTAGAATAGAAAACAATAATGTGAGAAACTCTTGAATTTTGTGATTCTTTGAATTTTGAAATTAAATTTATCTATCATGAAACAATAATATACGAAAACTCTTCAAATCTTGTGATTCTTTGAATTTTGAAACTAAATAAATTTATCTATCATGATTCAATGTTCATCATTTAAAAATTTTGGTAGGTGAAAAGACAATCAAATAGCACTATAAATATCAGTTAATTGCTTTATAGGTCACCACATTCTTTTTTTTCTATCATCTACTATTCTCTTTTGTTCTTCCTAGATTATATATGAAGACAAGTCATCAAGAAGCTAACTGGGAGAAGAACAAATAGCTTCATTCTGAAGCTAAAAGAGAAGTTTTCGTAGAATATAGTTCAACTGTTAAACTTAACAATATAAGATATGACTTATATATTTCTTTAGATCTTTTTTATGTTAGATTATGATTTTATGTTTTTCTTTTTCACTTTGTAGTTAAGGTATGGTCGTCCAAAATGGATTGATATGCAACCCATATTTTTATGAAATTATGTATTATTTTGCATTGTTATGAATTTTTTTCTTTATTTTCGTGTTATTATACTTTAAGTGCTATTTTTAATTGACAAAACTTCTATTAATACATGATGAATTTTATAATACTTGAATAGTTTATGCAAAATATGCTTTTGTTTAAATAGAAGTAATATAAAAATGCTTTGTTTAAATAGAAGTGTGTGTATGTGTGTGTATATATATATATATATATATATATATATATATATATATATATATTACTAGTCCTCGACAAGTATTTTGCTTGTGAGTCTCACTTATATATATATATATATATATATATATATATATATATATATATATATATATATATACATAAAAGAGAATCATAAGCCCACCTACGTGGCGCCACCACAAACCAGGATTCACTTTAATTTATGTTATTTCCAAAACTAGCCTTCTCCTTTCATGAAAAGTTGTAACTTGTATATTGTGAATTTTATGAAGAGTTGTAACTTTTATGAAAAGTTGTGCCTTTTATGAAAGCTTGTAACCTTTCCGAAGGGTGTAACTTTTCCAAAGAGTTATACCTTTCCGAAATGTTGTGACTTTTATGAAAAGTTGTCACTTTTATGAACTATTGTGACTTTTACAAAAGGTTTTGACCTTTTCGAAGGGTTGTAACTTTATCAAAAAGTTGTAACCTTTTTTTGTAAAAAACGATAATCATTTGTTCACACTACCCTTTTTGTTGTCTATAAATAGTGGACTTTCATCTCCTACCGTTTAAGTTTTACTTAGGTGGTAATTGTAGTTTCATTCAATAGACCTTTAAATTTTTATCTTTAAACTTCTATGTGTTTTAATTTTAATCTGTCATGATCATTTGTAGGCTACAAATTTTGTTCGATTGTAAGTTATGATTTGAGAATTGTGAAACTTAATCATAATTGAAGATTTTTTGATGTAGAATAAGATAAAAATAAGGACACGCAAAGCGAAAAAACTGATTATAAGTGAGGCAATTCTTGAAGGGATCAATACTGTGGGCATTTCGAAATCATGTGAGTAATCAGATAGTTCTGCACATTCCATTTTTCTTACACTTCGATTGCAACTAGTTTGATTTGTATGGACAAGTTAGTATTTTGTCTTGATTTTTTCAATCCTTTTATTGATTTGAACTGATGGTGTATCCAAAACAACCTTCTTATCCTTTAACACAAGAGTAGACTCTGTGTACGCACTATTCTTCTCATACCTCACATGTGAGATTACAATGGAATAATCATTTGTATCTGGAACGTTTTTAATTTTAGTAATTTAAAATCCCTTTATTAGAAAAAAAATATTTTGAAAAAGATTAATGTGGACTATCATAAGATGTTTCAAGTTTTTTACTTCTAGATTATTTTAGTGGTGCCAACGGAGACATAGCGTGTGATCTGTATCACAAATAAGGTGTATAAAATCACTCTGTTCTAATCTAATTATTTTGTGTTCCGTTCATTGCTATAAATTAAGTGGATATAACATAATTAGTATAGTCATCATTTAAAAGAGGGGGTTGTCTACGTAGAAGATTGTTTGATACCAACGATAAAATAGAAAATTACTTTGTGTAAATTATATATGTATAGATTTGTCTTAAGATTTAGAGTCAAATAAATTTCTTAGTTATTGTATTTAACAAAATTGCAATGTTGTGTGTATACAAGTTCCTACTTTTATATTTTCTTAACAACTGGCATGCCCGGAGCCTACGCTCTGGACGTGGTCGGCACCCAACGACCATTACTGGCCTTGAGAGAACCCTTGGCCTGACTTACTTAACTCAGCGGAAGACTTACTCATCTCAGATAAAGAATTTAAAAGCATTCTATAAGATAACTTAAATAACTATCTTGACCAAAATGACACTTAAGTCTCAATACTGTAACATGTGAAGTATAGGATAAAGGAGACTTCAAAACTGAACTACTACATTGTCTATGAAGCATCTAAGATGACTGAGATAGATATTCGGACAAACCCCACAACATCCTAATGAACTAAGCTAGAAAAAAAATAAAAGGGATGCTCTCCGGAATGCAAGGAGGCTCACCAAGTACTGTGCAGTGCTCTACTGGATCAATGGTGCACTGCGTGCTGATCCTGGTTACCTGCATCTGCATCATGAAACGGTGCAGGCCAACTAACATTTGTACATTGAATGTACGAGTATCTGAGTTGGAAAGCTAAATGACGACTTAAGTTTGAGGGGATTAAGATGAACTTACCTTGGCTCTGCTCAACTCAAGAATAAGCTTAACTCAAGCATGTATATAAAGCAATTTAAAATACATGCGATATATATAAAACTTGTAAAACCATAAAACAACTTAGTTTGTTAAATAAATGCAACAACAAACTTAAATTTACTTATATATGAAAGTAATATAATTTTGGTGGGAGATTCTCTAAACGACAACCATCACTTGAGCCTAAGTGATGATACAATGTTTTAACTGATGCTGCCGAGGACCATCCTTTACCTTGCCATTGGTATAGGACCTTACTTAACTTAGTGGATCCACTATCTCAACTTACATGATCATCTAAAAGTATGACCGGTCAATTCCCATAATGGATTCATGATTTATATGGATACTCGAGTTAATATGAACTCTCATACCCACATTGGGGCTCAATACTACTCCCAAAATATACATTATCTCATACTTTTAATAAAACTTCCTTCCTTTGGGTTGAGATAATTTACTAGAACCCTTTAGCTTTAAAAAACTCCTTTTTGGAATCAATGTTCACCTTTTAGTTCAAACTCTTAGTTTCCTTTTAACTTAAATGTGAAACATTTATAAATCTTTAGGGAATAATTAGCCCCCTTATAAAAAGTGAACTTAACTCTTACTCTTTACTTGACTTGAACTTAACTATTAGAGAATACTTAGTTCCCTTATAACTTTTGAGAATCTGACTCAACTCCTTATTCTTTGTCCAAGTTGTAACTTGATCCTTAAACAAAAGTTAAAATGATTGTTTAAAACTCTTTGAGAACTCTAAGAACTTACTTTGACTTTCTTCTTAACCTTTAAACTTGACTCTTAACTTCTTTGACTTTGATATTAACTTTCCTTGAATTGAATTATAGATTCAAGGATCATGATCTCATGTTTATGAATGATTTCATGATCTTTAAATATACTTTAGAGTGTTGGAATAAACTAGGAATGATAGGTACATCACTTAGGAACTATTACGAAAAGGTAGGGAAAGAACGGGGTTTCTAGGGGTCTTGGCGCGTTGAGAGGCGCGGAGCACCAGAGCCTGTCGGACAGACTCTGATCTGAGGCACTCTAGCTGGCGCGGCGCGGCAAGGCCTGACAAACAAAGCCTGCCAACTGTTCTTCTCCGTTTTCATCTCTAAACCTCCAAAGTTTCCATGGATCCCACCTCAAATACAAAGGATTTCTAAATACTTCATCACCCAATAAATTAGACCCAAAAATAGTCGGGAAACATGAATCAAATATACAAGAGATACACTACAATTCAATCAACAAGAATTTAATGAATTTTCATCAAGAACTTCCAAGTTCATCATTCAATAAACTCTAGCATTGATGAATGGAATCAAATTAGGGTGTGGATGAATGGAACCATCACAAAATGATCTCACAAACCTCGACATGGATCACCCCTACGAAATCCATGCAAGGATCTTGGCATTCTTGGTCAAGTCTTGATCTTCCTCTTTTTTTCTCTTTTCTCCCAAGCCCTAAGCGTTCTTAATTTTTCTAAAACTGATTTGGGACTTGGTTTTAACCCTAATATAACCTTAAAATGAATTAGAAAATACTAGGGTGAAAAGACAACTTTACCCTTACTAAAATTCAAATTGGATTTTTCTCAATCCAACAATCCAACTTCCAAAGGACATATATCCCTCATACGAAATTGGATTTTGACAAACTCAGCGGCGTTGGAAATATCTTTCTAAGGAATTTTGAACCATATAAAGAACTCATCCAAACTTTTTCTATTCTGAAGTTATGATTGTTTGAAAATGACGAGAACTCACTTTTGAAAGTTGGAAAAATTTTCAGATTTCCCTACTTATTCCCAAAATTGATTATTCTTTGTTTCTTAGCTTAATCTTAGTTAATTCAAGTTACATTCGTCCTCGAATGAGAACTCTTTCACTAAGGTAAGGGTAGTAACATCATTTCAGCACTCAACAAACAAAAACAAGTAATAATATGCTCATACATAGCATTATAAAGTGCTAAGAAGAGAATTTAGTACCTTGATATGTATTCTCTTTGGATTCGAAAAGATGTGGATATATCTTATTCACATCCTCCTCAGCTTCCCAAGTTGCTTCTTCAATGAATTGGTTCCTCCAAAGGACCTTGACTGAATCAACTTTCGTTGTTCTCAACTTGCAAACTTGACAATCCAAAATCTGAACCGGAGCTTCTCCATAGGATATATCCTTAATCTCAAGATTCTTTGTCGGTACTAACAACTAAAGATCACCCAAGAACTTTTTCAACTTATAAATATGGAATACAGGATGAACCACTGCTAACTCTTGGGGTAGCTCCAACTCGTAAGCCACATTGCCCACTCTCTTGGAGATTCTATAAGGTCCAATATAACGGGACTAAGTTTCCCCTTCTTACCAAACCTCATAACACCTTTCATGGGTGAAACCTTAAGATACACCTAATCGTCCACCTCAAAATCTAATGACCTTCTCCTAACATCTGTGTAGGACTTTTGGCAACTTTGTGTTGTCTTCAATATTTATTGGATCACTTGGTGAACTAGATCTGGTCTTATCAACCCTGCTTCGCCAACTTCAAACCACCAAATAGGAGATTTGCATCTTCTCCATAAAGAGATTCATATAGAGCCATTTGGATGCTCGAATGGTAACTGTTGTTATAAGCAAACTCAATGAGGGGAATGTGATCATCCCAATTTACCTTAAAGTAGATCACACAAGATCTCAACATATCTTCTAAGGTTTGGATAGTACGCTCCACTTGTCCATCTGTTTGAGGATGAAATGTAGTGCTCAAGTTCACTTTTGAACCCAAACCTTTCTTGAAAGATTTCCAGAATTGTGTAGTAAATTGTGCACCTCTATCTAAAATAATGGATACTGAAACTCCATGAAGTCTTACCACTTCCTGAAGGTACAACTTGGCATAATCCTCGGCCGAATAAGTAGTCTTTACCGTCGAGAAATGGGCTGACTTTGTCATTTCTATCAAAAATCACCCAAATAGAATCATGTTTCCTTCGAGATCTTGGCAAGCCTGTGATGAAGTTCATATTGATCATCTCCCACTTACATTCCGGAAGTTCTATATTCTGAGCTAAACCTCCAGGCCTTTGGTGTTCTACTTACACTTGTTGGCAATTTGGGAATTTTGCAACAAACTCAGCAATGCCCTTCTTCATGCCTTCCCACCAATAGGCCTCTCTCAAATCAAGACAAATCTTTATGGAACTCGGATGAATAGAATATTTGGAGCTATGAGCTTCTTCCATGATCCTTTTGTTGAAGTTCATCCACTTTTGGTACACACAATCTGCCTTGATACTTCAACACACCATCTCCCCCTTGTTCAAAAGCTAACACTCTTTGCTTATGAACATTCACCTTTAATTCAAGCAGAATAGGGTCTTGGTCTTGTTTCTCTTTCACGTATGACACTAATGATGACTCAACCCCATTGGTCACCACTATTCCTGCTTCTGCGGAATCCATAAGTCTGACTCCGAAACGTGCAAGTCTGTGCACATCTTTTGCTAACTCCCTTTTTCCTTCTTCGACATGGAAAGTATTTCCCATGGGCAACATGCTTAAGGCATGAACAACCACATTAGCCTTACCTGAGTGGATAAGAATACTCATGTCGTAATCCTTGTGTATTCCAGCCACCTTATCTATCTGAGATTGAGTTCTTTCTGAGTCAACACATATTAGAGGCTCTTGTGGTTAGTGAATATGTCAACATGAATACCATCCAAGTAGTGGCGCCATATTTCAAAGCAAACAATACTGCAACCAATTCTAAGTCATGAGTTGGATAATTCTTCTCATGAATCTTCAAGTGTCTAGAGGCATAAGCCATAACCTTGCCATTCTGCATCAATACACAACCCAAGGATAACTCTTGATGCATCACAATAAACCCCAAAAACTTAAGTACCCGCTGATAAGTGCCACGTAAGCTAAAAAGGGGTAAAAAATTATTAATAAAATAAGTTCAGGGGGGTAATAGGACCTTAGTATAGTATAAGTGTGTCTCTGAGATTTCGGGCATAGGTTGAGGGGGTACTTGGGCATTATCCCTATATATATATATATATATATATATATATATATATATATATATAGAAGATAGATGAGTAACTAAACTCAAAACTAGGGTTATGAAAATTAGAGTAGGGATGATGATAATAGATTATTTACATTAAAATTAATCTTCTCAAAGGGGTGATCATTGCATATTAAGGTTTCTTTAGTAAAGTCTGTTTTTATGGTTTCAAACATTAAGAACTTGTCTGTATTTTCAGTTGTTTGACAAAAGAGGTTAAGATTAGGAAAAAGATTATTAACAGTAATTTGGAGCTATCGACCTCCATCTAATAACTTGAGCTATAGATATGATAGCTAACCTTCCTGTGCAATGATGAGAGTAACATGATAAATTTACCAACAAACAATTATATAGATTTATCAAAATTTCATAGAGCTATAGCATACTCAAAATCATGGAGTATGTACATCATACATGAGAGTAAATTAAGAATGTATGTGTTGGTTAGTATTTCTTGGTTAATCCAGATCCACTATTCACCACCTCTGCAGTTAAGATCTCAATTGGGAAATCACAGTCTGGAGTGGAAGGATTATTTGTTGTCAACGTTGCTCCTAATAATTTGCATTTCTTCATATCTTGATTACCCATTTGGTAAAGCATATTATATGCATAAGACACCTTCTCTGTGAAACTGAGGTGATCACACGTTGCACCAGCGCCAAACGCACTGCAGTCTGATTTCGCACAGGCAAAGTCGTAATCTTTCAACACTAGAGTCTCATTGTGATCCGTTTTACCATCAAACACACACCATCTGTTTGGCATTCGCACAGTACCTATTTAATTACGATACCAAACAAGTCATGCATTATATCGAAATATAATTGAACATAAGTAATTAAGTAGTACATATATATATATATACCTTTGGCAACGGAAGGTTTGATATCTCGGTCTTGCAACGTGAAATCAATTTTATACTTGGGAACACCATCGTGCTTATAGATACCCCAATGTCGTTGATAAGGTCCATAATCTGTAATAACCATATTCTCATCTGTTAAGCCAAGGAGATACATATCTATATCTCTATTTGGGCGTAGTGGAGTTCCCTCCTTCCTAGCAATATATTGAAGAAGGCCGCGATAAAATCTTTCAGCATTTTTTTCACTTGCACTCACATATCCATCTGTAGGCCAACCAATTTGTCCGACAACAATCTCCATATCACCATAACCTGCCTTTGCTAGAGCAGAAACAAGTGTATCGTATATGAAAGTAAAGAGATTAGTATACGTGTTCTTGCCATCTACTACTTTGAAATTGGATTTGTTATCAAAGAAAGCAAAGTCCACATCAAATCCGTATAGATTAACCGAATAGATTGGGAAGATATGGATAAAGAAAGGGGCACCAGTTCTGTTAATGCAATCAAGAAATTCCAACATTTTCCCTTTATGTCTTCTCGAAAATCACCTTCAGATGGCTTGCTCACATTTGTTAAGATGTCCGTGAAATGAGGAGTTGTTGCTTTGACATCTGGGAGGTTGAATTTATCAAGGGCATCTCTCGCCATCTTCAGGTAACGGATAGTACCATTAAATTGTTTTTTCATATATAATGATTTCGTAAACGGTTCGTTCCCCACGTACACATACCTACAAATCAATAACTACAACTTCAAATCTAGATTAATGTAACAACAACAATGAATAATAGTAATAATAATCTACCTGAATTTAACTCCTTGGTCTGTATAAACCTTGACTCGTTCATGAATATAATCGTCCATTTGTTTTTGCTCGACAATATTTCTTAAAAAGTTCTCTTGTAAGGTGATGCCGAGCCCAATATTGGTTTCAGCAAAAGCATCAAGAACATTAAAACTCGGTTGAAAAAGTCTCAACTCTGGAATTCCATTTTGTAAGAGTAAATCCACAACCATTGATGGAACAAACTTTTGTGTTGCCATCCTACCCCAATTTATGCCCAAGTAAGCTCTTACATGTATCTCACCACAAAAAAATATCAATGACATCAATAAACTTATCCATAGCGAACTTATCTTTCCGTACATTTTAGAATTTCTAATTCTTCAATAACATCCACAATCATATATGAAGGCGTCTGTAATGCAGCTCGCCTAATAGAACTAGTCCGCTCTATGTTTGTAATTATGAATACAAGTTGTAAAACGATCGTAACTTTTTCAAAAGAATTAGACATGCAATGAATAAACTTGTTGTGTTTATGTGATTCTGCATGATTGTCGCAAAAATATTTCGAGTGGTTCACAATATTATGAGATGAACATCAATTCTATCATAATGAGGAGTTTCTCTTGCAATACAAACTTTAATTTAATTAAGCTCAAAAATAAATAAATTACAATCTTATTTTATCTTTTATCTTATATAATTTATATTTATATAAAAGAGAATCCTAACACCCATCACAAGTCAGAATTCCCTTTTATTTTACTCTCTGCGTCTCAATTTATGTGACACTTTTGATTTCGAGATTTAAACAAGTCTATCTTTGACCGTAAATTGTTCATATGTCTCTTAATTATTTTAAATTGTTAATTATTGCGACTTATAGTACTTTCAACGTAGTTTATAGATATATAAATTTCATTTTAAACATATCAAACTTAAACTGTTTGACTCTCGAAAAAAAAACGAAATATGTCACATAAATTAGGACATAGATAGTAATATATTTCCAAAGGCGCCCTTCCCCTCTGCAATAGAAATGCGAACATCAAATGCCACTTCAACCTTATCAGTCTCCAACAGGCGATCCACTTCAACATAGTTTTGCCATTTTTTCGCTTCTCTCTCGCAGAGCATATGGATTGATAGACAGGGTGCAAGCAATACAAAACAGAACATCACTAATAAATTACCTAGAGTGCTCCTAATTTTCTTTTACTTCATCAGAAAGGATGTCAACAATGTGCATCGATCAAGCTATGTTAGGTATCCTTCGTCGGTTATGTGACTATCATTCATTTCCTGGTGGCAAGTTATATTGGCATACTCTGTATATGTAATGTGTTTGTATAATGTGTGAGCGTTGAGGTTGACACTAATTGGAGAAGGACAAGGAAGATAACAAGAAAACAAATAATAGGCGAGGCTAGGAAATAGTGGTTGCCATATGAGCTTAGATATACGAGGAACTAAAAGTGCTAAACAACGTGGAGCCTCAAAAACTAAAATGCATAGCCACATTGGAAGTACCCCAAGTAATAGCAAGTAAGGAATGAGATAAGACTGAATCCCCAATCCTTTGCTTGATGTACAGTGACAATACCAATATCCACTAATCGTTGTTTTCAGATACAGTTGTCAGCTGACATCTCTTCTAATTAAACGATACAAGAATTAAATTGTTGTGTGAATGAATCAATACATAATCCAAGAGGCAGATCTTGTGCCACTCCACCTGGTCATATGAAACTGGCATGTACCCTTGCTCCCCCTGATTACTCAATCGTATTCGACTTCTATCGTAGATATGTTATTTCTTACGCATTTCTTTCCATTAGCTCTCCAAAAATCCAAGTACACACTAAACAAATATCATACACTAGGAAAAAATTGGCGTGCTGTGGCCAATTATAAAACTTATTCATTCTCAAGCAATTTGGTACACTTTGTCAATGAATCATAACTGCAGGTGCAAGTTTAACGTTGCCATTTTAGAAATATGATAAAATTTAAGGATGCATTCAATAACACAATTTTCTTTACTATGAAAACTTAGTAGTAAAATGAATTCCACTCTTTCAAAAAGAATGGGCTATCTTACAAATTGACGCAACTATGAAAATAATAAATAAACTATTTAAATGTAATTGTTTAGTTGCCTATTCTTGTGCTAGACTGTGTGAACTTACTATGGAATCCACCAAGAAAACATTTGTTGATTATCTTTATTATTTGAATTCTAGATGAATAATATGATACGACAAGAGAGAGTTATTAGGATGGTAAATATCCCTCACTTTTAACCTTTAAGGTTGTGAGTTCAAGTTACTAAGAAAGCAAACAAGTGGGACTCCTGCCGGAGAGGTAGAAAAAAGAATGTAATATGATAGTATTCCTTTGGCTTACTAAATTACAAAAAAAATTTCTTACCCCTACTCTGTACCACGTAACCGACCTTCTCCATCCAAAAAAGTTTTAAAATTTTTAATTTTTTTTATTTTTAAAGTTTCAAATTTTTTTGTTTACCCCTACCCCAATCAACTCCCAACCCCCTAACCACCCCCCTCCCCAAACAAAAAAATAATTAAAATTTTTAAAATAATTCAATTTTATGATTATTTTTACCTTATCCAATTCCTACCACCCTTAACTCCATCCCCCCCCCCCCCCAAAAAAAAAATAAATAAATAAATATTCCAGGATTGGAAGTTCGGCTTAGGTTTTGGGTCGAATGTTGGAGTGGTCGTCGAGGTGAGGTCGTAGGTCGATTGTCAGAGTTGATTTTCTGGTCAGAAATTATATTCCTAAAGAGTATTTTCTAGTCTTAAGCCAAAAATAAAAGATATTCTAGAGAATATATTTTTCATTCTCCAACCAAGCATTTTTTAGAAAGTTACACAAAAGAACTGAAAAGTTACAACCTATATGGTTCCTGTGTCTATTCTCATTTTCATTTTCAAAACATTTCAACAGAATTCGTAAAACCTATGATATGTTTTCTAATTCTGTAGAAATCTTTTTTTTAAAAAATGGATTTAATTGTTCTTTTGGGAGACATTCGGATAACAAATGAAACATATAATGATATTTTAAAGGTGTTGCAAATCTTACGCAAAATATCTTCTTGACGAACACTTGTACTGGATTCACCAAAGTTTGTACTTCACCAATAACTTTCATAGGAAATTTTCATTGCTTGAGGCGTGTCAAAAGACACTGTCCTTAAGGATATTTCACCCGGTATGGGCGTATCCCCTAGAATTCAACAAGCTCTTCTAGTATAAAACTAGGAGCCATAAACTAACAATGATTCATCTAACAGAAAACCAGCACTCAAGGAATTGATAAAGAAAAACATTGTTTCTTACTAGTGATATTGTGTTCATCTCTACTCTCAAAGTAGTAACTGTTGTTCAACTTGTATTCCTAAGATACTTAGAACAAAACTTTAAAGAACTTGGTAAGACACTTACAACAAAGTTTAAGAACATTTTTCAGAACTAGAAAATTAAAACTAGTAAAGAAACTTGAATCAGAAACAGATCAGAAAAAATATATGAAATATTTTACTTAAAGAATAATTGTTGTTAATCTGTGTTTAAAGAATCTAACTGATTTCAACAAACTCTGCAGAAACACGAAGTTACCAAAGTTTAATGAACCAGTGAAGAACAGATGAACAAAAGAACAGAAAATTATTACACAAATCTGAAATCGGTAACACATATCAGAATCTCGAAAAACAGAAATAAGATCAAGCCACTGTCCCCTTAAGGAAATTATCCCCCTCTAGTATCGGAGGTTTAATTTGAAATATGTCCACCCAGGATAGAATGATCTCAATCACCAGTATATTGATACCCCAAATGCTGGTGAGCGAGACGCTCAACGGCAATAAAGTACACTTAGAATACTAGATTTAGTAGTAGAAGAAGAAGTCCAAAAATTGGTTCTTAAAATGAGTGGAAATCCCTCAATTTATAGAAAATAAAGGGTAGTGTGAAAAAGTTCTTGTTCCTTACCATTAAGGTCACAAACCTTTGGAAAAGTCACAATCTTTAGGAAAGATCACAACCTTTCATAAAAGTCACAACTTTTCATAAAAGTCGCAACTCTTCATAAAAGTCGCAACTCTTCATTTTCTATTCCAACCTTTTTAAAACCAAATAGTAACACATAGAAAAAATATATATAAGGGGATCACTCCACCAAAAGACCAAGAATTTAATCCCTTCAACGTTTAGTTTTTAACAGCTATAAGAAAATTAATATAGCCCATAAATATGATGGTTAGATGGATATTAAGGTATTTTCATAATAAGTTATTACTCATTAAAGCTAAATAGTAATGAATAAGGAATATGTTACTATTTGTAGTAACGTTTTAAATATTATTGTCATACAATAAAGAGTCATTAATAATAAATAAATTAATGAAAGAACCTTAGACAATAATATGAATACTTATTTTTGAGATACTAGAATTGTTTTTCCAACAATTCCCTACATATTTCAAAAAGAATATTACGAAATAGAATGAAATAAGAATTTTTTCTTGGTTTTGACATATGATTCTAATGCATCGAATTTGGTGTCCGTAGACTATGAACCAGACCTATGAAACAAGATTATACTTTAGAATAATTTGGTGAAGGTTAGAACTTCTGTGAACCAATAATTCTTTTGTAAGTCAAACGTCTTATTATATCACATTATACTCGCACAATCTTTGTCGTTATCGCAGTTTTGTGCTAAGTGGCCATGCGTGTGTCCTGGTATTCACGAGTTCTCTAGAAATCTGTCACAACTTCACAGAAGCGGTACCACTTCATACTCATATAGGTCCAATCATCAAGTGTATTCTGCAGAGCAATACACCACCTATAAAGGATATGACTTAGATTAAGAGCTCTAACTCTGCCTCACTTTGTTTTGTAGATTATCACACTATATTCACACATCATAGGAGGGACAAAACTTTATAGTATTTACTTGATCAACTGATGAGTTGTTATTACTCATATGAACCTAATTCATGGATCTCCAATCACATAGGTTGAGTTACCATCATTGTTGATCTTCTAAAATGACTAAAGGTCTTTACTCCCCTCAATGTTTCATTAGTGTGTGAATTGATCAGATTCACCTCCGACTACACATAATTTATTTTCATAAATAATTCATCCAATATAGCCACTTCTTCAAATTGTGTCTCAAACACATGTATCAGTTTAGTCACATAAAACTTATTTTGTTCCAATGGGAATACACACTAAGAGTTGTCATAACCATTTTGTCTCATCACCAATCAACTCCACAACAACTAATTCTAGTTAATTGTTTTTATATTATGGCATCCACAAAATATACCAACTTCTTTTGCCTTTTTCGTAATATAAAGTACTCTTTTGTACAAAAAATAATTATTCACTTATTCAATATTGTACTTATTGTACCTGTCATGTATTACCAAATACACTTTTCAACATAATGCATCAAGAAGCAATATAATTTTCAATAAGAACATGAATAATATAATCACTATTTTAAAACCTCAACATTTTTTTTCCTCCTCAAACATTAACATCCAATCAAATAACAATTAACTATCACAACTATGTAAATGCAATATTTATTAACTTACAATTAAAATCTTAGATAATGTTTTTCTTTATACTTTTCTTTAGAATCATGTAGCACAACATTAATAACATACCCCTACACTTCCAAATATTTCATAATAGAGAAACTGTAACATCTCGCAACTAGAAAGAACTAGAAGAAAGTATAAAATCTTGAAATAGTTAATTCTGGAAAGTATGAGAAAATCTAGAAAATTTATAGTAAGTTAAAAGTGAGTTTTTGGTCATTTTCAAGCAACCATAAGTTCTAGCTCAGGATGAGTTAGAGTTACATTCAGATATGGTTGGAAAGCTCTTATTTCGACCTTATATGAGTGAGTTATGCCCTTTTGAAGTTGGGCTGTCAAATTAAGAAAATGTCCAATTCGGGATTTTTAAGGGTATTTTGGTCTTTTGGGTACCCTATTATATTATTCTATTTTTAGGAGTTTAATATTGGTCAAGACTGAACTTGATCAGTTTTAGAAAATTAAAATTTTTACGCTAGGCCTAAGTAGAAAGGAGAAGAGAAAAGAAGGAGGGAAAAGAGAAAAATCATCAAGATCAACCAAGAACATTGGTGTTTTCTCTAAGGAACTTGCTTCAAACAGGTATGTGTGGCTCTCATAATGTTGGTTGTTCTCCCACGTTCCAAGCATATTATTTCAGTTTGGATTCGTTCTAAAATCATTAGAATATTGATATCTTGGTACCCATTTCTTGAATTTATATATTGTTCTTGAATTGCCTGAGTTGTAAAGTTTTATAATTCGTTACGTCGCATTATGCGGTCATTTCGGGTTAGGTTCTTAGGTACGTTGTTGGGTATCTGTATCTAAAAGATATTTAAGAAAATAACTGAGTTTGGGTGAATTGGGAAAGAAAAACAAAGAAGAAAATTCGACAGGCAAAACTGGGACCTGGTCTCCCTCCGCGTGTCCAACACGTAGTTTTAAACTTTCAGATCCGCGACATGAGGTGTTCTTCCTCAAAAGATATTTCCAAAACCAAAATTAAATTATGTCTCCCCTTCGCGGACCCACCCTCAAATTCTGATTATTGGATTTTTCTCATATTTAGCTATCTAGAATCATTTCTAATCATCATGAGATCTTTCTAAACACGAATCTAATTCCTTGAGTCCATAATTCAATTCAAGGATCAGTTAAGAGTCAAGTCAAGAGTAGTTAAAAATCAAAGTTAAGAGAAATCAAGAGTCAAATGAGAGGAGTCATTTCAAGTCTTCATAAGTCTTGTACAAACATTTTAACTTTGTTTTAAGACTTAAGATTTGAGTTCAGTAAAGAGTGAAGTTGAAGTTCTTTTCTTCGAAGGTATAAAGGGACTAAGTATTCTCAAAGAGACTTGAAATGTTTTAACATTTAACTAGTAAGAAAACTTTAATTTCCAGGAAGCCTAGGGCAAGCTTTCAGAAAACAACTATAGCTTTCTAAAAGAAGCAAGCAGGGAAACTATGGTTTCCAAGATAGCTATAAGCTAAGTATTTTGAGCACTAATCTTAAAACCACAGAATTTAGTATATTTTTAAAACATAATAGCAAGCATATTTTTTTAGTATTGAGCGTCAATATGGGGGAGAGTTCAGACAACTCACAGCCCCCCATAAACCATGTAACCACCATGAATAGAAAAGGTTCATACTTTTTAAATAAACTTTTTCATAGTAGACTAGTGGATCCATTAGGTAGTTCAAGTCTTATACCTTTGGCTGTGTATAGGATGCGCTGGCAGCGTGAGGTAGATCATTGTATCATCACTGTAATTCTTAAGTGATGATTGTCGGTTAGAGAAACTCCCACAGAAGTTATTGTATTCTTATATACATCAGTTTACTTGTATTTTTTTTCATACATACCGGAGTTAACTGTATCTTGCATACATTCAGTGTTTACAGTATATTTCAGACAATTTTCTTTATATTGCACTTATGGTTAAATTGCATTATATTGAAATGAATTAAGTTATTCATGAGTTGTGCAAAACCAAGGTAAGTGTTCCTTCTTACTCCTTTCAAGCTTAAGTGTTGTTAGCATTCCAACTTGCATACTCGTACATTCAATGTACTAATGTTAGTTAGTCTGCATCGTATTATGATGCAGATGTAGGTAACTAGGATCAATATCTGGCACACCGTTGATCCAGTTGATCACTCCAGAATCAGTTGGTGAGCCTCCTTGCACTCCGGAGGACATCCTTTATTGCTTTCTAGTTAATTCAATAGGATGTTGTCGGGTTTTTCTCAACATTCATCTTAGTCAGCTTAGATGTTTCATAGACAGTTAGTAGTTCAGTAGTCTTACATTTCATTCTTGTGTTAAAGACTTGGATTGTCATTTTGGCGGTGTTGAATGTTTAGATCTTTAAGACATTCTCACTTATTTTGTTATGCAGTTGAGACAAGTTCTTTTATCATTATAAGTGTGATTGTTGTCTTCCGCTGTGTTAAGTAAGTC
This sequence comes from Solanum peruvianum, assembly GCA_027705065.1. NCBI lineage: Eukaryota > Viridiplantae > Streptophyta > Magnoliopsida > Solanales > Solanaceae > Solanum > Solanum peruvianum. Next base: position 9,808,781 of record JAKWJD010001759.1, read on the forward strand.
AAAGGGTCTGCTCTAGGCCAGCAATGGTCACCGAGTGTCAGTCCCTCACATGGTGTAGGCTCAGGGCGTGACAGAAATAATATTCATAACCTAAGCAAGGAAGCCCTACACTTTCAAACATTTCATAATATAGGAATAACATTCGACATCCATAAAGTTCTATACACTAAAATATTTTTCACATCTAGTCATTATTTATACAAGTCTCAAGAAAATTGATAGAATTACTTCTAACAACTTAAGCCCTCAAAAACACCAACATATATTTTCTTAGTAATCTTAATTTCAACATAATTTTATGCATCAAAAGAAATTCATATGGAAAACTTAGACAACCACTCATTAACGGTCTTGAAAACAATCTCAAACAGTACGGATAAATAAATTAACATACTATTCCAAAGCATACAACTCATGTCATTAATATTCACAAACGTTAGGCAATGTGTTAATTGCAAACATAAAACAAGGCATGTTTATCAATCTTTTCCTTTATAATTATCAAAATATAATAGCAAATTAAACATTAAAAGCACATGATACCACCACGGTTTTCATTTTATCAAACTCATATAAACATTCATTCAATTTCTAATAATCATATTGACTTGACTACTACAATCATGTACCACCTAAGAAAATGTTAGTATATAGATGTGAATGTTTAAGAAGAATTTTTTAATTCTAAGAACTTAAAGTTAGTTTTAGAATCATCAACACATATAATTTTCTTCTTCTTCTTCAATTTGGGTATCGGACACAACAATTTTAGTTAGCACAAATGTACTTAACAACACAAACATTCTATCATCCAATTTCTCACTTTCACACATTAGCCACAAGTCACTTGAGAAATGACCACAACAATTTATATCATCGTGCATTTTGGTGAATTTCAAATCAGGATGTGGAATCTCAAATGAGGCTTTATATTTTTTTTAAAAAAACATGATTTGGAATCTCAAAACGTGCATTTTGGTGAATTTCAAATCATGATCTCAAATTGTATGTCCATATAATGACGTAAAAATCATGACTTCATATTGCATGTTCAAACACAAATTAAATAAAAAAATATTTTATTTTGTTTTAAAACTGACTAAAAATTAAAGTGTGTCACATAAACTGAGACAAAAAAAATAAGTATATGATTAATGTTGACGCTAATTTAAGTTTATATTTTTGATTTTGGTTTATTTGGTTGTATGAGATTAATATGGGGAGGGGGGCTACCTCTATAAAGTGGTGTATTGATTGAAATTTTGCCATCCTTAATAATAATGGCTCTAGGTTGCGAGTAGGTGTATATAAGTCAGATTAATTTGTTTTTTGATTAAAAAATAACTAGATCAATTATGTAAATTAATTAAATCAAATCTATAAACCAAATTAAATCAACATAAAATATGTTTTTTTTTCATTTTTTGCTTTTATTTGATCTTTTAATTCTTTCGATTTTTCTAACAATCATACAGTGACTGAAAAAAGAGATCAAATATATTTTGACTTATCTAATATGATAGGCTAGAACTTTAAAATGTTATGAATAGAAATCATTATAAAAATTAAAAATCACGTGAGTACAAAATACTTTTATTAAAATATCAATGTTCAATATGCTAAATTTATAAGATTCAAGACTATTGTCAAAAAATGATATCTATAACAATGTAATTGTATTGTCCAATATGAATACAAAATAAATACTTACACTAGTGTGTGTGCGCATGCGTCTGTGCGTGTGTGCGCTTGCTTTCAGGGGCGGACCGGACTGGTAGAAATTAGAATATACTTAACAATGAACCCATAAAAAACAAAAAGTGTCCTTGTGCAATTGATAGAAGCTAAAGATATCACCCTCTAGGCCAGGTTCAAATCCCACTTAAGCTTGTTTTTATTGTATTTATTTTAAGTTTAGCTTAGACCTCATATTTAAGCTATGTTTATATTGGTGCACCCAAAGTCTTCAAGTCATGGGTTCACCTCTGCTTGATTTAAATGTTCTTCCATTAAAAGAGTTTTTAATTATTTATAAACTAGGTAATTTGTCTGCACTTCGCGCCATCATAAATAACAATTGCATTGAACTTGCAAATAATTTTTTGCTAATATACATACATTAAAAATAATAGAAAATAGGTTCTTAAAAAATATAAGCAATATTCAAACATGAATTTAATTATTTGTCATTATCACATAAATCAAGAACCTCTAATGAATGAATTATTAATGAAATAATAAACCGTTGGAACTTTAATCAACAATAAAAGGAAAATGAAGAAGAAAATAAGAATATATATACGAAGGCATTTCGTAATAAAAGGAAATATTTAAGTTGCATAGATTATACAATTGGGATATATGTCTTATGAGAAAATTCAAAAATTTGTTAGCATATTCAAAAAAAGAAATTACGCTTGAACGTGAAAGCAATTATAACTTTTGAACTTGCATAATTAATTTCTTCAATTGATAAGTGAGAAATTTCATATTTATGTAAAAATAGATAATATATAAGTTTATATATAGTACTTTTAAGTTATATAATTTAATATAAAATATCAAAACATGAATTCTTGGAACTGAGTACAATAACTATTTTCTACACAATCTATATATGTACTATTTGTGCATATGTTCAATATAACCGGAGATATTAACTTTGCAGAAACATAAACAAGAGAGTTTAAAACATGTACTAAAAAAAACAATTAATATCACAAACATACATTAATGAGCATATCAGGATATGTAAAAATAGCGTGAAATATCATCACGCCTCGAGCTACCCCCCGAGACCCGGACACAGAACCTAGGACCATAAGTGATCCCAAGCTAAATCTGCTGGCATGATCATGAGCATACAAAAGATAATAAACTGATGCGGTACTAAATTATAATTAAACCTGAAAAGATGGGGAATACCCATATTCTATAACTGCGATATTTGAAAACAATGAGTTTAATACAAAGGAAATATTAACTCAATACTAAGCTGAGTCTAACTATGCCTGAAATAAGACTCTAAACTGTACTAGAAATACTAGGACAAGCCCCATCTAAATCTAGCAAAAACTGAAACGAAATGACTAAAGACTGAAATGAAACTCATAACTGTTGTCCTCGAAGAATGAGGACTCACCATTGAATCTGCTAAACTGGAGATCGGAAATAGATCTATGCGTGATCTGGATGCTGAGAACCTGAACCTACATCACGAGAAGATGTAGCGCACTTATGCTTCAGTACTTGAAAGGTACTGAGCATATAGGATAGAGTAAAGCTGAAATAAAAAATAGTTGAACAAGCATAAAAACAAGTATAATAATCTGACATGATAAAAAAGAATTCTAAGCTAACTGGATGCAATGACCAATTTATGACATGCTCAAACTGAATACTGAATATACTGATAAACGGTCAATACAAAGAGTCTGACAGAATTGTGGGAGCTACTAATAACCGATAATAAAACCACATGAGCTAAATGTGGAGTCCGATGTATACGCCCCATCGAGAGGACCCAATATACCCTGACAAAGGTATAAAGACATGTTGACGTGATCACTAACTGATTTCCAACAGAGGGGACTTACAACCTACTTGACTAGTAGTTCTAGGACTAATTGGGTATGCTGAACCCTAGTCCAACTCAGTATTATGATACTCCCATGAATTTTGTAAATTTACTGATTATGTCTGAGTTTCTGTAAATACAATATAGCTCAAAATTGAACATCCAAACTGAGAATGCAATAATTAATCTGGTAATTATGCATTTATAACTGAGGATGTATATATGAAATGTCTGAAACATCTGACCTAGCATGTGTAATTCAAGAACTAAAGAAATACATAGCTAGGATTCTGAAATTCATGCAATAAACTGAATAATAATAACATGATAATCTGATTTGGAACATATAACTTATAAGTTCATGTAGTTCTATTGAAGTTCTATAAACCCTAGATTTAATCATGATATGGGAATCAAGAATCTGATTGAAAACTAGGGACCCAATAGCTGAAAGTAACCCACTAGTGAAATCCCACATACCTGGTGATGAAATCAATGAAAAAATACTTAAGTTTCGGGGCTGAAACTGCTGGAACTTGTTGCGTTCTTGAACTAGGGTCTTGAGCTTTTTCTCCTCTCTTGAATCTAAATTTTCTAAGTTTTGATTTAATGATTTGACTTAGATATGTTTTAGTTATGTTTCTAGGCTTCAATTGACTAAAATATGATTATTTAGGGTCAAAACGATGTAACTTAATGTTTAAAAAAAGTGGAAAAAGACCAAAAGACCCCTGGGTAAGTTGATGTCGGACCAAATAACGGCCAACACTGACGGTATGTTGTCTGACCGACGCCCCGTCGTTGGTTCCATCGACTGGGCCTGTTTGACAAGACTTTACTAAAATTGGCATAAGTTTTTACTTGGAGGTGTGATTTTAGCAAGGTCGGTGGCTATGGAAAGTTAATTCAATTATTTATCTGTGAGTAGGTCATGGGACACCTAATTCATTTTGTGATAAGAGTTATGACCATTTAAAGTTTACCCAACTGCATTTCCTACTTAATTGTCTACTAATTCCCACCTACGGACCGTCGTCTGACCTATGGATCGTGTTGGACATTTGTAGCTCTTGTCAGAGAGTAGGTGAATGGGGGTCTCGATCGACGGTCACGGAATGCGGAACGTCGTCTGACCTACGGACCGTAGCTTTGTCCGTCGATCAATACTTAGCAAATTTTTTCCGACTGAGTTTTTGGGAGTCTCTAATCCCATCGATGGTTGTGCAGGACGGACCGTGGGCAGGCTACGATCCGTCGATGCCACCATTGGTTGCACCTGCAGATTTTTTATCTATAAAGCTATTTTTTTATCTGTTTTGGATACAGGGTGTTACATTATCTCCCCCTTAGAAATATTCATCCTCAAATGAAGACTAAACTAGTTTAAATAGAGGGAGAGAGCTGCAAACCCTACTACTAAACACTGAGAACTGAGTTTCTGACTGAATTGAGTTCCGACTACATGCAAATACGCTGACAATGCAAGTACAAACTAAGGGAACATGATTCTAAGACTGAATTCACGCATGAATGGCTGGAAAACTTAAGAGGAATTATTACCTCAAGCTTGAGTGGAATTGGAAGTAAAGAGGTGAGGATACTTGGTTTCCATGGCTTCTTTTGCTTCCCAAGAAGCTCCCTCTACGGAATGACTCCTCCACAAAACCTTGATTGAAGCGACTTATTTGTTTCTCAGCCTTTTGACCTGACGGTCAAGAATCTCGGCTGGTGCATCCTCATAAGAAAGACTATCTTTCTCCGCCACACTCTCTAATGGCACTATAGAGGCTGGATCACCCACACATTTCTTCAAGAGTGAGATGTGGAAGACCGGATGCACTGCTGCTAATTCTTTTGGCAACTCTAACTCATATGCCACCTTGCCAACCCTTTTCAAGATCTTGTAAGGGCCTACATATCTAGGACTGAGCTTCCCCTTCTTTCCAAATCTCATCACCCCTTTCGTAGGTGAGACCTTCAGAAATACTCAATCATCAACTTGGAACTCTAGTTCCCTTCTCCTTACATCTGCATAAGATTTCTGAAGACTTTCGTCTATCTCTAATGAGTTGCACTTTCTCCATAGCATAAAGGACTGGCCCTATCAAAGCTACTTCACCTACTTCAAACCAACCAACATGAGATCTACATCGACGCCCATATAAAGACTCATAAAGGGTCATCTGAATGCATCACAATAGATCACATAACCATATGAACCCTCTGGTAGAGTCAATATAAAAGTTGTAGTTAATCTAGTTTTAAATTTTGTGAATCTTTTCTAACCATCATCTGACCATTGGAACTTTACCATCTTCTGAGTCAACCTAGTCAATGGTGAAGCTATGGATGAAAATCTTTCCACAAACCTTCTGTAATAACTTGCTAGACCTAAGAAACTTCTGATATTTGTAGCAGAGGTAGGTCTGGGCCACTGTTTCACTGCTTCTGTCTTCTACGAATATACTTGGATCCCTTCGCTAGAACAATGTGACCAAGAAAAGTAACGGATTGCAACCAGAACTCATATTACTAAACTTAGCGAATAACTGTTATCCTTGAGTGTCTGGAGAACAACTCTAAAATGACTTGCATGTTCTTCCTCACTCCTAGAGTAAATGAGGATATCATCAATAAAGACGATAACGAATAAGTCCAAGTACTGTTTGAAAACTATGTTAATCAAATCCATGAAAGCTCCAGGATCATTAGTTAGTCCAAACGACATAAATACAAAATCATAATGACCATAACAAGTTTTGAAAGTTGTTTTTAGAATGTCATTATCTCTGACTCTGAGCTGATGATAACCCGATTTGAGGTCTATCTTTGAGAAATGGCTAGCACCCTGAAGTTGGTCAAACAAGTCATCAATCTGGGGATGGGATACTTATTCTTGATTGTGACCTTGTTCAACTGTCTATAGTCAATGCACATTCTAAGAGACCCATCTTTCTTATTTACAAACAACACTGGTGCACCCCATGGTGAAATACTAGGTCTGATGAAGCCCTTATCAAGAAGGCCTTTCAGCTGCTCTTTTGATTCCTTAAGCTCTAATGGATCCACTTTATAAGGAGGAATGAAAATAGGCTGGATATCTAGAAGGAGATCAATTTCAAAGTCGATTTTCCTTTCGAAAGGGACTCTGGGAAGATCTTTAGGAAACACTTCTGGAAATTCACAGATTACTTGAACTGACGCAAGAGTTGAGGTTTCAAGGCTTGAATCCTTAACCCGAACAAGATGATAGAGATTAGACTTAGATATCATTTTTCTAATTGTAAGGTAAGAAATAAATTGACCCATAGGCGTTAAGCTACTACCCTTCTATTCTAAGATTTATTTGTCTGGAAACTGAAAACGAACAATCCTAGATCAACAATCAACTGAGGCATAACATTAGTGTAACCAATCCATGCCTAGAATGACATCAAAGTCTACCATTTCTAAGTCTACTAGATCTATGAGGTGACTTTCTGAGAGACTGTGACAGGGCAATTTTTGTATACCTGTCTAGCTATAACTGGGTCACGGACTGGAGTAGAGACTGATAAAGGTTCTGAGAGAGTTTCTGTACTGACATTGAATTGGACTGCTATGTAAGGAGTTAAAAAAGAAAGAGTAGCCCCTAGATATAACAATGCATAAACATCAAGGTCAAAGACACGTAACGTACCAGTGACGACATCAGGAGGATCTTCCTGATCCTGGCAAGCCTGAAGAGCATACAACCTGTTCTGGCGCTGACCGCCACCTGTACCAGATAAGTTACCCTGGAGAGTTGGGCGACTTGCTGGTCTTGTTGAAGTTGTAGACTGAGCTCTACCATTAACACCTCTTTGACCTTGTCTAGAAGGAAAATCTCTCAACCTGTGACCAGACTGACCATACCCAAAACATTCCTATTTTCCTGCAAGACACTCGCCCGGATGGTTCTTACCACACTTAGGGCAAGTGGGTAAGTCTTGGTGCCTGAAACAGTTCCCTGAAATTTAGAACCTGGTGCTCCATCCTTCTGGTCATACCTGCTTTTGGAGGATGGACAACTTGCTGATAAAGGGGCTGGAGCCGAAAAATTCTGTTGACCCTGCGAGCAATTTCCACCACCCGATTTCTGCTGAGAATAGTCATAATTCCCAGTCCTAGACTTGTTATTTTCCATAGCTTAATCCATAAAATTATCACCCTCAACCTGCTGAGCATGAGTCATAAGCATAGTGATGTTCATATCTCCAAGTAACATCGCATTTCTGCAATCAATTTTCACCAAATCTAACACTCTTTACAAAATCTTATTCATCTAAGCCTTGGAGTCAGCAACCATGTGAGGAGCATACCTGGAGAGTTGGTTAAACTTGAGTCCATACTCTTGGACCGTCATGTTACCCTGCCTTAAGTTCATGAATTCTTGGGATTTTGCTTCTCTCAACTCTATTGGGAAAAACCTGTCAAGAAAAGTCTCACTAAAGTAATCTCAAGTGATAAGAGCTGCATTTGCACCCCTATTATCCTTCCACTGAGTGTACCAAATATGAGCAACATTTTTCAACTGGTGTGATGCCAACTCAATCCGATCATTTCCAGTGACTTGCATTACCTCAAAGATTTTCTTGATCTCATCCAAGAAATTCTGAGGATCCTCATTAGTCTGTGATCCTAAGAACTCAGGCGGATTCATCCTAACAAAGTCACGGACCCTTATTGCTACTGATCCACCATTTGCATTCGCATCAGCATAAACCCGATTATTCTGGTTAGTCATACATTGAGCCAACATCTGTATGGCGTTCCTAAACTCAGCATTAGAGACTTCTTGATCTGGGACAGGAGGAGCTGCGTTTGCATTCCTGACGTTCGCATTCCTAGCATTAGCTCTGAGAGGAGGCATGATCTAAAACGTAGAACGTCAAGTTAGAATGGAATAAGATCATACCCCACGCAAGATAAGAATACAAAGAAAGTGAAGTTTTTTTTCCCTAAAACACGTCATAGCCTCCATATCATTATATATGGTGCACTTCACACCCATGAAAATGATTATACTTAGTGCAGCTTTTAAAACATCCTAGGACACTTAAATCTGGCTTTGATATCAAGATTTGTCACGCCCCGAGCTACCCCCAAGACGCGGACACGGAACGTAGGACCAAAAGTTATCGCCAGCTAACCCTGTTGGCATGATCATGAGCATACTAAAGATCATAATTAAATTTGAAAAGATGGGGAATACCCATATTCTATAACTGAGATATTTGAAAACAATGAGTTTAATACAAAGGAAATATTAACTCAATACTAAGCTGAATCTAACTATGTCATAAATAAGACTCTAAACTGGACTAGAAATACTGGGACAAGGCCCAGTTAAATCTAGCAAAAACTGAAACTAAATGACTAAAGATTGCAATGAAACTCATAACTGTTGTCCTCGGAAAATGAGGCCTCACCACTGAATCTACTGAACTAAATATCGGAAATCGATCTATGCGTGATCTGGATACTGAAAACCTGAACCTACATCACGAGTAGATGTAGCATATGTATGCGTCAGTACTTGAAAGTCACTGAGCATGTAGGATAGAGTAAAGCTGAAATAAAATATAAATGAACAAGCATAAAAGCAAGTATAATAATCTGACATGATAAATTGAATTCTGAGCTAACTGGATGCAATGACCAATTTATAACATGCTAAAACTGAATACTGAATATACTGATAAATGGTCAATGCAAAGAGTCTGACTGAACAGTGGGAATTACTAATAACCGATAATAAAACCACATGAGTTATATGTGGAGTCCCATGTATACGCCCCATCGTGAGGATCCAACATACCCTGCCAAGGGTATACATGGTGGCGTGATCACTAAATGATTGCCCACATAGGGGACTTACAACCTACTTGGCTAGTAGTTCTGGGACTAATTAGGTACGCTGAACCCTAGTCCAACTCGGTATTATGCTACTCTCATGGATTCTGTAAATTTACTGATTATATGTGAGTTTCTGTGAATATGGATAGCTCAAAACCGAACGTGCAAAGTAAGAATGCAATAATTAATCTGGCAATTATGCATATATAATTGAGGAACATATACTGAAATGTCTGAAATATCTAACCTAGCATGTGTAATTCAAGAACTAAAGAAATACATAGTTAGGGATCTGAATTCATGCAATAAACTAAATAATAATAACATGATAATCTGATTTGGACATATAATTAATAAGTTTATGAAGTTCTCTTGAAGTTCTAGAAACCCTAGATCTAATCATGATATGGAAATCAAGAATCTGACTAAAAACTAGGGACCTAATGGGTGAAAGGAACCCACTTGTGAAATCACACATACTTGGTGATGAAATCCACGGAAAAATACATAAGTTTTGGGACTGGAACTTGTTGCGTTCTTGAGCTTTTTCTCCACTCTTGCTTCTAATTTTCTATGTTTTGATATAATAATTTGATTTAGATATGTTTTAGTTATGTTTGTGGCTTAAAATGAATAAAATCTGATTATTTAGGGTCAACACGACATAACTTAGGGTTTAAACAAAGTGAGAAAAGACCAAAATACCCTTGGGTAAGTTTCTGTAGGACCAAACGACGGCCAAGACTGACGGTCCGTTCTCTAACCGACGCCCCGTCGTTGGGTCCGTCGACTGGTCCCGTTCGACAAGCCTTTACTAAAAAGGGCATAACTTTTTACTTGGAGGTTTGATTTTGACAAGGTTTATGGCTATGGAAAGATAATTCAATTATCTATCTGTGGGTATTTCATGGGGCACTTATTTCATTTTGTGCTAAGAGTTATCACTATTTGAAGTTGACCCAATTGCATTTCCACTTTAATTGTCAGCTAATTCCCACCTACAGTCTGACCTACGGACCGTAGGTCCACCTACGGATTGTGCTGGTCATCTCTAGCTCTTGTCAGAGAGTGGGTGAATGGGGGTCTTGATCGACGGTCATGAACTACAGACCATCGTCTGACCTACGGACCGTGCTAGTCATCCGTAGCTCTTGTCAGAGAGTGGGTGTATAGGGGTCTCGATCGACAATGAAAAACTACGGACCGTCGTCTAAATTACGGACCGTAGGTACGTCCGTCGATCAAGACTTAGCCAATTTTTTTCGGCTGATTTTTCGAAATTCTTTGATCCCATCGAAGGTTGTGCAGGACGGACCATGTGTCAGTCTTTGGTCCGTCGATGCCACCGTTGGTTGCACCTGTCGATTTTTTTTTGTAAAGCTGGGTTTTGGTCTATTTTGGCTACAGGGTATTACAAATAGGAAGGAAAATATTGAGTTCACTGAATGCATAATGTCCCCTTAAGAAATCTATTATCCTCCAATACCAGAGGTTTAAAGAATTGCATCCTCTCATAATGGAATGATTTTATTCATTAACTTATTGATACAAAAACAATGGTGTCAGTAAGTCACTCAACAGAGCAAAGTACACGAATATTGACTTGGCGGAAGTAGAAGATGAAGATCAAAATTTTTTTGTTATTTTAAAATGAGAGGAAACATCTCTATTTATAGACAACAAAGGGTAGTGTGAACAAATTTCTATTGTGCCTTATCATAAAGGTTAAACTTATTTGAAAAAGTCAAAACCCTTCAGAAAGTTCATAACCTTTCATAAAAGCCACAACTTTTCATAAAGTCGCAACTCTTGATTAAAGTCACCACTTTTGATAAAAGTCGCAACTCTTTATTAAAGTAACAACTTTTTATAAAAGTTGCGACTCTTTATTAAAGTCACAATTTTTCATAAAAGTCGCAACTCTTCATTAAAGTCGCAACTTTTCATAAAGTCGCAACTCTTCATTAAAGTCACCACTTTTGATAAAAGTCGCAACTCTTTATTAAAGTAACAACTTTTTATAAAAGTTGCGACTCTTCATTAAAGTCACAATTTTCATAAAAGTCGCAACTCTTCATTAAAGACGCAACTTTTCATAAAAGTCTTGTTTGTGGTGGCGCCACATATGCAGACCTAGGGTTCTCTTTTATATAAATATATGATTATTATAATATTCCTAAAGAATAAAAAATATAAAAGGTGGATTTATCTTTTTTTAAAAATCCAAACAAGAAGAAAAATAGTGATTTATAATTATGTCAATCAAATATTAATTTCACTATTTTTCCCATGAGCCTACTTTGATGTAGTTATTGACCAATACTTTGTATTCTTGTAAAATAAAAAATATTACCTCAAATTAATCATGATTTTGTATGAACAGAATATAACTAAGATAATTATATATGTTTACTGCAATAAATATTCTTTTCTATTTTATAATTAATCAAATCCACCATTAATATTAAGATAAATTAATATTATTTTCTGTCAAAATCATAATTAATTATGATAATATCACTTGTATGTAAGACAAGTATAGTTTGTCAAAGTTTAATAAAGAAATTTGTTTCTCTTAATAATTACATCAATCTACTGATAATTAAAAAACTATAAATTCAAAAGTCTAAATGGATTAAATATAGATTAATTGATAATAAATTTTTTAGTTATATAAGGAGTCATTTGATCAATTTTAAGAGAATACATATTTCTTTTCTAAACCTTGTCTACTTAGAAGGAAAACATTTTTTTTTTCTGAAGTGTATTGCAATCCTTGAGTTAAATATATGCAACAAATTAAGAAAAGAAAATCATTAGATTATATATTTTTTTAGCAAAGTTGTCACTCAGTAGAAAAAATTATCTTCTTATTTTTAAAATGTTGCGCATAATTGATTGTTTTTTAATATCATTTCTTACTTTAGAGAAATTTTTCGTCATTCATACTTCGAATATGAATAACCCAATTTTTTTTCTCCTTCATTTCGTGTATTACTTCGATATCTTTTATGTGCTAGAGCATTTCATACTCACATGGAATTCACAAAATCATGTTTTGGTCACTCATCCGTCAATGCATGAGAGAGATATCATCTTACGTTCTCATGTATATGCCTCCATTATTTTATTGGCAGAAGATCCGCAATCAGCTCAACCTACAGCCACACAACACGCAAGTTTACAAAATGTTATCATTCCTTTTCTAACATATGCATATGGGACGTTTTTCAAGAAAATCCGCCATCAACTCAACCTGCAACCCAACATATGTGAGTTCGCAAAATTTCAATCTACATTCTTCTATATTTGCATTCAATACTATTTTTGTAAGGAAATATGTCATCAACTCAACCTTCGGTCCTACAACGTATGAGTTCGCGAAGAAATAATGGTGTGGTTATTTTGTCAACGTCGTCGTAAATCGTACCCATCCCATAAGAAATGACAAACACTAGCAATTGATAGACAACAAATGGCAAGAGGAAACAATGTTATACCGATAAGCAGGGGCACAGCACCACAAGTGAATAGGCTACAAATGGAAATAAGAAACAGAGTTGGAGGTTCAAATTCATCTTTAAGAGATTCAAATCGGACTATTGTTTATGGTACAAGACAATTGATAAATCAATTGAATATTCTTGTTTCATCATCATCTAGTGAGTTCGGAAATAGTAGTTAGAGTGAGGAAGCCTAAGACAACAAATACTAACAAAAAATTTAAAACGGTATATAAAATTTTATATCAACCAAAACGGCAAAATCGCTTCATCAACAGCGATTTGCTCCACCGGAAAAAGCAAAATCGCTACAGAGGCAGCGATTTCGCAAAATGTGAATTTTTTTTTAAAAAAAAATGAAATCGCTACCTAGGCAGCGATTTATAATTTTTAATTTTTTAATAAAAAAATAAAATAAAATGTGGAAGTCGCTGCGCAGGCAGCAACTTTTATAAAAAAATTTAAAAAAATTTTAAGATTTTTTTTGAAAAAGAAATTATAAAATTTATAAATCGCTGCCTAGGCAGCGGTTTTTTTAAAAAAATAATTTGTAAATTTTTTAAATCACTGCCTACGCAGCGATTTATAAATTTATTTTAAAAAAATATGTAAATCGCTCAGCGAATTTATAATATTTTTTTAAAAAATATGGAAATCGCTGCGATTTTCCAAAATAATTTTTTTAAATAAATAAAGTTTAAAGCAACGATTTTATAAAAAAATATTATTAATTTTTTTCTATTTTATAAAATTGCTGCTTTAATTTTTTTTTAAAAAAAAAATTCCATATTGTTTCCATATCTTTTTAAGAAAAAAATTAAAATTTAAAAAAAAAATTATAAAAGTCGCTGCCTGGGCAGCGACTTGCACATTTCAAACAACTTTTTATAAAAGTCGCTGCCTTGGCAGCGACTTCCACATTTCAAAAAAAAATTAAAAAAAATCGCTGCCTAGGCAGCGATTTTCCTTATTTAAAAAAATTATAAATTATAAATCGCTGCCTCTACAGCGATTTTGCTTTTTCGGGGAAGTAAATCGATGTTGATGTAGCGATTTTACCGTTTTGGCTAATATAAAATTTTATATACCGTTTTGGAATTTTTGTTAATATTTTATACCCTTTAGGCTCCGTACTCGTGAACTAGTTAACATAGATGAAGAACAAAAAGATTTGGACTTAAACTTGCGGCTTTAACTAAGACAAAATTTATGTGGATCTTTTTTGTAAGGGGATGTCTAAAAATATGCTAAGTTTGGAGTCTTTACTTTTATTTTGTTGTCTATATGATCGTCTGATAGAAGGGTGTCTAAAAATGTAAATCTGTTGTTTTATTTTATTTTATTATTGGTCGGACATGGTGACGGTCTAAAATCATATTATGATTGGAGTTTGTTGTTTCTTTCATCTAATATTTATGTTGATTTAAATCATCTAAATCGATTCCTTTGTTAAAATATAATTAATTTTGTTAGTATTATTGAGCAAAAATATAAACTTTCGGCTATGAAATTATATATGATACATCACACAATGCTTTTTACCTTGTTATTTTAACATCAATTCCGTTATCCCGCACCCCACCCAAAAGAATCATTTGTGTAAAAAATAAACGAATATTTGTTTCTCATTTTTTCTATTTTCTAAAATCTAAGTGAAGTCTAAGATGATTAATTTAGTAGGATTCAATTTGTGGATCATTCTTCAACAATAAAGTTGTAATTATAATTAAACAGACTTTAGATTTAGATTATTTAGTTTCATTAATGAAACTAAACTCTTTCACAGTATAGTCAAAACCTCGTTATAATGTTATTTTATTATAATGGCACAATTTTTTCTCTATAATCAATTTTTCATGTTATATTTATTTCTCTAGACATCATTTTTTCTTTCTTGTTTCCATTTCTATGTTTGCACATGTATGCTAATTTTTAAAATTATTATCGTAAATGTATGTTAGGATTGTGGTTTGTGATTTCTACTATTTTCATTGTAGTTTTCAGCAAAATTAACAAATTGAAATACCCAAATGGGGGGGTAAGTGGTAACAATTCTGTCTCTCTCCCTACTATAACAGCGTGTATGCTATTTTGGCAGCTTCCACTATAAAGATTATTTTTTTTCATAGCAGGATCACCGCAATCTCACCATGGCGACCTTGACGGTAGCAGCCCAGAATTTGGGAATTTCTACACAACTTGAAATTGCATGATGTCCCAACTTCATATGGAAGGTCCTTAAAGGTTTCACAAAGAAATTATCCAGATATCATATCATCCAAAATATTTATCACGATTCTAGACTATATCCTGAACGTGGTTGACACTCGAGAACTAGCGCTAGTTTGCAAGCGAACTCCTGATCTGGCTGACTACTCAGTTGAAGACTTACTCAAGCACAAGGAAACTCTAAGAGTGTATTTGGTATGTTTTTCAACTTTTCCATGTTTGGTTGGGACAAAAGTTTTGGAAAAAAATTTTCAAATCAACTCATTTTCCTCAAAATTAAGGAAAGGACTGCTTAAAAAATAAGGAAAATATTTTCCAAAAACTCTCCTCCAATTTAAAATTATATTTTTTTGGGAAAAAACATCAATTTTAAAAATATATTTTCAATTTCAAAATTTCATTTTTTCACCCGAACCCTAAACCCACCCCCCCCCCGGCCAGCCCCCCCCCACCCCAACCCCTCCCCAAAAAATTAATTTTGCTTTATAAAAATATTTTCAACTTCAAATTTTTATTTTTAAATTCCTAACCCCCCCCCCCCCCACCACAAAAAAAATAAATTTTATTTTTTAAAAAATACTATCAACTTCAAATTTTTATTTTTTCACTCCTCCCCCCTCCCCCTCTCGTGACCCCCAACCTCACCCCCACCACCACCCCAAAAAAAATTATTTGAAAAATATTTTCAATTTCATAAATTATTTTTACTCTAGTAAAAATAAAAGATGTCTCTCAAATCAAACACTAAAAATCATTTTAGGAAAATATTTTCTACTCAACAACCAAACATAAGAAAATAAGTTCAAAATCTACTTATTTTCCATGAAAACATTTTCCTCTATATTAAACACATCCTAAATGTATAATTAGAAATAAATGTCAGGAATTAGTTAATAAGGTTTGAGTTACAATCTCAAAACAGAAAGGAATTTACTCAAAGACTCATCACTCTACCTGACTATCAAATCTCTACTACTAGGACTTATCAACTCTACCTGACTATCAAATCTCTCCTACTAGGATAGATGTTGGGACAAGACCCACAACAACTCAACAATAACAAGAATCTATAATGTGAAATCCTTCGAAAAGCAAGGAGGCTCTCCAAAGATAATTGGAGTGCGAGTGATCTCAAGAAGCGTCTATTGATGACCATGAACATCTGTATCTGTATCATAATAAGTTGACATCAGTACATTGATTGTACTATGTAAAGAAAACTAAATGCATAGATAACTGAACGGATAAGACTGGAAGATTATTCACCTCAACTCAACTTAATAAAAAAGCAATAATAAACGATGAAATGTTTAAAGATTCATAAATAAAAGATATTAACTCAAGGATGCATATAAAAATATAACAAATTACTTTTTACTTTTGAGAGATTCTCTAACTGACAACCATCAATATAAGCTATGCAATGATATATCGTCTCGTCCACACTGCTAGAACTTTCCTATACCTTGTCGGGGCATCGAACACCTCAACTAAGTGGATCCCCTAAAGATCTGCTCGAAAGTAATAAGAAATCATCTAAAAAGTATGATCATTTTGCCCATGTTGGCTACATGGTTTATGAGGAATGTGAGTTGTCTGAACTCATCTTCATATCGGTGCTCAACAGTACTACAATAAATATATATTCATGCTCAAATGTATAAATATACTCTTTCTCAATTTGAGGTAATTGCTCAAAATATCCTATAAAAAGAGGTAACTGCTTTGAAATATCTCTGAACTCATTACTCGTTTAGAAATAAAAATTTCTCTTTTCTTAATGTAAAAATGATAAATTCGGAGGTTATACTCAAATAATAGGCTTCATATTAAAATATAGACATGAACAAATCAACTCAATAAAAGTTCTTGAAATTTTCTCAAACTCACTTTAGTTTTGAACGTGCACTAAAACATGTGATTAGAATATGCCGGAATTTTCAAAAGTAAATGTAACCTATATGAGTTAATACATAAGAAGGGAAACGTGGTCACAACTCAAAGGAACACGCGTAAGATGAAACGAGGAGAGGTTGGCCCAACGACCCATTGCACACAGGGTGCCACACCATGAGCTTCAGTAGCTAGACCTGTTACTGCTGGTGTGCTGCCTCGGGCCCTGAACTACTGAAGTTCAGCCTTGATGCTTTCATGGTGCGCAAACCCAATACCCCGATGCATTTTCAAATTTAAATTAGGACCTCAAATTAGTTACAATTGGGAAATTGTTCCTAAACTCCTCTTGTTTCTTAAACTTAAAACTAATACATGAGAACTTTTATACAATTTCATTGGAAAAGATAAATTTACTAAATTAATAGGGTTTATGTGGTACTAAGCATGAACGACAATATAAGATTCATGAAAAAAAGAATCAAAATCTCATTTGTTAAAGAACTGAATTCAATATCAAGAATTAAGAATGGATCCTTTAGTTCTAAAGATTTCTTTAATAAATTGAGATGTAGTTGTGAGGACGAACAAGCTAAACACTTTGAAAAGCCTTACATACCTGGAAAGAACAAATGCTCTCGGCAAAAATCAATGGAATCTTGAAGAATGCTTAAAACCTAACTTTTTCTCCTATTGGAACCTTGTTTTAACTTCTCTGAGTGTTAAAGAATGTGAAAAGATTTGTTTAACGCTGATTAAACCCTTTATTGGATAAATAAAAATGTGGCTACGCTTAGAGGGATGGGAAAATACCAAACTATCCCTCTAAAAACGATTGAGGTGCCTTAAAAAAGAGGCTTCACTAAAATAGACATAAATTTTTACTTCGAGCTCAAAACTAAGCTATTTTGGCTGCTTTGGAAAGGACTTAAAGACCTTTAATCTGATAGGTCATGGGCCACCTAATTATTTATGTGCTAAGAGATATAATCGTTTGAAGTTGACCCAAAACTTAAAACTGATGATTGACTTGCACAAAGCTCTTTTTAGCCCTTTTCAAAGTCCAAGTTGCTAAAATATTCATGGGCGAACACACACCAAAAATTAAGAAAATCGTCTAATTCCTGTAAATTAGCCCATAAGTGCCAAAATGACTCAAAAAATGTAAGACTTTATGTATAGATCTCCTAAATACCTATGGAGGGTTCCGTAAAGGTTTCACAAAGAAATCTTTACAAAGTCATATCATCAAAATATTCAAGGACTAACACATGCAAAAAATTGAGAAAATCACCCAAGTCTTGTAAATTGACAATTAAACACGCAAAGAAAGACTCAAAATGATGAGACTATACACACTGGTCCCCCAACTTCCAACGGAGGGTTACATAAATGTTACGAAAATAAATTATTTGGAATCTATATCACTATGATATGCATGGGTTAACAAAAGAAAAAAATTGAGACAATCGTCCGATTCTTGTAAATCGACCCCTAAATACTAAAAATGACTCAAAATGGTGAGATTTTATGTATTGCTCCTTCAATTTTTTATGAAGGTTTCACATATAAATCTCACCAAAATATTCATGGGCTAACACATACAAATAACTGAAAAAAATTGTCCAATTCCTATAAATTGACCAACACTCTATTTTTTCCACTTAGGATTGCCAAGTAAGCAACGAGTTACTCAGAGGCAACATGAACGATGGTATTACCACCCAATGAAATAGATAACTTATATGATTGTTGTTGTTCTCTCTCTTTATTATAGCCTTTACTTTTTCTAATTTTTCACTTTCTTTGAACATGAATAGTTGTAAATGTTTTTGGCACTACTATGAGGATGTTTTAACAAAGACGTTTGGGAAGAGTTCATGATTAAAAGTCACAATAATAAGGGAAAATGCATAAAATTTCTCCTGAACTTGGCAACATAATTTACTTTAGCACTTTAACTTTACATATAATTATTTACCTCTTAATTTTATTTCAAGTGAATTTAATAGCACCTTACATATACAATACCAGTTTCATATTCATGAACGAAGTGCACACACGCCACCTAAGTGACACCTCAGTGCCACATCGATGACATGTCAGCTAATTAGAAAAGAAAATCTTTATTTCTTCTTCCCCCACATCTTTTAAAAATTTTATTTTTACTCTTCATCAACCCTCTTCATTATTTCATTTGGGTCAATTCCTTAACATCCAAAATTTCACATTGATTGATTCATTTTTTTTCATTGCTTTGTAATTATTCACTATTACTTCCATCAATACTTATATCAATCACCATATTTTTTTTCCCAACTACGTGAAACTATCAACTTATACCAACAATGACGATTTTAAATTTATGCAAAATTGATATGCTAATTTTTTAGAATTGTTGTTACTTTTCTTGTTTCATTCTTAATGCATATTCAGGTATAGATTACGTAACGTTTAAAGTTAGATTATTTTTTAAGGAAAATCATATCTCAAAAGTAAAGAATACAGAAAATTATGTGAGTCTTGAATGTGATTTTCTATTTTTGTTTAATAAAAAAATGTATAGGATGTAGAGTTTGATGAAGGAGAAAGAGGATGAGTCGGGGTTGGGGTAGGATGCAGTGGGAGATTGAGAAAGAAGAGACAAGCAGGGGAGGTGGGGTTTTGAGAAACGGGTGGAAGGGTTTGAAGAAGAAGAATGGGGTACGTGGGGCTTCTTTTTTTCATTATATAATGCTAGTGTGATCATTATTTTTTTTTAAAGAAAAAGATTTACGCGCCTTTAACTTTTGTGCTTTTCTTTTGTTGTCCTGTCATCTGTTAAGGTGGTATTAAATCCACGCGAACTAAAATTAGGGAGTAAATAAACATTGGTGTAGTTTAAGTGCTAATGTAAATTATGTTGTCAAGTTCGGAGGAATTTTTATGTATTTTCTGGACCTTTGTGAATTTAAAAGAAAATAGAAGACCTTTGTGAAGAACTGAGGTAGATCAAGTTTTATATTGTACTTATATTTGTCTATGAAGTGTATAACTAAAGAAGAATATTTCGTTGGAATCACGAATCTGATCCCCTAAAAGAAGCTTTAACCCTTAGGCTTGAAACGACTTTTATGAGTTGTCTCAGTATTGACCGACTTTATTTTATTAGTTCTAGCTACTTCATTTGGCGTGCGGCAACGTGCTTGGCGATTAAACCTGTAGAAATTCCCTACTCCTAGTTTACTTGAAATAGATTCAATGTTAAGCTCCTAGTTTAGTCCCAATACGAAATTACATTTATAACCATTTGTAATTTTTCGGATGGAGGAAATTTTAACTTAAAACTCAAAAAGTCAAATAAGTCAATCGACTTTTAGTGAATATTTTGATCAATCAACATTTATATACATTCTTTTGCACGTTGATTCCAAAATGCCTAATACAAATTTTATATTGCAAATGCTATATTTTAAATAGTACATATTATTGGACTTTTTCTGTGCTATGATTAAAAAAAATCAAAACTTACTGAAAATGAAAAAAAAAAAAGATACAGAGCAGCAACTATAAGTTCATGAGTTTAGAAAATCTTGCAAACTTTGATGCTACTTTACTGACATATATAATACTCTAACTTAAGGATAAATACATACTACTCGAACATATATAGATATATGTATATAATAAAGTATTTATCCCATAAAATTAACGATTATGCGTGAAAAATAAAAACTAAATTGATACATATGTTGAATTCCATCGTTATCAATTCAAATGCGATCAGAATTCATGTGAGTCTTGATTTGACCCAAACTCATGATTTTTTTTCAAAAATTAAGTAAATAAAAAAGGAGATAAATGTATAGTAAGACTGCAGCATGTAAAAAGAAAAATGCAATATTGCACAATCAAAATCTAAAAATATGAAATAATAAACTATCATTTTATTACTTCATTAAATAGCTTAAACATAAAATTATAGAGACGCAGTGAGCTAAATAAAAAACAGGCTTTGAAAATTATGTTGTAAATTATATATAAAAAAAAGGTTGCATCACACATAAGCAGAAACAAAAATCTTCAAAATCAACAATAAAAAAATTGAGATACTAATGAAGAATTAGTTGAAGAAAAAAAATAGTAATATATATGTATACTAAATGTAGTGACTGGTAGTATTTTTTTTCAACACTATTATAACTATCAAAAGTTTGAATAATCAAGATACTGATTTTTGAGCTTCTCAATATAAGTAATAGAACAATTAAAAAAATGGAATAATAATGAAAACTTTTCCATAGCTTATAAGTAATGAAAAAAATTATTTATTAATTAAAACTCAAATAAATAAGGTTCTTCAAATATGTATACTAATTTAAAGGGTATTAATGTTTATCACCGGTTTAAAAGTTATTTTAGTAATTCAACTTTCAATATTGTTTGTTTTTCACTTTTAGTACAAAATTTAAAATGTTTTATTTTTGTATATATGTGATTCACCAATAATTTGATTAATATTATATACTCTATGAAAACATATATTACGCGTCTATTTCAAAATACTTAGTATATAACTTATTTTGCAAATAACAATTTTAAATAATTCATATACTTTTCAACTTTTTCTTAGTCGAAAAATAAAATTCAAAATGTAAACTTTATAGAAATATACAATGTCATAACCAAAGAACAACAATAATAGTAAGGCAATCATATTTTTTAGCCACAAACTCAAATGAAGGCCAAACAATAATTAGTTAGTGAAAAAATAAAAATAAACAAAACAAAATCATAAATCTATAGAGACAACTAAACGAACAACCACAAAATAATATATCTTACCTTTTTTGTTGATGGTGCTGAGAAAATATCCAAATGAATATCATATATTCATACTTTAAAACATCAAAAATGGATTTTAAAAAAAAACAGACGAATTGAGAGTACGCAGACATATGAAAAATACAGCTAGTACTTGTTTTTTTTTCACAATTTCTTGGAATGATCTTTTAAAATATCCCTTGTTACATGTGAAAATAAAAAAAAAAAAAAATCAATGAACAAAACTTAAACATAAAGAAAATGAAACGATGAAATGTAATTGTTAAGGGGAAAATGTTAATGTGGATAGGACTCCACAATGAGACAATGTGGACTTCATAAAAAGATTCCAGAGTTTAGAGCATATCAAAAGTCAGTCATCAATATTATTAAAAATAGGAAGGTTAAAGAAACAATGACTAAAACTCAATAATTAGGGGAATATGTAAGAGTTTTTAATTTATAATAATATTTAAGGAAATTGATGTAATTACCTTATTTGATTAGATATTTAATCAAAATTTTATTTAGTAAAGAGTAAAATCGTAATCCAATTTTGAATTTGGAACCTTGCTAATAATAATAATAATAATAATAATTTATTATATTATTTTGATGATGAATAAATTAAATATAAATATAAACTATAGATGATAAATATTATTAAATTAGATATTTTAATTAGGAATCAATCTAAGGAAGCTCAAAAGTTATTGACATTTTTATTAAAATGACACAAATTTAATATTTAAATTAAATATTTTTATAACATTTTAATTTATAGTAGGGTAAAATCATAATTCAACTTTTAACTTTTTTTGTTTCCACTTATAATAACATATAATATGACATGATGATAATAGGTATATAGATAGATAGATAGATAGATAGATCGATAAAGGTAATTAAAAATAGTTATTTTAGTATCTCCTGGTTAATCCAGTTCCACCATCCACCACCTCTGCAGTTAAGATCTCAATTGGGAAATCGCAGTCTGGAGTGGATGGATTATTTGTTGTTATGGTTGCTCCTGATAACTTGCATTTCCTCAAATCTTGATTAGAAATTTGGTAAAGCATATTATATGCATAAGAGACCTTCTCTGTGAAACTGAGGTTATCACACGTTGCACCAGCGCCAAACGCGCTGCAGTCTGATTTAGCACAGGCAAAGTCGTAATCTTGCAACACTAGGGACTCGTTGTGATCCGTTTTACCATCAAACACACACCATCGGTTTGGCATTCGCACCGTACCTTTTCACAATATATATAGCTAGTCATTATATGGCACTATGTAATCCACATAAAATAATATTAGTAGCTTTGAAAATGTTAAATGCAAGAAAAACAAAGTGATATGAAGCAGAGGAAATTATCCATCACTCAATTCAACATAAGTAGTACCTTTGGCAACGGAGGGCTTGACATCTCGGTTTTGCAGGGTGAAATCAATTTTGTACTTGGGTACACCATCGTGTTTATAGACACCCCAATGTCGTTGATAAGGTCCGTAATCTGTAACAACCAAATTCTCATCTGTTAAGCTAAGGAGATACATATTTATATCTCTATTTGGGCGTAGTGGAGTTCCCTCCTTCCTAGCAATATATTGAAGAAGGCCGCGGTTAAATTTTTCAGCATTTTTTTCATTCGCACTCACATATCCATCCGTAGGCCAACCAATTTGTCCCACAATAATCTCCATGTCACCATAACCTGCCTTTGCTAGAGCAGAAACAAGTGTATCGTACATGAAAGTAAAGAGATTCGTGTAGGTGTTATTTCCATCTACGATTTTGAACTTTGATTTATTATCGAAGAAAGCAAAGTCCACATCAAATCCGTATGTATAAACTGTATAGATTGGGAACATATGGATAACGAAAGGGGCACCAGTTCTGTTAATGCAATCGAGAAATTCCAACATTTTCCCCTTTATGTCTTCTCGAAAATCACCTTCTGATGGCTTGCTAACATTTGTTAAAACGTCTGTGAAATGAGGAGTTGTTGCTTTGATATCTGGGAGGTTGAATTTATCAAGGGCCTCTTGCGTCATATTCAGGTAACGGGTAGTACCATTAAATTGTTTTTTCATATATAATGATTTTGTAAAGGGTTCGTTCCCCACGTACACATACCTACAAATCAATAATAACATCGAGTTCAAATCTAGATTAAAATGAAACGAACAATAATCTACTTGTTTTGATTATTAAATTCATCACATCTACCTGAATTTAACTCCTCTTTCGGAATAAACCTTGATACGTTCATGAATATAGTCGTCCAGTTGCTTTTGCTCGATAACATTTTTTAAATAGTTCTCTTGTAAGGTGACGATGAGACCGATATTGGTGTCAGCAAAAGCATCAAGAACATGAAAGCTTGGTTGAAAAAGTCTCAACTCTGAAATTCCATTTTGTAAGAGTAAATCCACAATCATTGATGGAACAAGCTTTTGTGTTGCCATTCTCCCCCAACTTATGCCCAAGTAAGCGCCTACATGAATCTCACCACCAAACAATATCAATGGCATCAATAAACTTATCCAAAGAGAACTTATCTTTCTGTACATATTGGGTTTTCTATTTCTTCGATGAAATTTTAATAAATGTAAAAATATTATGGTATGAATAATGTTTCGTTTTATGTCTAGGCGCCTGTAATACAGCCCGCCTAATGGAGGAATGTTTGTAAATAAGAATTTATTAAAAAAGGATCGTAACTTTTCCGATCAAAAGATTTAGTCATCGAATGAAACTTGAGATTTTTCCCTTCTAAATATATCTACCATGTTGTGTTTGTGTGATTGTGCATGATCGTAGGAAAAATATTTAAAAGTGGTTTATAACTTTCTCAAAATAGTATGAGAGGAACATTCTTATCTATCGTCTTTGAATAGTAAATAAAGAGGAGTTTCTCTTGCGATACAATCTTATCTATCTGTCTTTAAATAGTAAATAAAGTGGAAACTTACGTAAATGTGATATAATAAAAAAATATTTATCATTTATAGCAATAATATTTTTTTCACTTGATCATTTTTAATTCATTTATAGTACAAGTTTAATACATATTACAATGAACAATTTATTGTTCACATATAATACAAGTTTTAATGATGGATAACACATTGATCACACATTCTAATACACTTTTAAGACAATGTGACCATTTTTTACTAAACAAACACAATATATTTCAACAACAATTATAATTCAAATATATTGCTTAAATAATTCACTTTTAATACATACTACAGATTTATCACAGTATTATTATAAATTACAATAAACAAAATGTATCGCTAAAATCAATAATTATCTTTTAAAATGTATTAATTCATGTAATTTTTCCTAAATAAAGAGGAGTTTCTCTTGCGATACAATCTTTAGTTGAACTTTTCAAAAAAATTAAAATTATTATTTATTTTTATTTTTTAAATTTTGTTTTATAAAAATATTTTTACTTACTGCCTAAATAAACAGGATTGTCTTAACCCCTAGGCCACTAATGTCATCGCTTGAGGCACCATATTTTTTGAGGCCCCATTTTTAAAAAACAATAACTTATACATGTTATTTTTTTAAAGAAAATTTATGTGTACTGTGAGTGCTAGGATTTCTACTAAGGAAAATGGATGTGATGAATATAAACCTGGTTTTCATAAGAAACAATTTGATGAAAATATGGATAAGGAAACCACTAAGTTCCTTGAAGACTCTTTAGAGTTGATTACTTTATATAAGTTTAATAAAAGAAAGTATTTTTCACTTCAAAATTTGAACCAATTAAAGCATATAAGAATATTTTTTATTTCTTAATTAGTGGTAAAATATTGAGATTACTAGATGATGAATTTTTTTTAATAAAATATGATCTTAATGTTGAACTTTCTTTAACCCATAATAGTTATTCTGATATTGATGATTTAGATTTATTTTTAGAATTAAACGTGTTAAGAGGAATAATAAAAGTAGAAGATAATGGTCTAATGAAGATACTCAGTTAAATAAAAAAGCTTTCTTTTTCAAATACACATATTGCTTGTAGGATAATGTTAACAATTCTGGTAACCGTTGCTTCAGCCGGATTTTTTTTAAAAATCAAAATTGATTAAATCTTCTTTAAGATTAACGATGTCTCAAGAGAGATTGAATGAATTAGTTATATTATCATTTGAAAAGGATTATTAAAACAGATTATAAATCAGTACTTAATGACTTTTCATCTAAAATAGCTAGAAAAGTATATTTTAAACAAAAGTATATATGAAGAAATAAATAAAATATTAAAGC
Source organism: Solanum peruvianum (assembly GCA_027705065.1). Lineage (NCBI taxonomy): Eukaryota > Viridiplantae > Streptophyta > Magnoliopsida > Solanales > Solanaceae > Solanum > Solanum peruvianum. The sequence continues at coordinate 9,834,962 of JAKWJD010001759.1, forward strand.
CCCTCTCTTAAGTTTCGCTTTAGTCCCAATGTTGTTGAGTCAACTCTGTTAATAAAGTCAAACTTTTTTTAAAAAAAATCCTCCATAGAAATAAGTACAAGCAGTGGCGTAGCCAGCAATTTCATCAAAGGTGTCCAAACTTTTAATAGTATTTTTTTAAAATAAAACGATAATTTAAACTACCAAAACAATAATCAGCTCAGCAATATTTAATTGAATATAAGTATTTTTAATAGAATTACAAGTGTATAATTCAAAACTAACATAAAAAGATAAATTACTATTGAAAATATGATTCAAAAATATTTTTACAATTGTACTCGACGAGGTTTCATATCCTGAAATGTTTTTATAATAGACTCATTAGAAATAGTATGAAATACTTTCTTTTATACATAAGGCACTATACAACCGTCTAAAAACTCATCATCCATTCGGTTTCACAAGCCATTTTTAATATACTTCATTGCCGAGAAAGCTCTTTCGATGGTCGCAATAGCAACTGGCAAAAGCAAAACAAATTGGTTATTTTGTTATAAAATAAAAGAACGAGAAGAAAAAAAGAGAGAAAATTATTGAGATTCTATTCTTAATAATATGGTGATATAATTTGGGTAGTTGCGTCTTGTATTTATAGAGAAAGAAAACCTTATTCCATAAGAATATTTTAAAAAAAAAATTAAGGAAATCTTATTCTACAAAGAAAGGGTATTAAAATTTAAGGAAATCTTATCTATAAGGAAAATGTATTAATATTTAAGAAAATAATTCAATTTTTATTAAAAAATGCACAAGGAAAAAATATTAAATTTTAGGAAATCTTATTTCATAGTGAAAAGATATTAAAATTTAAGGAAACAATTCATTTTAATTGGAAAAAGTAATTTGTGTTAGAGGGACATCGATCTTGGGTCATGGAGGGAATCATGACACAATTTACCAACAGGCCACTAAAAGTTTATGCTAAAAATTTGCATGTCTTTTTAATTAATTAAATTCGAGAAGTCAAAAATAACTGTAAAAATTAAAATGTGCGGCGGGGAATTAAACCCGGACATACTGTGGGGATTTCGCCAGCCATTGCCAACTCGACTGCGTCTTGTTTAGTTATTTTAGGGGGTTCAACTTTTATATATCAATATTGAATCAAAATTTCTCGTGTATATAGAATGGGGGGTTTTCGACGAAGGGTGTCCAATTGGACACCAAGGAGCCTACGTGGATCCGCCCCTGAGTACAAGCAAGGGTTCTAGGTCTTACCTTGTTAATCCTAATGAGGTAAAAAACCTCTACTAATTAATAAGTATGAAGAGAATAAGATTTAGACAGAACTAAGTATTGTATGATCATCACATAATTTGCAATACACTCTATGATGATATTACAAATAAGAACACTTGAATAGTGTACAAATGTATAAAACCTGAAGAAAGTTATGTTATCAACCCCAAATTTAGTTTTACAATTGTGTGAATTAAAAATGAAAGATAGCCATCTAAAGTAACTTGATGTATTTTCATCTCATCTTCTTCTTCAAATCTGTCAAACTCGATAATTCATCATTTCTTCTTTTATGTATTGGGTCTTATTGAAGCTATTGACATCGTCATAAGGTTCTTCTTTGCAGTCGCATCGCTAGGTGCTTTGGAACAAAGTCTCCATTCACTTTACCATTCTAACTATGTTACCTTCCATGTGTCTTCTTTTTGTTTTTGTTGTGTCTACTTCTTTGATGCTGAAGTGAGATATCATGTAACACCCCGTATTCAAAACAGACCAAAAACTAGTTTTTCAGAAAATCTACAGGTGTAACAGAACGGATGTCATCGACGGACCGTAGCCTGACCCGCGGTCCATCCTGCACATCCATCGATTGAGTTAGAAACCCCTCAAAATCTCAGCCCAGAAAAATATGACTAAGTGTCAGACGACAGACGGACCTACGGTTTGTACGTCAAACTACGTTCCGTAGTCTGAGTCCGTCAATCAACACCCCATTTACCCATTCTCGTATACAAACGATGATTGACCAGCACGGATCATCGTTCGACCTACGGTCCTAGGTCTGACCATAGGTGAGAAATAGCAGATAGTTGGGTCAACTTCAGATGGTCATAACTCTTAGCACAAAATGAATTAGGTGTTCCATAACATATCCACAAATATATAATTGAAATAGCTTTCCATAGTCACCGACCTACTAAAATCAGAGCTCTAAGTAAAAAATTATGCTCACTTTAGTAAAGGTCTGTCAAACAAACCCAACTTACGGACCCAAACGACGGACCATCGATGGAATGACGGACCATTAGTCTAAGTCGTCATTTGGTCCGACAACACTTAACTTAGGGTTCCGTTGGTCATTTCCCACTTCTTTTAAACCCTAAGATACGTCGTTTTGACCCTAAATCATCAGATTATAGTCAGCTTAAGCCTAGAAACATAACTAAAACTTATCTAAGTCAAATCATTAATGAAAAATTTAGAGAATTACAAGCAAGAAATATGAAAAAGGTCAAGAACCCTAGTTCAAGAATGCAACAAAGTTCCAGCAGTTCCAGCCCCGAAATCTGAAAATTTCTGCGTGAATTTCATCACCAGGTATCTAGGGTTTCACTAGTGGGTTCCTTTCACCCATTAGGTCCCTAGTTTTCGGTCAGATTCTTGATTCCAATATCATGATTAGACCTAGGATTTTCAGAACTTCAACAGAACTTCATGAATTAATTAGTTATATGTTCTAAATCAGATTACTATGTTATTACTTAGATTATTGCATGAATTTCATAATCCTATCTATGTAGTTCTTTAGTTCTTGAATTACACATGCTAGACCAGATATTTCAGTTACTTCAGATACACGTGCCACAGTTATTAATGCATCATCATCAGATTGATTGTTGCATTCTAAGTTTGCATGTTCAGTTTTGAGCTATCCAGTATTTACAGAATTTCAGTCATAATGTCTTAATCACTTTATTCATTGGGAGTAGTATAATACCGAGTTGGACTAGGTTCAGCGTACCCAAATAGTCCCAGAATTACTAGACAAGTAGGTTGTAAGTCTCGTCTGTGGGATCAGTTTAGTGATCACGCCATCACGCCTTTATACCTTTGGCCGAGTATATTGAGTCCTCTCGATGAGGAGTATACATCAGACTCCACATTAAGCTCATATGGTTTTATTATCGGTTATTAATAACTTCCATAGTTCAGTCAGACTCTCTTGCATTGACTATTTATCAGCATACTCAGTATTCAATTACAGCATGTTATAAATCGGTCATTGCATTTAGTTATCTCAATATTCAAAAATTCAGTATATCATGTTCAGATTATTATACTTGCTTGTATACTTGTTCAGTTATGTTTTATTTCAACTTTATTCTATCGTACATGCTCAGTACTTTCCAAGTTCTGACGCATACTGTGCTACATCTTCTCGTGATGTAGTTTTAGGTTCTCAGCATCCAGATAACGCTTAGATTGATTCCCTATCTCTAGTTCAGCGGATTCAGTGGTGAGTCTTTATTCTCCGAGGATAATAGTCATAAGTTTCTTTTCAGTATTTAGTCCTTTAATTTCAGTTTTTGCTAGACTTAGATGGGTCTTGTCCAAGTATTTCTAATCCTTTAGAGGCTTATTTCAGACATAGATAGTTTCAGCTTAGTGTTGAGTTAATAACTTCTTTGTATTAAACTCATCAGTATTTCATTTATATCAGTTATATTATATGGGTATTCCCCATATTTTCATTTTAAATTATGATTTAGCTTCCGCACTAAGTTTATTATCTTTAGTATGCTCATGATCATGCCAGTAGACTTAGCTTGGGATCACTTATGATCCTAGGTTCCGTGTCCGCCTTTCGAGGGTAGCCGGGGCGTGACATATTCCCATACCTAGCTACTTTATCAAAGCATATGTCCAACAATTTTCTTCCTCATCCTCATTAAAAGAATCATCGCCCTAATCACTATCATAAGTTCTAATGGTAAGGCCTCTTGTTTATTCTTCTTTGTAACTGTACTTTTAGGTACAAATTCCAAAGCTTGAGGGCTTAATTTTCTATCCAAAAGATGAGGCCAAACATTATCTTCATCAAAAAAATCAGCCCACCTAAGAGTACTCATCTATCTCTTTTTTTTCTTTCGAGACCTCATGAGTTAAGGTGTTTGATACGACCATTGGTGGCATGATCACTGAATTGGGTTCAAGCAACATGGCAACCTCACTTTCTTGAAAACCTTAGCTACTTTAGGATTAGAGTTATATAAAGTAGGACTCATAACATTACAATTTTTTCGGTATGTGTGATACATACCCCAATTGGCATGCTACTGATTGTAGATTATTATCTGAAGCAACTCGAACAAAAGTTTTCTCCTTCATGGGATTAGAATCAACTAACTCTAATTGTTTTTCAAACTGATTTGTACAATCAATGTCCTTTGATTCAAGAGATTCACTACTAGATTAGTAGTATAGTTGCTGCATATTTCCAAGACGTGGAGATTTACTTTGACTTACCCAGGAACCAATACACATAGAAATTGATTTTTTATGAAATTGTATTCCGATTCCCAGTTGCATTCCCATCACGACCAAAAATTTTCAACTTGCCAATATATAGGCTCCAAAGGTTGCAAATCACTATGTTTTTGTCTTGCAAATTTTTCCTGTCCATTAGTTGCCAAATTCTCAAGTTGTACATCAAATTTTGGCGTCTGTATAGCATCAGTGAAGGTAAGGCCGTCTCACCCGATGTTAGGGACCCCAAAAATAAAATTGTTCACGCATCAGATGCTAAGCACTGGGCGTGAGGTGGGGTGTTAAAGAATGACAAAAGTCTCACACCGATGGTTAATGAGATGGGTGGACTCCTTATAAGGCTTGGGCAATCATCCTTCCGTTGAGCTAGCTTTTGGGGTGTGAGTTAGGCGTAAGACCTAATTTTACAATTCCCAAGAGTATGCTTATCACCTTGCCTCATACTTGAATTTTAAGCAGCAACTTCATTCTTTTTTATCTCATTAATTTTTGCACAAATTGTGCATCCTTGGATTTGTTGATTGTATCCACAACAAGTTGCTCTTCAACTCCAACACGATAAGCTGAATTACAACTTTGTTGATTGGGAGAAGTTTTTTTTTCGTGAAAACTCATCAATTGATTCTCGGAAGATTAGTCGTTTAACACTGCTTTGACAATCATCTTCTCTATGCCCCTGATTTGTAATCTAGTGACTAAATTTTTTAATTGAACTCTAATTCTTTTTGGAAGTGTTCTTAAAAGATCCACCTCGACTTTTACCCTTGCAATACCATTGGTCGCTCGATCCACATCAAGAGGTTGTCCAACTGCTGAAACCATTGGCAAAATATTGACCGGGTAAACATGGGAGAGAAATTCATGACATTGCAATGGAGGTTTCTTCCTTAGGATTAAAAGAAAGAGCCCACTTTTGGATTCTGAGTGGTATAACAGTACCAACAAACTTAATCGACCTACTAGTTTTTGAAAAGATTGCAATATAATCTTCCTTCAAAGTTAACCGCAATAGCAGATGTAGACTTTCTAATAACCCAATGTTACATGCACCCTTAAATACTAACTGTAGAGGCAATATTTTCCATAAATCTGGAAACTTCAAGGCCTTCCATGTGAGAATTCAGTTGTGAGAACGTATTTTAGATTCTCCTCCATGAAAAATATTTCAAAGTCTTTGGAGTCAAACACCACTGTAAATGATTGTCTGGTTTGAGAGTCTTCTCAGTAGATTGTTGGTTCCATTGATTGACGAAGCATATGTACAACCTGTATTAGGGTTGACATTTGTCTCTCCCACAACCATAGACTTGGGAGAGGATGAAGAAGTCATGGGTTCTATTCACGCCATATTTCAATAGAGAGAGAAGACATATCAAAACTAGATTTTATAAAAAAAATAGTTATTATACAATTTGAATTCAGTATTATAAAAAAGAAAATCAATATTATATATTGTTGATCCGTAGTTATCATCCCAGAACAAATATAATATATTTCTAACAACATAAACTAATTTAAATAGTATTTTAATGTTTGAAAGTCACATATAATACTTAAAATACATTTGTTTTAAAAATATTTTAGTTATGTATTCACAACATGCACTGGAACATGTACATAATATATTGAATTCAAAATGTATTGAAACTGTTGTTTGCATTTCCTCTAATTAACTATGTTTAAAATGTACTATACCTTATTTAAAATATTTAAATACTATCTAAAATTAGTTTATGTGTTGCTATATTGAAATTGTGTTCGAAATGTATTATATATGTGTTAAGCTGTTTTTGATAAGAAAAAGAAGGATGATTTATTTAAGAGTAAAATATATGTCATAACTCGTAAATAAGACTATATGATACATTATCTATGTAAATTAGTCTATGATATAGTTATACCTTTTCTATTTAAACTAAATACTGAAAGGTCTATAATGAGCTCAATATTGTCACAATCCAAATACATATTTGGGTAGAAACAACAAACAATTAGAGATTATAGAGAAAGAAAAAACAAAAAAGAAACACAACGAAAAGAGAGGAAGAAGAATAACAATATAACAATATATATATCTATATATATATATATATATATATATACACACGCACACATATACCAATCAGAATAAAAGATTCAATCCGACAACCTGGGGGACTTTAGAAGAAAGCTACAATACGAGTACAAGTCTCAAAAGTGGATCAAAAACTAACGACTTGTCTCAAATATAAAAGACTATTCAAAAACTATATACAAAAGGAGATAAGGTGATCTAGGACGACATCAGCTCATTCTCAATCTCCGAAGATCTTTGCAGCTGGCATGAATTGACAATGTATGTTGGCGCTAAGATTTGCATTAAGAAAGTAGATGGAGAGTGTGGTATGAATACCAAAATAACAATTACCCGGTAGACATCATAGGCCGACTAAGCTGGGAAAGTAAAGGCGATATGAAAAGTAAGAGAGTAACAACAACTAGAGGTCAAGTAAGAGAATTTGTAATGGAAGACTAAGTACAAAGCACAGGATTCTACAGAAAGGGCGATATGGAAAAGTAAAGTAGCTAGCTAAAACTTAACTGAGCCCCCATAAGCCAGAAGGTACACTGGTGTGCAACATAAAAGTAAATAACGCAAACAGACTCCTATAAGACCGATGAGTATAAGAACATCTAAGGATAACACTATTTAAGTCTAAAAGTATCCAAGAACTGAAACAATCATCCACAGATTTGTATCTCTGTAAAGGCAACCCGAAGAACCCAATAGAATCACAAAGTTAGGGGTTGATGAGTCCACAATTTGGACTCACTTATGACTTTATTTTAATAGATTTAGTTTTCTGAAATTCATAATTTGTCTCATTAATTGATGCAAATCCTTAAGTTTCACGTATTTGAATTGAGAGACAAAGCACGAACACTATAAAGCAAAAAAAAAAAGGAACAAGACGGCTGAAAGAATGAAGAAATGAAGGTCTGAAGATTGCCTATGTATTAGGCGAGTCACTGGATGGTCTTAATCTCTCCTAAAGTTCCAGCATGTTGAGCCCTAAAGGAAAAGATCAAGTGGGCGCTGAAAGTGAGCAGTCGGCACGTCACCGAACAGTTTCGCGAAGCAGCACCATATCACTCAATAATTCAAATGCGAAGATGTTGAAGGCAAAACTTGAAAGGCGATGAACCAGACCAAAAGGCGAATTGTCGAGTGTATGGGCGATCCCGACTAACTGCACTGAGTGGTCCTCTGCAGCACAAATTTTTGAAAACTATAAATACCCATTTAAATTTGTAGCTTAGTATCAATAAAATTATTATTTTATTTTGGAACAAAATATTAAATTTTTAGAAAATATTCAATTTTAGAGTTTTTAGAGACATTGTTCTTGAGCTTTGAAGATTTGAAGGTTTTCATTTCCACGAAATTGATAGTTGGTCTTGAAGAATCTTCATTCTTGACATGATTAAAGAAATTATTTATCATACCCATTTGATAGAAATACTTTTCGGTATAGGTTTCTATCTCTTTATCATGTCAAGCTAAAACTCCAATTCTTGGGGTATGATTATGTGAATATGAGTTAAATTTACTTTTGGGTATTGCTCATTGATAGTCTATTTGTTGTTTAAATGTGATTTTGTTTAATAGTTGTGTTTGAATTTATGGGATTATAGTTGCAAATATGATTTCATCTTCCTGTTTTTGGATTGCTTGAGAGAGGTTTCAAAACTAAAACTACTCAATCGATAGCATGTAATTATTAGGTCGTCGTGGGTTCAGCTCCAGAGAGGGAATCCTAGACCTTCTCCCACACATACAGATCGAGAGAGTGAACGGGATAAGGCGAAGGCGAAGTTTGTACTTAATTGCTGCAAATCTGTGTACAAGAGAAACCATTTGATTCGGGGTAAATTGTTCGAGAGAAAATTTACCCTCACTAAAGTCTAGCTTAGTTATAAATGTTCAGCTATTAACTATTAATAGCATTTACCGATTGTTTATTTTATCCCATATTCCTATCACATCCCGAGAATCCTGTCTCCCTAATTCGTATCTTTATATTTTTGCTATATTTTTAGTAGTTGAATACAAAAACCCCATGGATAATTGACACTTTCGTCAACCTTTAACTTATAATGTTTGTATTTGTTAATGTATATCTCTATGATTGATTATAACATAATATTACTTTTCTATTAATTCTTGAAACAACTCCCTGTGGGAACTATCCCAACCCTTTGTAGGGTAATATTAGTACTCACGATCATTGGCACTTGAACTGGAAGTAGTGTCCTGATACGTCAAATCAAGGTTCAAACTCGACTAAAAAAGTGATGTCCTGACTTAATTTGTGGCTAGTATGGATATGCATGGCCTTAAACCCTGGATAATAGGAATGCGCACGGACCTTAAATCGCGGCAAATAATCATGATCAACAATTTCGAACTGTGGCTAGTAGACTCTGACTATCTCTAAATCACACACTTTTCCTTCACCGGGAACATCTCATAGTGCAAAACCATTTGTAGAGTCATTGGGGACCCACTCCAGCTCCAAATCCAAGACCCAAACAAAAATAGTCTGCAAGGCTAGAAATTGGCAAAGAACACATCTGGGTCGAAACACAAGGGAGATTATGAATGAACAATTACAAGAGTTGAGTTTTCGCCTAGATAAGGATTTAAAATATCAAATCCAATATTGCTACATCAAACTATATGGAGTGAAGTCGTCTAAATCAAATTCAGAAATATTCTATGGCATAAAGGTTCCAATCACAAATCTAAGGCAGTCACTTGCCCACACCTAGGCTAAGGCCAAGAATAAGCTACCAATAACTGCACAATCAACCAAAGAGATACTACAAGATGTGATGCAATCATCAAATCAAGTAGGTATGCTCAAATCTCCCGAAACTACCAAAAAATAAGACTAAGCAATGTCTTCAATCAGCGAAGTTAGCTAATCGATATGAATTTATGATCACAAGCCCAATCGTAAGTCTGGTAAGTCATAGCCTACCTCAAAGCTGACTGTGCGAGATCTAAAACACTTATTCTGCGGCTTTCTCCTTTCAAACAACCTCCGAACGTTAATACCCTATCAAATAAACGATCACTAATATTAACACCCAATTTTAGCCTTCACAATATAAATTAATCATCGAACTTCTTAAATTTTCAACGATTTGAAATAATTGCCTTTATAAAATTCAAACTATTTTTCAAGTCATTTTGAGTAATTCGTAATTTTTATGATATTTTAAACTAATATATAGATTCTATATAATTTTGTATGTATTTATGAATATTCAAGAATCATCTCAAAAAAAATTTGTTTGATTAAATATTTGGTTAATTAGTTTAATTATTCAATAATTTATATTTTTGAGTTAATTATTTTATTTAGTTAAGATTAAAAAAACTCATTAATTAATTAATTAATATGAATTCCTGTCATTTAAGTTTTAGTCAACTTCTCAAATTCAATTGACCACAATTCCAATCCAATGGACCATTTTTTTTTTGGGAAAATACCCAAGTACCCCCTCAACCCATGCCCGAAATCCCAGAGACACACTTATATTATGCTAAGGTCCTATTACCCCCCTGAACTTATTTTATATGTAATTTTCTACCCCTTTTTAGTCTATGTGGCACTAGTTAAAAAAAAGTCAACTATCGTTTGGCCCACAAGATAGTGCCACGTAAGCTAAAAAAGGGGTAAAAAATTATTAATAAAATAAGTTCAGGGGGGTAATAGTACCTTAGTACAGTATAAGTGTTTCTGAGATTTCGGGCATAGGTTGAGGGGGTACTTGGGCATTATCCCTTTTTTTTTTAAGTAAATTGCCTATCTCTTCAAAGAAATTTAAAAGATTTTGAATTTTGCTCAACAGATTTCTCTCCCCTTTTCTGCCCGTTTTCCACAATTTTTCAGTGCTAAATCTTCTGTATATTCTCTCTTTCAGTCACTGTGAAGAAGAAAAAGGAGATTAAAAAAACCAAGAGAAAAACACAGCTGGAAAGAGTAAAAAAAACAGAGTATTTGAGTCTCTTATATTCGAATACAAAGTTCTTTTTTAATTCTCCGGAGCTCATCGAAATCGTCTCATCGGTGGAAGTTCTTCTCGGTCAAGCTCATTGTTGGGTTTTATTTGCCCTAAATTTCTTACCATAAATAGGTTTTCCTTTAAGGAAAAGGTTTTGGATTGACTAATTCTTTTTCTGGTAGGAAAATGTTCCTTCTAACCTAATCAGCATTCACAATGTAGTCTTAAGGGCTTTGAGAGTTTTGCTTAGGGGGGAATTTATGGGTCACAAGCTTGATACATTATCACTTGTGTGAGCCTCCCATATATTCCAAGCGAATTGGTTGAGGTTATTTCTCTCGGTATTTTGTACTATCATATTTATAGTGGATTTCTCCTCTCCTTTGTGGACGTAGGTCGATTGACCGAACCACGGTAAATCTTTGTGTCTTTTGGTATATTTCTCGTTGTCTTCTTACTCGTGATCTTTCAAGGTTTGTTTTGCTAGCTTCCGCATTTACAACTAATTATTTTCGGTCCTAACAAGTGGTATCAGAGCCAGATTCATTGACGGAGTCAGGCTCAGTGGTTCGATAATCGATGATTGAACCAGGTTAGAAAGAGGTGTTCATCTTGAAGGGTGTCGTTCTAGCCGCAACCTTTTTTGACAGTAATGAAGAATTTTATTGGAGAAATTATTTCAAAGAGGTTCTGTGTGTTGAGACATAACTTTTGCAAAGGAAATTATGGAGAGGAGAAGCAAGTTGTAAAAGATTAAGTCAAGAAGGTGGACAAATTTATTTTGTCAGAAATTCAGGCCAAGGGGGAGATTTGTTGGGTTTTATTTGCCCTAAATTTCTTACCATAAATAGGTTTTCCTTTTAGGAAAATATTTTGGATTAACTAATCCTTTTTCTGGTAGGAAAATGTTTAGAACTCTATAAATAGAGGAATGTTCCTTCTAACTTAATCAACATTCACAATGTAGTCTTAACTACTTTGCGAGTTTTGCTTAGGGGGGAAATTTATGGGTCACAAGCTTGATACATTATCACTTATGTGAACCTCCCATATATTCCGAGCGAATTGGTTGAGGTTGTTTCTCTCTGTATTTTGTACTCTCATATTTATAGCGGATTGCTCATCTCCTTTGTGGACGTAGGTCGATTGACCAAACCACGTTAAATCTTTGTGTCTTTTGGTATATTTCTCGTTGTCTTCTTATTCGTGATCTTTCAAGGTTTGCTTTGCTAGCTTCTGCATTTACACCTAATTATTTTTGGTCCTAACACTCGTCATCTCAGAACATTGCCCGAACAAAGGTAATTTCTTCATATCTCCCATTTCAACACAATATTCGTGAGATCAGAAATTCTTTGTTTGCGTTTGGTTGTTGATATATGTGATCGAGTTTTCATGTCTTCGTATGCTCGTAATTAGTCTTTTCCTAATTTTTGTTTTGCCTTTACGTATTGGAAATGTTTCGCTTGAGAATCTGATTATTCCTTTGCTTTTTGAGTGTGGTTTGATTTGTTTTGGTGTCTGGAAATTTTATTTGATATTGTAGTTGTTCATCTAATAAATACTAATGTACTCTCTCCACAATTTGTGGTGTGCTATAGTATCACAGGAAATATGATTTCATGTTGGCTTAAGTTAAACAAATGTGTTCTCATCATATCTCCCCACGTGTCTCCCAACTTAGTTATTATGTATTTATGTCTATTGTTTCTAATTGTGATTTAATCCTTTGAGTTTTCAAGCTTAAATATTTAGTTTTAGTCAAAAAGATAGCTTGTTTAGTTCTTGGTCGGGTTGAAGGTTAGCCGTGGTGAATCTTAATATTTAAAATCAGTAGCATCATTTAGTGGGTTCATGTAGCAGGATTTTGTTTCTTTTAAAGTTTTTTACCAAGTTATTATTTTTACAATCATTTTCCTAAAAATAGTCAAAAAAAAATATTTAACCAATTTGTAGGATAATCGCGTGTTAGTGGACGCTTCAAATGACTAAAAAACCTTTTTAAAGCTTAAATAAGAACTACTTATGTCACGACCCAAATCGGGGACGCGACTGGCACCCACATTTACCCTCCTATGTGAGCGAACCAACCAATCTAATCTTTAACATTTTAATACAATATCAACAAAAGAAATGCGGAAGACTTAAACTCATTAATAAAACAATTCAAAACTATTATTAGTATCCCCAAAATCTGAAAGTCATCATCACAAGAACATCTATCTCAAATTACTAAACTAAGAATGTCTAAGAACTAAAATACATAAAAGCTAGTCCATGCCGGAAGTTCAAGGCATCAAGACTTGAAGAAGAAGACCCAGTCCAAGCTAGACGCGTTAGCTCACCCTGAATTTCCGATGAAGTGAAGACTGGCTAGATCTACTGCTGAGTTGAAGTTGACGGAACGTTTGCTGCATTACACAAATAACAAAGAAGAAAACATAAAAGTAGGGGGTCAGTACAACCACAAGTACTGAGTAGATATCATCGGCCAACTCAAAATAGAAGATAATATATATCAAGTAATATTATAAAATCAACTATGATACTCAACATGTAGCAACAACAAGTACTATATCATTAACAATTACCGTCAAGTTCACACATGAGGACTCAAGCCTCAATATCATACTCATTTGGGAATTAGATTCGTTAACGTGAGTATATTAGCATCTTTCAAGATTCATTATGTTTATTCCCCTCGTGTCGGTACGTGACACTCCGCTCCATATACTATCCTGGTGTCGGAACGTGACACTCCGATCCTCATTCTATCCTGGTACCGGAACGTGGCACCCGATCCATATACTATCCTGGTGTCGGAACGTGACACTCCGATCCTCATTCTATCCTGGTACCGGAATGTGGCACCCGATCCATATTCTATCCTGGTGTCGGAACGTGACACTCCGATCCATATTCTATCCTGGTACCGGAACGTGGCACCCGATCCCCTAATCTCACCACTTTCGTCATCAAGCCTTCTTTTATACCAAGGCATCATCATTAACAAAGTAGATTAGGGTTTCTTTTCAAAATTTGGGATTCATAGCTTCATCATGCTTATTTATCCACAATTACATAATCATATTCATGCAAGCATACAATTAAGCATATAGAGGAGTTTACAATACTATCAATACATATCATTCGCTATTAAGAGTTTACTACGAATATCGTAAAAACCATAACCTACCTCCACCGAAGAATTGGAATCAACAAGCAATTTCCCAAGCTTTGATATTCCCTCTGCCTCTTGATCGATCAATCTCTCTCTCTCTTTGTTCTTTCTAGTTTCTTTTTCAAACCCTCTTTCTTTTACCCTAATTAATATATAATTAAGTGTAAAAGATGGCAATAATACCCCACTAATAAACCCAAAGTTACCTCTTTTATCCCTCAAGAATTTGAGTTATTAATATAAACCCACGAAATATATAATTAAGGAAAGAATAGTCCAAAACGTCCCTTAAAACTTAACCAGAAATCCGACTCCAACTGGGATTACGCAACCTGTGACGGGCCGTCGTGCCTGCGACGGTCCGTCACGCAGGTCGTCGTAGGGGCCAGAACCCTATTTTTCACCAAGGACACTGTGACGGTCCGTCACACCTGTGACGGTCCGTCCTGCCATTCCGTTACGAAGTTCAGAGAGTCGATTTTCAGTACCCAATTTCAGAATTTCTATGTATATTGAAACGAGACCCTGCGACGGTCCGTCGTGCCCATGACGGTCCGTCGTGGGGTTCGTCGCCTCAGCCTGTTTTTCCAGAAATAAAATCTGCTGCTCAAAACGACTAAACAGGTCGTTACAACTTATCTATTTTCTCTAAATTTATAGAGATTTAATCTATTAAGATCTTTTCAAATTAAATTTTCTTAATACAAAAAATTAAGTGGCGACTCTTTTCTAAGTAGTTTTCTCATATTGTTTATATTTAGAACATTTCAAAAAGTGATTTTTCTAAAGATAATAAAATTACGGCATATCAACAACGTCAATACCAAAATTTGGATATCAAATTTAAAACAATTGAAGATGAGCGCAAAATGAGTCAAAAATAGAATTGTAGAACCTGCACCGAGAATCCCGAAATTGACTCCATCAATTGGTCCGTAAAGGCTCAGGACACCCATGCCCAAAAAATGGGCACAATTTGATCTCGAGAACCAACAGAACAACTTATTCAATAACAAACACCTAATTCATGATCAAAACACACAATTATCAATCCCATAAATCACAGTTTGTGAGAAATGAATACCAAAAACGGGTATAACTACCTATAGACACCTAAAGAGGTCACTTTAGCCCCTTAATTGCCAAACTGATGACCTAACTAGTAAAGTGGCCTAGCCATGCAGGCAAGCTACTGCTAAATTCATGATCCAAAGTATCCCCTAGGTGTAACATGGTGTATAGAACCCCGAGAGGCCCTCCACAAGCCACTTAGTATACATCATACAAGATAATAAAAGTAAATACTTTAAAAGATAACATTTATGCATCAAAAGAGTTTGACTAGCGTACGTCTCAACGTCATCTAATATGATATATGGAAAGTGATTGGGATGTAACCCATACATCACAAACAAATTCTCAAATGAAACTGACATAAAGCAATAAAAGAGCCTCGATCCTCGAAACATAAGGACTCACCAATTTCCAAAGCCTATAAAGAATCAACTAACCACGATTATGGGAGGTAAAAGCGTGGGACCCTGCATTAGTGAAATAATGTAGGCACAAGTATGCATTAGTACATGAAATGTATCATGTATGATACAACATGCATAAATATACATGATAGTATAAATGACCTAAAACGAATAGGCATGCATAAATATACATGATAGTATAAATGACCTAAAACGAATAGGCATGATCATAATGAAACATTTCAAAGCTTTTACTATAGAAATAACATGAAGATCATAAAACATTGTCAAATACATTAACATGAAGGACAGAAAATCTTTGAAGAAACATAATTATTTTGTGGGATATTAACTTTAATCGACAATATGACCATGAGAACTATATCATGGAATCTGGTATATTCCTCGTACAAAAAGAAGAGGAAACTCTTTTCCAAGGTAGACTTGGTACATATCATCATTTGCTGAAGTGGATCCACCAGCTAAGTCATTTAAGACATATCCTACGGGGCACATAGTTTGGGGCTAGAGATTGCTACTAGAGACTATCCTATTTGAGCCTCCACCTCAAATCCCTCTCGAAGCTAAGTCTAAATCCAAGCGGAATAGATAAAAATTCAATATCAATTTAACACAGGGAAAGACAATGATCAATACCAATCCACATATTTCAAGATCAAAACATAGATTAGCTCTTTAAACATAGTTCAACATAGAATAGAAAACCTTTCACCGGTGTGAATTCATTTGTGAGAAATACCTTTCATAATAGTGATCATCAATAGTAAGTGAAATCATTTCACAATAGGATTGGTATTTTTCTTTTAAGGCATCCCCAAATCATTTATAATTATTTCATAAGAAACATGCAAATCTTCATAATTTCATAATTCATGGGTTCATCATAGGATCATAGTTGAAAAACATAATTTAGGCATGGGGCAATGCAATTTCAACTAAATATCATGGATTAATATCAATTTATGCATCAGAAAACTTAATTAACCATAATTGATCGTAATTGGAGGAAACCCACATTTATTGATTTGAAATCCTAATTTGATGAATTGAATTTGGAAATTGAAATCCATGGGGACCTCATGGAGGAAAGGACCCCATGGGTGAAAACACACATACCTTGATGCTAGGAGACTTGGATGAAATCCAGATTCTTCTTCTTCCTTAGCCTTGACTTCCTTGAGAGAATTTGAAGAGTGAACTTTGTCAAGTTTAAGGAAATTTAGGAGATTTAGTTGAAAATGGGTATTTTGGGGCTGAAAACCTTTATATAGGGCTTAGGGTAGAAGGAAAAATTACATAGTTTTGATTTAAAATAATTAGGAAAAAAATACAAAAGCCTTTTAAAAATATGTCGACTCGACCTACTATTTCTGTTGTTTGGACTGGTCAACTGTAAACCAGGTATTGGGACCATGATTTCATCTATATTTTGATGGAACATTTCTATGGTTTTAGGTCTTTCTACGGTCCGTGGCCCTCAAATTTTTACTAAGTCTGGAACTCACCTACGAGAACTATGTACGACTCATAAAAAGGATGACGGACCGTCCTAATAAACCGTACAATGGATATTGGGACTTCTTTTGGAAAAAAAATTATCTTCCTACAGTTCGATCTACGGCTCGTGGAAGCTTCTATGTCCATATATGAGACCTATAAATTGAGACTTCAGTCCAAAGATTTCTTTTATTTCTATTCCAAATTCCTAGGTGTTACACTGGCCCGCTAAAGTAGTAAGCACTTAAGTTATGTCAGCGTTAATAAAGCGGTTGCACCAACATGAGGCATCAGAATATTTTGCTAAGTCCTAACAATATCCTATTGGGTGCTCGAGATTGGCTATGAGCCCTATACAAACAAGTTATGCTACTCCACTAAATCTGACATCCAAATCCAACAAAGGTGGCAAAATTTCCATCCAAGGCCGTATCAATGAAAAATGGGTCTTACACCCTAACTTTGTTTCAAGCCCAAATCCACAAGGTAGTTTAGAATGAGTCCAGAAGCCTTGGGATCTGGACCAAATATCCTACAAGACAAAGTCAATCTTCCTGAGCTAACGATACAATTCTACCATCAAAACTGTATAATGAGGCTATCTACTTTAAGTTTTGACCAAAGTCATCCGTTCAAGATTCAAACTTCCAAAACACAAAACTCGCATAACAACAAATCATTATGTATCCAGGAATCACTCACTTTATTTTATTTGATATATGTATATTGGAAACTCATAAGTCTTAATCACAATCTTAGATTTGTATAAATTCGAGTAAAATTCATATGTTGCTAAACTCTTGAACTTCATAACAATCCTAACATGTTCACATGATATTTCTTCGCACTGAAAGTTTCCACAATTACATGTTTTCTTCTGAAGACAAACTACATAATTACTCCATTATTACTGTGAACATAGTTTATTGACACAACAACTTGCAATATACAAAAATAATTAGAAGAAAATGGTTTTCTATAAGTATATAAAAATATATAGAAACTATACGCTCATTCATGTATTTATTACTTCATTGGCTTTGAATATTTCCTGAAAATTTTTAGTCAAGGGAGTAAGGGAGTAAATGTGAATGATGCCTCTTTCTTATAATCACAAATTCCTAAGTCAAACATCAACCCAACTTCCTCTAGAAAATTGTAGATAGACAATTCTCCTATTGAAACTAGTGTCACATTCATACTCTCTGAAATGTCTGATATCAGTGACCACCTATGCTGAACTGGTGCATTGATACTTGCTCACTTATGAATCTAGCTAACTCAAGTTTTCTTTTACTCGTATATTAACCTTTTCTGATGCTTTCATCATCTTATAAAAGTAAGATTGATTGCATGTCTTTTTTATTGTATAAAATACTGATTGATTGCACGTCTTTTCCATTATAGAGAACTGAGTCCGGAGCCTAAAGGGTACAAAATATTAACAAAAATTTCAAAACGGTATATAAATTTTATATTAACCACAATGATAAAATTATTGCATCAACAACGACTTATCCCACCGAAAAAAGCAAAATCGCTGCCTCTGCAACGATTTTGCAAAATGTGATTTTTTAAAATAAAATAAAATCGCTGCCTAGGCAGCGATTTCAAATTTTATTAAAAAAAAATCACTGCCAAGGTAGAGATTTTAAATTTTTTGTTTTTAAATAAGGTAAACCGCTGCCGATTTTTAAAAGGAATTATTTTTTTTTTACAAAATCGCTGCCTACGCAGCAATTTTAAAAATTAAAAAAATATGGAAATCGCTGCCTATGCAGCGATTTTAAAATAAGAAAAAAAAATTAATTATGGAAATCGCTGCCTAGACAGCGATTTCAGAAAAAAAAATTAAAAAAAATGTTAAATCGTTGCCTTGGCAGCGATTTTGTTAAAACAAAAGAAAAATTTAAATCGTTGCCTAGGCAGCGATTTGACATTTTTAAAAAAATATTAAAAAATGTAAATCGCTTAGAGATTTTATATTTAAAAAAAATTAATATGGAAATCGCTGCCTAGGCAGCGATTTTAAAGAAAAAAATTAATAAAATCGTTGCCAAGGCAGCGATTTAACATTTTGTAAAAAAAAATTAAATATGTTAATCTTTATTCTAAAAGGCTGAAGATTCGAATTTTGAAATATGTAAATTTTGTTGTTTCGTGCAAGTTTGAACAAAGTAATGAGATTCTTCCTTCTTCTTTTTTTTATATTTGAACAAGTTTGCAGGATTTAATTTTCTTTATGTCATAGGTCAAATCAATACTTTTTATGTTAGGTCAAATCATTACTTTTTATAGAGTTCAAATCAATAATATAAAGATATTATACTTACAATATTTAAAATGCAGCAAGACAAATTAAATTCATGTCAACAAATAAATATAAAAGATATATCATAATATTATTAACAAGACAATAAAATACATTAACCTTAAAAACATAGAAAAAATATTTCAAATCGAGTAGGACATCGTGCCTTTGAGTTACCTGTCTCCTTACAAACACTACATTTTCTAGTCATGCGAGCCGGAGCTATATCCATATCATTCTTAAGTCGGCTTCTTACTTGCGTACCACTTGTCCGCAAAAATTCAGTATTTGCAATTAAATTAAAAGGAGCTGGTGGCCAATACATTTCATCACCCACTGGGTTAAATGTCTCAGTGTATGTTCGTTTGTAATATTTTGCACTATAGAATTTACTTATATAAGATTTTGGCTCGATTCCGCGAAGTCCATAAAATTTGATGGCATGCGAACAAGGCATATGATAATTTCTCCATTTTCCACAAGAACATTTCTTACCTCTTGCAGTAACCTTGTGGACATTTCCACTTTTACCATCATGAGCAAAAGTAAGAATTTCAAAAACTCAATCACCTGTGTTGTAAGTCATCATATCTGTGTGCCCTTGAGCTCTTTGATAATAATCATTAAATTTTTTATCTATCGCAAGAGGACATGACATATTACTTTGAAGTAATGCAATTGCAAGATTGTTTCTTTCGACAAAACGATCAACCAGAGCTTTGAACGTCATTCGAACCATGGGAGTCACAGGAAGCCCCCGAGCTTTTTTCAATAAACCATTATATGACTCACAACATTTGTCGTCATGGCACCCCATCTACGACCACCATCCTTATACATTGTCCATTTTTCCAAAGGAAATTCATATGCTACAAGAGATAATGTTTTGATTTGTTGCATCCGTTGAACAAACTTTTTTCTCCTGATGCTCAGTAGCAGCCAACCACATTAGTTTTTCGAGTTCACTATTATAAATTTTTTATTAAAATTTGCTTTTAAGTGTTGAACACAAAATCTATGATATGTGTTGGCTGGACTCAACCAATCATAAGATTGAACGCACTGCAAAATTCCTTGATGACAGTCAGAAATAAGACCAATTCCTTGTCGTTCACAAACTACATGTGTCCATAATAACTTGAGAAACCATGACCAAGACTCAAAACTCTCACGTGCAACTAAAGCATATGCAAGTGGAAAAATATTTCCATTCGCATCAATTCCAACCGCAATTAACAATTTGATATCATACAAATCATAAAGATGTGTGCCGTCGATAGAAATGACCGGCCTACAACTTTTGAAACCATCGATGCTCTATTTAAAAGCCTAAAAAAGAAATTTAAAAATTTTCTCACCTTGCATTGTTGTAGAATGATGCTCCCACTCAATAATAGTGCCTGGATTGAATAATTGTAGTGCATCCATGTGTCGAGGTAATGCCTTAAATGAACTTTCAAAATCACCATAAACCATCGAAATGCTTTTCTTCTACCTTTTTGTGTTTTTCTATAACTAGGAGTATAGTGATGCTTTTCTTTGATAATTTCACGGATCATCTTAATATTTATGTCTAGATTTTGCATAACACATGGTATTAATGAAGTGGCAATCATGTTATAATTCAAATTGAAATGATCCTCCTTATAGTTATCTGTAAGACAAGTATGCGGTTCAACCATTTTTCCTGTCTTCCACATACCGCTTGAAATCTCTCTAAACCGAATCATCCAATCACACCCTAACTCATGACGCTTGCAAATAACTTTCCAACTTTTACTCTTGGATTGATCACAAAGAAATTCTTTTTTAATAGCAAGACTATATGCTCTTACTGCAGATTTCAGTTGCATCTTATTCATAAATAACATACCTAGTTGCATATACAAATTAAATTAATCAACATGAAATAAATAAATAAATACATAAACAACTATAAAATATTTAGTTTTCAACAATCGAACCTGACTGGATATGTTTAGCATTGTTTGAATTCCAAAGTGTCGTTCGATCGAAACCGTCATCTCTCGTGTAGATAAAATCGTCTGCATTTTGTTCAGTGTGATCTAAGTATGGAATCGTTGTAGAATGATAATTCATACTTTGATCTACAACGGATGCATTAGGTGCATTATCCACATTATCATCATCTTCGTCATACATATCATCACTGTCTGTTAATTCATTCTTGGAAGGTTCTGTTGGAAAATAGCATACACAACGGAAGCATTCCAGAATCATACATCTTGCATGAATATAAATAACAATCATAAATAGTTATCACATACAAAGTATGCTGAAAATTAACTCAGGATTACCTCTTGAAGCGTGTGCAGATATCTTAAAGTAAATCCAACTCCAGTTCTATGATCTTCTAAAGTGATCCCAATCAACAACTGAACTCTCTCAATACTTGGGTGGGCAAGTATTGTATATAATTCTCTTATTGAATCTAGGTTAGAAAAATCCCTATTTATAGAGATGTCTTCCTAGTCCAAAGAGGAGAGGAAAAACCAATTCTTTTTCTTTTAGGAGATGTCTTCCTAGTCCAAAGAAGAGAGGAAAAACCAATTCTTTTTCTTTTAGGAGAACTTGAAAACACACGTTTTTCCTCCAAAGAAAAAGAACGCTACTTTTCCATCTTCTACTAGAAAATAGGATTCTGAGTTCTAGTTAAATTGGGCACTGGAGGGACCACATAATTTATTACTGAGGCTTCCTATTATGGAAATAATTCTAAATAATTAATTTAAATTATTCTTACCATAATAAATTACAAATCATTCCACTAAAAATTCGTAATTGAACTCCTCTATTTATTTCGAAATTCACCACTAAACACTTATTTGATTCCCCATGTTAAGATTACCGATACTAATCAATAAATTAAATTACTGACGAATTTAATTCAATGATTAAATTCTTTTAGAGCAATACTTAACTTATTTCATGTGCCAGATTCATAAATCTACCGGCCGGGTTTACACATGAAAACTTACAAGCTTCTCATAAAAGGTGTATCATCAATCTCTATACTGAGACATGGATTCCATCAACTAACTAATTATTTCACCAATATATATTATTATCATCCAATTTACCATGCATATTGACCCATCTCAGAATCTCACCTTTTAATAAATCAAAATGATAAATAATATATACAGATCATAATCGTTATATCAAGATTAAGAATATAAGTACATTTAATAGTTTAGAGAATATGTTTTTATCAGTCAGTCTAAAACAACTATCTCTGCTTGGTCCCGTTCAATACATACCAAATGCACTAGCACGAGAAGTTAGAACTATGCCATTCTCATAATCAAGATAAATTACATTTAATCTCGTGCTACAATCTTTCTGATGATTTTGTCCAAATTTCCATCTATGATTGTGAACTATAAATTTTAACTTATAAGAACTGATGATTTAATCTTCTGTGTATAAGCTTAAACTCTATACACCAAATCATCTACTATATAAGTTAACGACACATATATGACAATTGATCTATTTAATGTAACACTTTATTGAATTGAATAAATAAATAAACAATTGTTCAATATTAATACTATATCAAAACGCATGGTTAATAGTATATCCTAACAATCTCCCACTTAGACTCATAACCATGCACCTACAACTCTAACACCCATTCCTCTTTTTGTACACACAAGACTCATCAAGACATTGCCCAAAACCAAAAGACTTGACTGCAGTGTCGAAGCAAGTGTTCCATGCTCTAGAAGCTTGCTTTAATCCATAAATAGATCTTTTAAGCTTGCACAACATGTGTTCTTTTCCTTTTTCTATGAAACCATCTGGTTGTCGCATAAATATGCTTTCATCAAGACTTCCATTAAGGAAAGCTGTCTTGACATCCATTTGCCAAATTTCATAAACATAATGAGCAGCAATGGATAAGAGAATTCTAATAGACTTAAGCATGACTACTGGCGAAAAAGTTTCCTCATAGTCGATCCCTTCTTTCTAAGTAAACCCTTTTGCAACAAGTCTAGCTTTGTAAGTTTGCACTTGTCCATCTACTCCTCTCTTTTTCTTATATATCCACTTGCATCCAATGGGTTTAACTCCATCTACAGGTGGTTCTACAAGATCCCTGACTTTGTTAGAGTACATAGAATCCATTTCTGATTTCATAGCAACAATCTATTTTTCTGCATCTTTATCTTGTAGTGCTTCGTCGTAATTCACAGGTTCGGTATTTGACTCTTCAGGGATTCTGTCAAAAGACTCTCCCAAGAGTGCATACCGAAGTTGTTTTCTTATCACTCTCCCACTACGACGAGATACTACAGTTGCAGGGGTAGGTTCAGGGAGATTTGCATTATTATGATCTTGTGGTGGAACCACATTATTTTTAGGATCTTGAGTTTCCATGTTATCTTCAGTATCTTGCGGTGCAGAGATATCAACAACTTCTTCCTCTAATGCAATCTGCTCACTATTACTCCCACTACCTTGATGCAATGAATTTTCAAGATCTTGTACTTGCAGAATTTTATGTTTGTTAACATCTCTCCCACTATTATAATGCAATGGTATGTTAACTCTAACATGTGGGGTTGAATTTGGTTTTCATTATTTTCAGTAGATTGATTTGTTTTCTCTTTGCTCAATTCCTGTAAAACTAGTTTACTTCTAGGAATATGGTTTGTTAAAAAATCCGTTTCCAGAAACTTGGCATTGGTAGACACAATGACCTTCTTTTCTTTAGGATTATAAAACATACCACCTTTCGTTCCTTTAGGGTATCCAATAAAAACACATACTTCTGTTTTAGGTTCCAATTTTTCTGCCTTCCCTTTTAATACATGTGCTGGACATCCCCAAACCCGAATATGTCTCAAACTAGGTTTGTGCCCAGTCCACAGTTCAATGGGTGTCAAAGGAATAGATTTAGAAGGAACTAAGTTCAGAATGTAATTTGCAGTTTCTATGGCATATCCCCAAAACGAATGCGGCAAATAAGAGTAACTCATCATTGATCTAACCATTTCTAAAAGAGTTCTATTTCTTCTTTCTGCTACACCATTTTGTTGTGGCGTTCTAGGTGCAGACATTTGAGATGTAATTCCTTGTTCTGATAAGTAACTAATAAAATCATTAGAGAGGTATTCGCCACCACGATCAGATCGCAATGACTTGATATATATTCCATGTCGTTTCTCTGTTTCAGCCTTAAACTCTTTGAATTTATCAAAGCATTCAGACTTACGGCGCAACAAATATATATATCCATATTTTGAGTAGTCATCAATGAAGGTCACGAAGTACTCATACCCACCTCTTGCTTGAATGTTCATTGTGCCACACAAATCAGAATGAATTAACACTAGTTTATCATTGACTCTATTTCCTTTTGAGGGAAAAGGTCTCTTAGTCATTTTTCCTTCTAAACAAGATTCACATGTTGGTAGTGCCTCCACTTTTAATGAACCTAAAGGTCCATCTCGAACCAACCTTGAAATCCTATCTAGATTTATATGACATAGACGCAAGTGCCATAGATAAGTCTCATTAAAATCAGAAGAACGTTTTCTTTTACTTGAAAGGTTAACATTATTCAATTCTACGAATTGTTGCAGTTCTGGAGAGACATCAATACTAAAAAGACCATCAATCAATGTACCAGCAGAGACAAAATGTTTATTATAACTAATAACACAACCGTTATCAGAAAAACTAACATCATAACCATCTCTCAAAACTTTAGAAACTGAAATCAAATTTCTTCTAACAGCAGGTGCATATAGAACGTCTTTTAAAATAAAAACTCTACCACTATCAAACGAAAAAATAATATTTCCTAATGCTAAAACTGGAGCTGCAGAGCCATCTGCTTGAAAAATGCTAACTTCACCTCTAATCAGCTTGCGCGTTTCTTGAAACCCCTGCATAGTAGTGCAGATATGATTAGTGGCTCCTGAATCTACACACCATGAAGTGGTAGAAACAGCCGCTAAAAATGTTTCAACGACAAGTGAAAGTGAGTTACCTGGTTTGTTTTTCTTCTTGGCTAAGAAAACTGGACAATGTGTCTTCCAATGACCTGACATCTTGCAATGAAAACACTTACCCTTAGGCTTTTTCACTCCCCCAGTTGGAGGTGCAGTTGCCTTAGCTTTGTGAGACTTTTTCTTCTTCTGTCCACCTTGCGGTTTAGAAGTAGAACCTTTCTCAACATTAAGTGCCATTGATGGTGCATGTTTTTTTTTGACAAGGATCTCTGCCGCCTGTAGCTCATTCAACAATTGTGCCAAAGATAGACTCATCTTATTCATATTATAATTTAGGCAAAATTGTTGAAAACTATCAGGCAGAGACTGCAATATCATCTCAACTTGGGAGTCATTGTCAATTTCAGCCCCTAAAACCTCTAGTTCATTCAGAAGACCTATCATCTTCAGAACATGGTCTCTTACAGGAGTGCCTTCAACCATCTTAGTGTTCATGAGAGTTCTCATGGCAGTCTGCTTAGCTGATCGACCCTGGTCTCCAAACATTTGTTTGAGATTCTCCAGAATTTCAAAAGCAGACAACATAGCTTGATGTTGATGTTGCAAAACATTTGACATTGAAGCCATAATGTAACATCGCGCCATCTCATCAGCTTTGCGCCATTTCTGATAAGCTAACTTATCCTCATCACTAGACTGATCATTTGGTTTCAATAGACATTCCTCATGAAGCACAAACTTATATTCTTCAGCAGTTAACACAATGTCAAGATTTCTCCTCCAGTCAACATAGTTAGAACCCTCTAGTTTGTTTTGACCCAAAATAGTACTAATGGGATTAAAAGGAGACATGTTGAATCTGAGATTAAAGAAATAGTTACAATAGATCAATAACATAGTCATATAACATTGAATATTTACATTCAAACTCATGATATACATATACATTCATGCATCTTAAATAGCCAATCGTTGGGATTGGAGAACTATTCATACAATATACATATATAATGACCGATTATTCACTTTATAAACTTATACAGCCCTAACTCAGTTGGAGAGTCTACTGTTACTTTAAGTCAAGTGAAAATCCTCTAGTTTCATTGATCCAATCATATATTACTCAGTTTAGGAGAGTTAATACAAATTGTCAAACTAACGATTAAATACGTAATGACTTGTATTAAATTCATCCGATGGGGAGGAAGGTCTAAGCCAACACATAAACTTAATACTTCATTAATATTTAATCTTGGTAAAAAATTTACTCATCACCATTTATTTTCTTCCAAATTTCATAAAAAAAAAATTTCCAGAAAGAAAATATACGCACACCAAATCTTCGTACATTCCATGTACCATCTCATATATATTCAATAATACACCTTTTGATTAAAAAAAATTATGGCTGCCTATAATGTGAACAAGAAAACTACAGCCATACTATTTTGTTTTAGTCGTACAAAATCAAAAGTTTCTCTCTATATTAAAACATGTGAGCCAAAAAAAAAAATTAACCTCTTTTTTTTTTTTTTTTAATTATATCAAAAACAGCCAGCCACATAATTTAATTTTTTTTTTTAATTATCATATCAAAAACAGCCACATAATCGAGACATTAATCACACATGCAATCATGTATTGCTGCCATGGCGTGGTATGCTTCTCTTTGGCCTTGCCATAACACAAATCTCTTATATACAATTGCACATAAGTGCTGCCACAAGACAACAAAAAAAAATTGATCGGTGCAGCTATCAAAATTTCTCTTGAAATTATACATCGAAGAACACCGTGCATGACAATATGAAAACATTATCAAATCTTACAAATCAATTTTCATAAGTAACTATTACCGTATGCATTTAACAAAAACAAATCAAATCAAGTTTTTATCCGTTCTGTCCTTTTCGTGATAAAACAAAATTCACAATCACGAATCATACATATAATTTCACATATGCATATTTTAGGTTATGTATAAAGATGCAAGTATGGCTCTTGATGCCAATTGTTGGAAAATAGCATACACAGCGAAAGCATTCCAGAATCATACATCTTGCATGAATATAAATAACAATCACAAATAGTTATCACATACAAAGTATGCTGAAAATTAACTCAGGATTACCTCTTGAAGCGTGTGCAGATATCTTGAAGTAAATCCAACTCCAGTTCTATGATCTTCTAAAGTGATCCCAATCAACAACTGAACTCTCTCAATACTTGGGTGGGCAAGTATTGTATATAATTCTCTTATTGAATCTAGGTTAGAAAAATCTCTATTTATAGAGATGTCTTCCTAGTCCAAAGAGGAGAGGAAAAACCAATTCTTTTTCTTTTGGGAGATGTCTTCCTAGTCCAAAGAAGAGAGGAAAAACCAATTCTTTTCCTTTTAGGAGATGTCTTCCTAGTCCAAAGAGGAGAGGAAAAACCAATTCTTTTTCTTTTAGGAGAACTTGAAAACACACGTTTTCCTCCAAAGAAAAAGAACGCTACTTTTCCATCTTCTACTAGAAAATAGGATTCTGAGTTCTAGTTAAATTGGGCACTGGAGGGACCACATAATTTATTACTGAGGCTTCCTATTATGGAAATAATTCTAAATAATTAATTTAAATTATTCTTACCATAATAAATTACAAATCATTCCACTAAAAATTCGTAATTGAACTCCTCTATTTATTTCGAAATTCACCACTAAACACTTATTTGATTCCCCATGTTAAGATTACCGATACTAATCAATAAATTAAATTACTGACGAATTTAATTCAATGATTAAATTCTTTTAGAGCAATACTTAACTTATTTCATGTGCCAGATTCATAAATCTACCGGCCGGGTTTACACATGAAAACTTACAAGCTTCTCATAAAAGGTGTATCATCAATCTCTATACTGAGACATGGATTCCATCAACTAACTAATTATTTCACCAATATATATTATTATCATCCAATTTACCAGGCATATTGACCCATCTCAGAATCTCACCTTTTAATAAATCAAAATGATAAATAATATATACAGATCATAATCGTTATATCAAGATTAAGAATATAAGTACATTTAATAGTTTAGAGAATATGTTTTTATCAGTCAGTCTAAAACAACTATCTCTGCTTGGTCCCGTTCAATACATACCAAATGCACTAGCACGAGAAGTTAGAACTATGCCATTCTCATAATCAAGATAAATTACATTTAATCTCGTGCTACAATCTTTCTGATGATTTTGTCCAAATTTCCATCTATGATTGTGAACTATAAATTTTAACTTATAAGAACTGATGATTTAATCTTCTGTGTATAAGCTTAAACTCTATACACCAAATCATCTACTATATAAGTTAAGGACACATATATGACAATTGATCTATTTAATGTAACACTTTATTGAATTGAATAAATAAATAAACAATTGTTCAATATTAATACTATATCAAAACGCATGGTTAATAGTATATCCTAACAGGTTCATCATTGTGCAACTCACCAACTCGTTCATCACTCATATCATTATTATTTACAATTTGTGTACAATAATTCACTGCATTTTGAATTTGATCATACCTATAAAAATAATAATATAAATATATTACATATAAGAAAAATAGTTTTTAAGAAATAAGAAAACATTACTTTATTTACCGATTAGTTGAATCCAATGAGAAAAAAATTCAAATGACTGAAATTTTGGCTAAACTCTCCCATAATACAACACTTCAGTTAGAAACAATGATCTCTTGAAGTAATGATCATGAGTATATTTATAACAGTTTATGAAATCGCTACGTGAAAAGCGATATTTAAAAATACTAAAAAAAAATCGGTATCTAGGCAGCGATTTAATTTATTTATTTTTTTAAAAAAGCCTGCCTAGGCAGCGATTTTTAATTTTTTTTTTTTTAAAAAAATAAATGTTAAATCGCTGCCTAGCCAGCGATTTAAAGAAAAATTATAAAATCTCTGAGCGATTAACATATTTAAAAAAAATGAAAATATTAAATCGCTGCCTAGGCAGCGATTTAAATTATTTTTTTTTATAATCGCTGCCAAGGCAGCGATTTAACATTTTTTTTTAAAAAAAAATGAAATCGCTGATATTTTTTTTTAAATTTTTTTTTAGATTTACCATATTTTTTTTAAAAAAATTAAAGTCGCTGCCTTGGCCGCGATTTTTTGTATAAAAAATCACATTTTGCAAAATTGCTGCAAAGGCAGCGATTTTACTTTTTCCGGTGGGGTAAGTCGCTGTTGATACATAGATTTTACCGTTTTGCTAAATATAAAATTTTATATACCGTTTTGAAATTTTTATTAATATTTTATACCCTTTAGGCTTCGGACTCATTGAGAACTCCTCACATGATTTGTTTATACTTCTCCAGACACCAACTCCATATGGCGTTGTTGAAACATTAAAACACCAGTGGTTTAGTGTCCGTGTTTAGCAATAATCACATCCTTCCAAAGGGTATGCTCATTTGAGTGTATCTCCACGACCACTTCATAAGTAGGCATTTGTTGTGCAGTGCTAAGTCTCTAATGCCCAAACCGCAATCTTCTTTCATAGTTGCCACATTATAATTTTATCACAAAGGCTAAAAATATTGACTTAATCATAAGCATAAAGTTGTTTTGAATCTTTGAAATATTTTCACTTGGAATATCATAAGATATTTATGTCCATAAGTATTAATTTGAGCTACAGGTCTAATCCCATTATGGTATCGGATATGACCATTTTTTGATAAATATTTACTCATATTTAGCCAATACTTTGATTGTTGAACAAAATATCCCATTTTTAGGTACAATAAATGTCAAAAGACCTTTTTGCCCTTTATTTTAATTTCATTTTATATTTCCTATTTCTTCATCTCCTACTCTAGTGCAAAAAAGAAGAAATCTTACTACGATATCGTAAAATCATAATGAGTATATAGTATAATAAATTTAAGTAACAATTTTAATAAATATTATATTAGTAAGATACAGTGGAATATTAATACATTGTCTCTTTACTCCTGTTTGATTTTAATAAAGTTAAGTCTTCTGAGCAAACTACACTCCTCAAAGATCATTCATTTTCTTTGCCCATTTCTTTATCAAAGTAGTTTTCTCTTCTCCAAACAAAATAGATCATTCTCTTTTTTTCATTTCTGTTTTCAAAGTTTCATAATCTTAATTTATAGATTGATGAGGTCGAGTGAAAATTTAGGTGCTTCATATTAGATTTTTTGAGGAAAAAATGATAAATACTTATTTTTGTATGTGAAATAACAGCTTTAGAGCATCAATTGTGGTGTGGTGATTCAATTAGAATTCTTTTTCTTGATTAAAAATTATATTTTGTGCAATTACAACTTTATATTTGTATTGTCTTTAAATATAATTCATTTTCTGTTAGATATCTTTGAAAGAAAGAATTTTTGGATTTTAAAAATTATTTTTGTTCATTACATTCTAGTCAAATACTTGTTAGCTTCTTAATGCAGTATCAAATAATTGCTAGCCATATGATAAATATGTGTTAGGCTAAGTATTACTTTTGTTCCAATTGTAAAATAAATAAAAAAATATACTAAATACAATACATAGAAAATCAGGATATTTTCATTTCAATTTTAGAAGATTTTAATCATGCATAAAACTAAAAATTAACTGTCACATAGAATACATATTGATATAATAGCCACAAAAATAGTAAGTGGATCATTTAGTTACACACATTGAATGATACATTATTTAAAACTCATACAACCCAAACTATCCTTAAACATGTCAAATAGGATCTCGACACACCCTAAACTGACATGAACATAACACTAAGAAAGCAATAAGACAATATGAAATAAATCATAATCTATGTTATTAACAATTTTAATTATACTGAATGTCTAATTATGTGGAGTCCTTGTAGGATATGATTAGAAATCCTACTTGGGACCAAGTAAGGTTTTCCCTATAAATAAAGGATTTTCCTTCATTGTAAATAAGATTTGTGAAAGATCAATGAATCCTGAATATGCTTCAAGAGGAATAAGAAATCTTTCTCTTTCTCCCTACTTTATTCGTCTTCTAATTCCATATAGCTTCATAACACGTTATCAGCACGATTGTTCTATTCTTAAAGAATTATGAAAAAGACGGGAAAGGAGCAAAAGAGATCTTGCATAAGTTATGCACTAAGATTTTTATATCTTCAAGGTATGATTTATCTTTATGTTATAATTATTTATGTAAAGATCTGGAAATACCATCTAAAGCAAGTATTTAAAGAGACCTATTGACTTTCTATACGTTTAATTTTAACCGAATAGGAAGAGAATTCATTAATTTATTTTAATAATTAAATAAGAACAATTTAGTGATATGTATGTTTTCAATGTTTATACGAGGTATGTGATCTATTAAACTATATCTATTAACTGCTAATGTTGATTATAAGAAATCAATAGTCTCAATTTTGTGTGCAGTTATAATATATAATCATGTTAATGATCATTAAAAGTGATAAAATTGCAATTATTTTCAAAGGCTTGAGGTTGAGCCTCATTGTGGGTAAGACGATAGATTTAAGTTTTAACGCACCAAAAGAATAAGACGACAGATTTATGTCCAATCACACAAAGAGGGTAAGACATTGGGTTAAAGTCATGATGTACCATGATGATAAGAAATTGGGTTCAAGACCCATCGATTATGACCTAAGACACTTTTATATGGATAAGACATTGAATTTGAGTTTTAATGCACCATATTGGTGATATAATAATGACTAAAGAAAAACTAATGTGTTTTTGATGAGAAGTCATGAGATTTACTGAATTTGCTCCATTACGTAAAGTGAATGTGGTAGTAGTGCATAATATTTCTGAAAGAAGACAAGTAATTTAATCATGCACATAAATATGGAATGAGATACTACAACTATCATAATTTGATATACTCACACGTTTGTGTTCCATTCATCTAGAATGAGAACTTCTTTGATAAATGCTAAAAATATAAATTCATTCTCTAAAGGGAATGAGGTGTAAGCCACCGTGCCAGGCATGAAAAAGATTGCGATCTTTGGTCAATGATGTGGTATCACCAAGAATGTCCCTAAGAAGACATGTATTGTAGAAAAGTTTCATGTTTTATATTCGGGCTTGTATTGAACAAGAATTAGTGCAATTGAGACATATTCTATGATAAATAAGAAATTTACTAATTCCAATACTTTCTTAGTTTGACACGATTGTCTAGGACATCGTTAGTCTATGATGTTTAGAAGAGTTATGGAAAATTAAAATGGACATCCATGGAAGAAACTAAATTTTATTTAAATGGTGAATTTTCTTGTACGGTTTGTTAGCAAGACAAGTTAATTGTGAGACCATCATATACGAAAGTTGAGACTGAATCATCTGTATTGTAGGAACGTATACAAATATTTGTGGACATATTCATCCACCTAGTGGATTGTTTAGATACTTAATGGTCCTAATAGATGTTTCTTCTGGATGGTCTCATTTGTGGACAAGTTATCTCGCAACTTGTTGTTTGCAAAAAATGTTGGGACGAATAATACGATTACATGCATAATTTTCTAATAATCAGAGTAGTCTATTTAGTGATGTGATCACGACTCACCTTTAGAAGAGGTATAGTAATTGAGGAAAAAGATATTTGAAATGTACTCTCAGAGTATTCATGTTGAACTTTTCTCATATAATAATAACAAATTGAGAATTTACTAAAGCAAAAAGGCACATGACATAATAAATTTGGAGTTTACAAGTACTAATAATTTATTAGTTGGCATGAATAATTTGGTCATCCCAAAGATGTGCACACTGAATAATAAACATACATTGAAAAACTAGAAGATTCTTGAAGAATTCTTTTGTTGTTTGTTCTCATGACAAGTTGATTGGATCAACTAAAGTTGAGACTAAATCCCTAAATTTTGAAAAATTTAAAAGGTGGATATGGGCCCGTTTACCTATCATGTGATATGATAAAACGATGCATCAATAAGATAATCACATGTGCGTTTGTTGTCTACTTGCAGTTTGACATTCGCAAAATTGTTTGTGCAAGATAAGTGAGCTAAAAACACAACTTTCAGAATATGAAATCAAGATAATTCATCTTGATAATATTGATAAATATATAGATGATGTGACATTAAATGTCTCACATAGTGAATCATTGCTTCTGAAAATAAAATTTCATGTGTTGATCTGAAATATGATATTACATACAAACGTAATTGTATGAATTAGACCGATAAATTATGATCAAATTTTCTTTCAATTGATTTATGGTCAGGGACCAAATATTTTTCATATGATTATTTTGGTATGTAGTATATAATCAATGAATATACAATGATGTACAAATATAGATTCTCCAAAAGATTGAGATATATGTTAGTTTGTCTAACATAAGGGGGAGACTAGAAGCAACACAAGAGTTGTAAATACATCTATTGATGTCCCTTAAGGATAAAGTCTATGACATGCATGAACCATGATAAACTAATCAATTCTAAATAAAATAATCCTTGAAAAAAGAAGAGGATCAAAGAATCAAAATGATCATAATAAGGAAACAATGTGCTCTTGAAGAGCCTACGACATAACACTTTATGAAACTTCATGAGAGGGGTAGCTACCTAAAAATAATGAAGTGAATGAGATCTCAATAAGTTATGTGGTATTGTGAATCGATACAAAATGGTATATCGTTGACGATATCTTTGATACAATAGCGCGCAATATTGTAAAAAGATTATTATGATATAAATTCTACAATTATAAAAGCATGTTGGTGTATAAATAACTATCAAGTGAAAAGTGAAATAATGCATCTTCGTAAGCATAAAGCTTATTTGACCTGCAATCTAGGCACTAAAAGATGTCATACATCTAATATTGAATGTTGTTACTTGACAAAATTGATATGAGAATATCTAATGGGTTCAAAATCTAAAGCATATACAAGTTTTTGGAAAACTTGTTTATCATCCTCATAAGGATTAAATAGATTCAAAATGCATAGAACATATACAAGTATTATTATGCAAGTTGATGACTAGAATTGGAACTCTTGAAGAGTTTTCTAAAGGCAATAGATTATTTGCTTAAAGAAGATAAAGTAAGGAACTTGCAGAAATATTTGACCTTGAAGGGAAGATTCATAAAAGCAGATAGAAGAAATCATACTTCATCAAGGTTTTTCTACACTAATGAGCTCCCAAGAATGCTGATATCAACATGTAAGAGGTATGTTCAAGAAATACTATAATTGATTTATTCACCATGTCCCTACCAACTACAACTTTCAAGAAGGTGATGCACAAGCTTGGAAAATGAAGATTTTAGTCTCTGAACTGATGTTGTCATTAGGGGAGTTAATATGCAATGTACTTTTTTTTCCTCATAGGGTTTTGTCCTACTGAATTTTCCTTGTAAGGTTTTTAATGAGGCATACATAATGCGTATTATTAGATATGTGTACTCTTTTTTCTTCACTAGATTTTTTTCCACTGGGTTTTATCTACCAAGGCTCTAACTCTCCGGTCTGCATAACTCTTCTGTCGACTCAGGGCTGTCAACAGTCTATGTTGACTCATACGAACTTGCTCCATAGCATCTCTAAGCAAGTCTGTATCCAAAGAGTCCATCTTCGTAGAATCAAACCAAGAGATCGGGGATCTACACCGTCTGTCATATAATGCCTCAAATGGGGCCATCTGAATACTAGAGCGATAACTGTTGTTGTAGGCAAACTATGCTGTGGGAAAATGTTGATCCTATCTAGCACCAAAATCAATCACACACGCCCAGAGCATGTCCTCTAACACCTGAATCGTTTGCTCGACTGTCCATTTGTTTGAGGGTGAAAAACTATACTCATATCTAACCGAGTACCCAGACCATGTTGTAATGCCTTCCAAAAATGAGAAGTGAATAGTGAACCTCGATCTGAAAGAGGAACCCTGTGTAGTCTCACAATCAGACTGATATATATCTTGACTAACTTCTCTACCGTATACTTCACACGAACAGGAATGAAGTGGGTAGACTTGGTCAGCCTATCTACAACAACCCAATTGGATTCATAACCAGCCACTGTGGTAGGAAAAGCCACAACAAAGTCCATAGTAATCTTCTCCCACTTTCAAGTAGGAATAGACATCCTTTGACATACACCCCCGGGCCACTGCTGCTCACACTTGACCTGCTGACAAGTCAAACAACTCGAAACAAAGTTTGAAATATCGTTGTTCATCCCACACCACCAGTAATGTTGACTCAAACAATAAGCCTCCTCAAGAATCAATCTAATCAACTCGCCTATCTTGGGCACACAAATCCTGCCTCCGATACTCAAGACACCTTCAGAATAAAGTACAACCTCCTTGGATTCCCTTCTCAATACTTTGTATCGAATAAGACATAACTTTTCATCATCACACTGGTGCGCATGGATCTGCTCGACTAAAGAAGATCGAGCCTCAATAAAAGTAATCATCCCATCACTCTCCTCTGAATCTGCAATAGGAAAAGATTGTTAGTTAACATCTGAACATGTCTAGACAATGGTCTCTACTTAATACTAAGCGATGCAAGACTCCCCATGCTAGGAGTCTTCCTACTCAAATCATCTGCCATAACATTGGCCTTCCCCCAATGATACAAAATGGTCACGTATAGTCCTTTAACAACTCAAGTCACCTCCGCTGCCTCAAGTTCAAATCCCTTTAATTAAAGATATACTGAAAACTCCAATGATCAGTGAATGTCATAGTGCACCCCACACAAATAATGACGTAATAACTTAAGTATAAATACCATAGTCGCCAACTCCAAATCATGAGTAGGGTAATTCTTAACATGGGACTTCAATTGCCTAGAAGCATAAGCAATCACTTTTCCCTTCTACATTAGTATACCACCCAATCCAACTCCTGAAGCATCACAATACACAGTAAAGTCTACACCCTCCTCATGTAGAGTCAACACAGGAGATGAAGTCAAAAAAATCTTGAGCTTTTGAAAGCTCTCCTTACACTCATCAGACCACTGAAAACCCACATCTTGTCGAGTCAATCTAGTCAATGGAGCTGCAATAGTATAGAAACTCTGAACAAATCGTCAATAATAGACTGTCAATCCCATAAAACTCCGAATCTCAGTAGGTGAAGTAGGTCACGGCCAACCTCTAACTGTCTCAATCTTGGACGGATATACTCTAATACCCTCTTTGACACCACGTGTCCCAAGAATGTCACAGAAGTAATCCAGAACTCACACTTTGAGAACTCGATATACAACTTCTCTTCTCTCAACCTCTGAAGTATAATCCTCAAGTGTGAGACATGGTCCTACTCAGTCTTGGAGTAAACCAAGATGTCATCGATGAAAAAATCACAAGATAGTCAAGGTATGGTCGAAACACCCCATTCATCAACCATGAATGTTGCATGTGCATTAATCAATCCGAATGACATCACTAGGAACTCATAATGCCCATATCGAGTACGAAAAGTTGTCTTAGGAATATCCGATGTCCTATCTTCAACTGATGATACCTAGACCTCAAATCAATCTTAGAGAACATTGATGCTCGATGTAACTGATCAAATAAGTCATCAATATGCGGAAGAGGATACTTATTCTTCATTGTTACCTTGTTCAATTGTCTATAATCAATACACATCCTCAAAGTCCCATCTTTTTTCTTCACAAACAATATAGGGGCACCCCAAGGTGACACACTAGGGTGAATAAAACCCTTACTCAATAAATCTTGCAACTGATCCTTCAACTTATTTCAACTCTGCTGAATCCATATGGTAGAGAGGGATACAAATAGGATTAGTGCCCGACACCAAATCAATATCCCTATCGGGACGAACACCTGGGAGATCAGAAAGAAATACATCGAGAAACTCCTGAACCACTTGAACAGAGTCTATGGGTAGTGGATCAACACTAGTATCCTGAATAAATGCTAAGTAAGACAAATACCCCCTCTCCACCAATCTCTGAGCACGAATAAAATAGATGAAGTTGCTAGGATAAGAACCACTAACACCCTTCCACTCAACCCTCAGAACACCAAGCATTGTTAGGGTCACAGTTTTAGCATTACAATCAAGGACAACATCATAAGGAGAAAGACAGTCCATAGACAAGATAACATCAGTCTACCATCCCCAAAATAATTAAGTCTACCCAAGTGTCATACTCAGCCAAAGAAACAAGACAGGATCTATACACTCGATCCACCACTAAGGGCTCACCTTGTGGTGTCGGTGGTCTAGTCATAAATGAAGAATTAGGTCGAGGCCCACCACTATCCCTTCGAGAAGTACACTCTCGTATTAGGTGATCGGGATATCCACAAGTAAAGCAAAATCTGTGACCTGGAACTACTGTGTGGACCCTGAAACCCACTATAGTTGCCTCACCCTGTAGGTCGCTGCTGTGAACCATACGAGCTCTGGCCCGGGCTATAAGAACCCTTCGACGTATGACCACCACCGGATGTCGGCATATATGCATGCATGGGTCCCCGCTGCTGAAAGGAACCACTCCCTCTTTATGATCCCCTACCTCCAGATGAGACACCATGAAACTGACCTGATGTACGGGCTCTTTTATAGTCCCCAAACTCCTCTCTCTCCATCAATTCCGCCTCTTTGGCGGCGCTCACAATGGACTAGAAAGAAGCCCCCTCTCTAAATGCCGAAAACACACCTGGCCTGATAGATCCCATCACAAATCTCCGGTTCCTCTCCGTCTCATATGGAATAATGGACAACGCATGCCTAGACAATTGGAAAAAACGTGCCTCATACTTTGTAACCAATAAACCGTTCTGTCTCAGATTCTCAAACCTCAAGCGACTCTCATCTCTCACGCTCCAAGGGATAAATCGATCATGGAATGCATTATAAAACTTCTCCCAAGTCACTGGAGGAGATCCAACTGGCAAAGCCCCCGAATAAGTTCTCCACCACTCTCTCACTGGCCCACGAAGCTGGAGTGTAGCATATCGAGCCCCATCTAACTAAGCTAATCCAACCACCTCTAGCAACTCTCGGCATGTAGTTAGAAACTCATGAGTGTCCTCACTCTTACCACCCTGATATCTGAGGTGGGTCCATCTTTCGAAATCTCTCATACCTACGCTGCTCATCCTCTGTCATAACAACCACCGGTGTAACTTGACCCCCAACTGCTAGTGCAACATAATTCTCAACCGCGGGTCCACTGGTAGCTGCCCCACCGCATCTTTAACAACTGGAGCTTGTTGCTGTTCTTGGGTCTGAGCCCCCTCTCTAGTCTGAGAGTCATGTGGTGTGGTTGTTGCACCACCACCCTAAGTAAATCCCTCCAGCACACTTAACACCCTCAATAATGTATCCTGAAGCAAAGGTGTGACTGCAGACTCTAGAGGAACCTTGCCACACCTTTAGTTATATATGATTTGAAGAGAAAAGAAGGATAATGTCACGACCCAAAAATGGGTGTGATAGCACTCGTCTTATCCACCAAGACAAGTTACCTAACCCAATAATTTTGAAAAAATGCGGAAGTAAAACCAAAATATGATAAAAATTACTAATACGAAAAAAATTCAACTTAATTTAATCCCCAAAACCTGATTGTCACGTGCACAAGCCTCTAATGTAAATAACATAACTGAAATAAGATATACAGTCTAAAATGACGTTGTCTTTCAAGTAAAAACGAAGCCATAAACGGAAGTAGGAAGGTTCGCTGAGATGATAAACAACTACCTTACAATTCTCCACAAGATGCCTCAGAAACAAAGAGAATGAAAGGTATCACGAAGATCCGACCTTGTAACCTATAAAAATTTGTAGAAGCGAGAGGTGAGTACCAAACCACACGCTACCCAACAAGTAAATCTCTAAACACAAGATAAGAGAACGAAATACGGGTACTCTTTACACCCCATCCGAACCTCCATACTACAACCTGCATAAAAATCAGCCCAACCAAACGGTTCACAATTTACAAAGCACACAATCCAACAAAAACACTTCAACAGGTTACATATTCTCAATAACATCTCAAAATTCAATAGTCACAAGTTTCACAGAAAATCACTCATAGAATTAGCAAAACACGAGTTTTAGTTCATCATTTATGAAATGTGTAATGCTATGAAACGCAATGTCAAGTATAGTGATGTATGACTGCCCTAATGATACACACCCACTGTCTCTTATTCTGGACCCATGGGGGTTATATGTGTCCATGCATCAATCACACCGTGCGATACGACCCTCGATAATGTAACCATCACGGTATGCGATACGTCCCTCGAAATATAGTACCATCGTGGAGCGCGATACGACCCTCAAAATGGTTCATTTCTTATCACGTAACACTTATCACCACCATGTTTCAGATGCAATGTAAATGACATGCTCAAATAAAAATGAGGAGATAACCATTTTAATAACAACACCAATAATTAAGCACTAAGTCTCCAAATCATTCTCAAACATCACACAAGAAAATACACGAATTTTATATGCTTAACAAGAGTTTAAAAATTCACTTGCCGTAGTCAATCGAATAATCACTCTGGGACTTAAGCCTTTACTTTCCGTTGAACTTCCGAACCGATGCAATCTATTCAAGTATATATTCACAATAAGGTTTTGAAACTAACAACACCCACATATTTATCAAGTTCATCATTCTGAATGTCAATTATTATTTCAACTATCATATTTTTCAAGTTCCAAGTCAAGGATTAAATATCAATTTTCCAGTATCATAATTCAAATGGTATTCATATGATATGATAGATCTAATATTTAATTACCTATCCTAATTTACCAAAATTGAACTCATAATGTGATGGTAATAAAAATTTAAGCCGACTCACCAAAATCATTCACGGAAAGAGCACCACTTCTGAACTCAAAAAATTCGTACGTCCCCACTGGATATACTTCTCCTACTTCCTAGTTACTATATGACAATCGTAATTTAGTCATAATAATTTCCCAGGGACCCACAAGCACAAGTCACCACGGCTTAAATAATTTCAACCCTTTTAGATAATTATTGTCTTTTTTCCAATTTTCCAGCAATATGCATAACAGTACCAATAATCAATCACCCAACCTATATATATTAACATTTGATTCATAACACGATAAGAAAATAGAATAAAAAATTAAAATTATAATTGGTACCGCATAACCTACACAACTTACAACATAATGTATACCCCATTCTTAATTCTTAACACTGGAAAAGAAGGAATGATATACAAAATAATAAACTTTTAAAAAAATAAAACTCCTCAAAATTTGCTACATTAATTTTGTCACCATTTACTTTAATATAATGGCCTTAGAAGCTTTGAAACTCTCACTAATAAAAAACAAAACAGAAAATTAAGAATATTATTTCATGTTTAATGACAAATCTTGGAGCAACTAAACATAAATTAAATTAATTAATGTCAAAGTATAGTTTGTCAATATTCATAGTAACCCAAATTAATTTTGCACTCATTATTACTGTAAATTTGCCTCTTCATGATTAAATGTCGGCCAAATAAGATGATTAGACAATTTTATCTTTTTTCTAATAACAAAACAAAACAATTTCCAGCAATATCCCTTAACAATAACATAAACTATGATATGCATAAATTTTACGAAGAATCTTGATTTGAACTTACATGAACCGCTTCTCGCTTCTTGTTTTTTTTTGCCGCACGTCTAGGTCAGTTTTTCATTCGCCCTTTTCTTCTTCTTTTTTTTTTTCTAAATTAATTATGTATTAAAGGTAATAATCCCTACTATCCTATTTTAAAAAAAATTCAGACTTGATCCATTATTATTAAAAATAACCAACTACCCGCAAATCATTTAACTAAATTTAAATGTCTTATTAAAAATTATCAAAAATTACCTTTCGAGTTCGGGTCATT
This sequence comes from Solanum peruvianum, assembly GCA_027705065.1. Taxonomy (NCBI): domain Eukaryota; kingdom Viridiplantae; phylum Streptophyta; class Magnoliopsida; order Solanales; family Solanaceae; genus Solanum; species Solanum peruvianum. The sequence continues at coordinate 9,876,035 of JAKWJD010001759.1, forward strand.
ACAGATCATGTTCTCAACATAATATAATCCAATTCTTTAAAATTTACAAAGTGAATAAAAACAATCAGTGTCTTTAAAAACTACAAGAATAAGAAAAAAAATCCCAAAAAACTACAAAGAGAAGCAAAAGAGAAAATGAACAAATTATTTTTCTATTAAAAAAATCATGATTTGTATCATCAACAATCCAAACTAATAAATCAAATGTATAATTACAATAGAACAAAAGTGATAATGATAATTAGACATGTCAAATTATTTTACCTCACAAAATCAAACTATGCAAAATATCTAACATTTTTCATTATACATCCGTCTCCTGCAAAAATCAGATCAAAGAAGACAAAAAAATTAACAAATCAAAGAAACAAAAAATGAAGAATAAGAAAAAAAAAAAAGACCATCATACGTGTCTCAAAGTGGATTTTTATATGTGTAATATTTAGGAATTATAATTTTTTATATTAAATAATTTAAAGGTTATGAATATGAAAGGTTATATATATATATATATATATATCTATATATATATATATATACACACACTAACTATTTAGGTGCAATTATTATTTAATTTCTTTATATTTGATCTATTCGATTTTTTCCCGATTATTAATCTTAGATGAGATTTTATTAATTCATCATTGAAAAACATTTTTTCATTGACACAATTATTATATGAATTGTTAATATAATTCTGTTATAAGTTGACAAATTTTAGGTAAAAATATAAGTTAGAATTATAAAATGTGATTGAGAAATATAAATAGTTAATTTTTCTAAGAAAAAATTAACACATAATTTATTTTAGATAAAAATACAAAATCAAAAAATTGGAAGCCTATGTGTATGCCTTTTAAGAATAGAGCCACCCCTATTGAGCCATTTGCTACTTTTTGCTCTTCAAATTTTCATAGAACTTCCATTTTGGTAACAAACTCTACTTGCCACCAAAGATATAATATAACGTATATGATCGTTCATCTCTAAATCAAAAATTTCAGATTTGAGTCTTAATATAAAGTGTTTTCTCAAATAGAGCGCTATAATGTATAAATTCAAAATGATCAGCCTTCAACGTAGGTACTACTCTAAATTTGATATCATCGAATAAAAAATCAAAACAATAAATAAACGATACTCTAAACCCATCTAAAAACCAAAACAAAGAAACTCTATTTATTAATCCTCTCGCTCTATTACAATAATCAAACATGAAATAAGAAACCAAAACGAATAAATAAACTCTACTTTAAACCCACTTGCGCCTCTTTCTCTTCCTCCATATGCTTCATCATCAATAACTAAAAATACAAAAGATTGAGGTTTCAAGTCCACACCTGCAAAAACATTTTACAAAACAGTACATTATACATTGAGATCTCAATCATAAGAAAAACGCAATAATTCTATGGCGAATTCGAAATCCAAACCCAAATCTCATTCCCGGAACGTTCTTCAACTTTTCGCCGGCTTAAACCCTTCAATTCCTCATCTTCCTCCGATCCGTTCTATAGCAATCACCACTAATTCCGATTCCCAAACCCTAGTTTTTGTCGGAACAGTCTCCGGAGACGTTATTTCCCTCTCACTGAACCCCAATTCCGGTTTATCACTCTTCCTGCGGGTCAACATCATTGGTAAGCCTGTCACTTCGATCCACGTTATTAGTCATATAAAAAAACTCATTGTTCTGTCCGACGGTTTTATTTATTTGCTCGACTTGAATTCACTTGAACCAGTTCGAAAATTGAGTCTGTTGAAGAATGTTAATGTTGTAAGTAAGAGATTTTTTAGCAGTTTAAACAGTGGAAAAGAAGATGGATGTTTTTTCGCGGTTGCAGTGGGGAAGAAGTTACTGCTTGTTGAGCTGGTTTTGAGTGGTTCTCCTGTAATTTTGAAGGAAGTTCAGGGTGATTTTACAGACGGGATAATGTGTTTATCATGGGTTGATGACTCTGTTTTTGTTGGAACTAGGACTGCTTACTATTTGTATTCGTATGCAAGTGGGCAGTGTGGTGTGATATTCTCATTGCCCGATCCATCTGTGCTCCCACGGATGAAGTTGTTAGCAAAGGAGTGTAAGGTGATGTTAATGGTGGATAATGTCGGTGTTATTGTGGATAGTGAAGGACAGCCTGTGTGTGGTAGTTTAGTTTTCAGCGAAGCTCCAGAGACCATGGGGGAGATAGGGGCATACGTTGTGGTGGTAAGGAGTGGGAAGTTGGAGCTGTATCATAAGAAATCAGGGAATTATGTTCAGCGAGTTCAAATTGTCGGGGAAGTAGGTAGTCCTTGTGTTGTGGCTGATGAGGAGGATGGAAGAGGAAAGCTTGTCCTTGTGGCAACAGATTCAAAGGTACTATACATTATTTTCTTTGAGATGGTGTGTTCAGGCTAGCTTGCGCATAGAAATATAAAAACTTTTAATAACTTTAATTATAAAAAGTCTGCACTTAATGTTTTTTGTATAAGGTTTTAAGTTTTAAGAACTAATGTACTCAATTGGATAAGGCTTAATTTTTTTTTAATGAAGTAAAGGTTTCCATTGCTGGCATCAAAGAGATGCTTGTAAGTTACAAAAGAGTAGTAGCAGAGATAACTAAGAAGCTACACTACAGACATTATACTAAAGAAAGGAGCTAGCCAAGTTCGAAAGGGTATCCAGGGAATCTATAGGGACAAATAAACCCATCTATACAGATACATAAGACATTTAGCTCTTAGAGATCAGTAGGTAGTTGATATCCCATCAAAGTTATCTTCTATTTCTCTGATTCCATTACTCCAACAAATAGCTGCTGGTTGACCATTCAAAGCTTCCTCTTTGGTGGGTTGGCTTATGTCAAATATGCTTCATGCATGCTAGTCCTACTGAAGCAACTTATCTTGGGGGGGGGGGGAGGGGATTTTCTCTTCCAAATAAGATTCCATGACCAACTCTCTGTGATTGTGTTGAGTGGGCCTAGAAATTTGTAGGCTTCCTTCATTGATAATTTCTTTTTATCTATAACTTCCCATTCTCAGTTGAATTGGTCTGTGCCTAGGGTAGCATCATTTCCTCTAACTCCCAATCTTGTAGGTTCCTTCTGAGGATTAGGTTCCAAATATTTCCTTCCCTGTTCTGTTGGACTATTTGGTTAGGGTCATTAGCTATCCGAGAAAAGTTGGGCAAGTTGAAGGTTAAAGGAGAATTCTCAAGCCATTTGTCTTTCGAAAAACTGATCTCTAGCCATTTCCTACTACAAGATGGTGAAACTGTGAGAACTCTTCCCATAGCTTGCACATATACTTCCATACTCCAACCGCATATGGTTAATATGGCAACTTTGATCTCCTATGATTCAGTGCTCCATGCTTGGCAATTATGATTCCCTCCATAAGCTTTGCTCTTCTCTGTGCATCTCCATGACACTTCATCTGGAGGCACTTGTTGTGCAAGGCTGAATCGTTTATGCCTAAACCCCCTAGCCTCTTAGGTAATATGACTTCGTCCCACTTGACTAGGTGAAATTTGTGCACATTGCTGTTTCCTTCCCAAAGGATATCCATTCTTGTTCTGTCAAGTTTTTCCTATACCTTGCTAGGAATGGGGTGGAGAGACATATTATAAGTTGGACTGCTATCTAACACACTACTGATTCGAGTAAGTCTGTCTCCCATAGATAAATACTGCATTTGCCAAGAAGCCTGTCTCTTTTCAAATTTCTCTCTAACTCCACTCCAGATCCACTCTAGAAGCCTTCTGCTTTGAACTTAGCTCCAAGAGGAAATCCTAAATAGGTCATTGTAATTGCGCTAATGCTGCACTCAAGGATGGCTGCTAGTTCCTCTAGATTAAGCACTTCATTAACAATGTTGATACACTTTTCAACATGTTAATGTGGAGACCTGAAACGACTTCAAGAATCAAAAGAGTTGGGTTTATAAATAGGATCTGACTTCTTTCAGCCCCACAAAGTGTATCATTTGTGTATAACAAATAGAGATGTTGATTGCTCTATTCCCTCCCTACATCAAAACCATTTATCCACTGCATTTGTTTGGCTTTGTCCAGTATTTTGCTCAGTTCCTCCATTGGTATTATGACCAGGAAAGGAGAGAGAGGATCACCTTGCCTTAATCCTCTCTGAGGGGAGAAGAATCCTACTAGGCTTCTGTTGATGAGGATTGAGTACTTAACTTTAGATATGTTGAATGTTATCACTTATCCACTTGATCCACCTTTCATTAAATCCCATTTGCCTGAGGATAGAAATGATGTAGGACCAATTCAGCTGGTCAAATGCCTTCTCAATGTCTAACTTGCATAACAAACCAGCATTCCTCTATTTTTTACTGGCAGTATAGGACCTCATTAGATATGAGAGAAGCATATGTAATTTGCCTCCCTTGAATAATGCATTGTTATGATTTGAGACCAACTTCCCTTCACTTTCTCTAATCTTCATGTTGCAACAATCTTGTAAGTGCTGTCAATTAAACTAATTGGCATGTAGTCTCTCAGCTCTATTGCTCATTTTTTCTTGGGGAGGAGTGCTATGAATGAAGCATTGCAAGATTTTACCAACTAACAATGTTGGTGATAATGTTGGAAGGTTGCTAACAAGTCCGGCTTGATAAAATCCCAGGAAATCTGATTAAATGCCATAACAAACCCATCAGGCCTAGGGGCCTTGTCAGGTACACTGGCATTTATGGCAGCTAATACTTCTTCCACTTCAATATAAATATGTACCTGTCTGTGATAGCCCTCTTAATATCTTATTAGAGCTTTGTAACTAGTGGATGGGTTCCCATCGCATCAGCCTTTTCCAAGTGCACGGAGCCCCAACGAGGACATTGTTAGTGTTTTATTATTGGGTCAATAAATTCTAAGGAATGGGTTTGGATTTGTGTGTGCAGGAAGTAATTTTGGTCCCAAACTAATTATTTTTTACCCAACATTAAAAGGAAAATGGATCAACTTAAGTGAATGTTAGACCCGATCAAACTCTTTTAAACCATTATGTTGAAGTTTGCATTTAGTTATTGCAATAGTTTTTACCAGAATAAGTTTAGTTTAGATGAATTTGAATTTTGAACTTTAGTTATGTTGTTTGAGTAGTTGAGATATTTTATATTGTTTTAAATTTAAAATAATGCATATTATCTATTTTATGTTGCCTATTTAATACTCCTCAATGATAAATAAATTATCGAAAGCTATTGAAGCCATTTCACCCCTTTTTTGCTGCCCCATCTTTTGTAGTAGGAGGACCCAAAGCCCCTTTCCGAATAGGTAGGCACATAGTATTAAAAAATATTCAGTGAAGCTTTCTATTGTCTTCATCACCGCCTCCCAAAAAGTTAGCTAACCTTTTTTCCAACTAGCTCAAATGGTAGCCGTACCACATTTTATATAAAAAAAAACTAGTCAAGAACTCCCCTTGAAACTAGAATCCTTGCAAAAAGGCTTATAGGCATCGTGTTGGAGATAAATGTGAGGGATGGCTTGCGACAGAAGAAGAAACCACGATAAAAAACCATTTGCGATGGGCTCGAATCAAAGTGAAAGGTCCCACTGAAAATATTCCCAGGGAAGTTGAAATTTAAGATGGTGGTTTGATTTTTCCCCTTCCAGTTTGGGTTGAAGCTCCAACAAGATTTCGCAGATCTGAGGTGGTTGAGCTTGACAGCCAAGAAGTCGGTCCTAGGCTAGAAAAGGGAAGGATAAAGCTGCTAACTCGATAAAGCAAATGTTGACTTCCCAAGTTTTAGGGAAAAGGAGAGAGAGAAAGGATCTTGTGGATAATGATAATGCATTTAAGGAGTGTTGTGGGGTCCAGCAGCCATATAGAAAAAGCTGCTGATGCCATAAAGCAGATGTTGACTTCACAGAGAATTGAGCTAAGGAGAGAGGGAAATTATCTTGTGGATGTGATGGGGAAATGATCTTGTGGATGTGATGGGACATGCATACGGGGCCCACTGCTGCATGTCAAGTGAAACCCCAATCAAATTATTTGGGCCAACCAACCCATTTAAACAAAAGCCCAAAAAATGTTGTTGAGCCTTTTAATAAAGATATAATATTTGGCAGCTAATACTGTATGCATAGAACAGAGTATGTGGAGTGAAGTGTCAAGAAGTCAGGTGGACAATACAGAGAAGCGTCATTCAAAGTCGATTATGTTGGAAATAAAGGAGACAAGTGCTAAAACTAAGGAAGGGGAGGTACAGGGGAATTCTCAACAATTAATTCTTCTTAGTGATCTGACATTTCTCAATTGTGAAGCCTCTGAATGCAGCAAAGAGGAGGAGGGGAAAACAAACGAATGGGTACAAGACAATATCCTTCGACTCGGCCAAATGTTTGCAATGTCTTTTGATGGTTGTTCTGGCGAAGCTTTGACCCTTTTATTAGAAATTGATCAAAGAAGGGAAAAGGAAGGCTCCTTAGTCTCGAGTGCTACAGAACATACGGACAATCAGATAAACCTTAAAGAGCTCAAAAATCTAATCTTCGATGTGAAGTTCAAGGATGGAGAACCTAGGATTGAATCTAGAAGCAGGGGGATAAATTATGCCACCCAGTTACAATGAATTTAAAATTCTATCATGGAATTTTAGAGGTTTAAACATGGAGAATAAAAGGAAGTTGGTGAAAAGCAGAATACAACAGGAGGGGGTAGATATTATAGTTTTGATGGAGACAAAGCTAAATGGGGCAGTGGGGGATTATATACAACAATTAAGGGGGAATAGGTGGATAGGGGGAATATGGCTGGAAGTGATTGACAGCAAGGGTGGAATTTTAGTTATGTTGGACAAAAGATCATGGAAACGGAGAGATGGTGGAATATGGAAACCGATCAATTACTTGAGAATTATGTGGAGTTAATCAAGAACTAACTTGGTTTCTCACAACAGTGTATGCATCCTGTGATAGAAATGAAAGGATGGAGTTGTGGGAAGAATTAGGAGCTATGAGGAGTCTCTGTGAAGGGCCTTGGGTAATATGTGGGGATTTATTTCAATATTGCTAGATTTCCTTCGGAGAAAACCAATTGTATCAGGCTTTCTAGAGCCTTCATAGATCTGTCCAGTTGTATCAACGAATTGGAGTTGATTGACCCCCCTTTATTTGGGGGCTCATACACTTGGAGAGGAGGGGCAAATCATAGGAATGCCTCTTGGATTGACAGATTTTTATACTCGTTCCCATGGGATGAAATGTTCCTTCAAATTAGGCAATGTACTCTGCCTAGCTTGGGGTCTAACCATAATCCCATTGTGTTAACTTGTGGGAATAAGGACTTCAGGAGATCTTTTTTCAAGTTTGAAAAGTGGTGGCTTAAAGTAGAGGGTTTCAAAAGTGAAGTTCATGAATGGTGGAGCTCCTTTGAAGTGCTAGGAAGACCGAACTACAAACCAGCTACTATGTTGAGGTTGCTTAAAACAGAATTGAAGGAATGAAGCAGTGAGAAAAGGGGGAACTGGAAGGCAAGGAAGGAGCAAATTTTGAGTCAGATAAGGGACATGGAATACTCAAGAGACTAGATCTCTTACTGGTGATGAACAACTTCTAAAGGTACACTTGAGCATGGAATACGAGGAGGTGGCAAAAAATGAAGAGATTTTTTGGAGACAGAGGTCCAGAATTCAGTGGATCAAGAATGGCGATAAAAATATGAAGTATTTCCACAGAATGACAACAACTCACAAGAGGATCAACACCATTGAGTCATTAAATATTAATGGAGAGTTATTCTCTGAGCCGGCGGAAATCAAGAACTCTATTGTGGGTTTTTACCACCATTTGTATAAGGAGGTAGAAAATTAGAGACCCTCACTATATATTCTAAACATACAGAGAATAACAATGGAGGAGCAAAGCTGGTTATCTAGAGAATTTAGCGAGTCTGAGGTGCTAGAAGGGATAAGATTGTGTGCTTCTGATAAAGCACCTGGGCCTAATGGTTATGGCATTTTGGAAACTATGAAGGAAGATCTGAGGCAGACCTCCCAACACTTTCACTGTCACCAAAGTTTTGAGAAGAGTTTCAATGCTACCTTTGTGGCTCTAATTCCTAAGAAGGTGGGGGCAAATGATCTAAGAGACTTCAGACCAATCAGTCTCATTACTGGGGTTTATAAAATAATTGCCATAGTGTTGGCAGAAAGGTTGAAGAAGGTGATAGACAAGCTAGTCAACATAAATCAAATAACTTTCGTTAAAGGGAGAGAAATAATGGATGCTGCTTTAATTGCTAGTGTATGTATTGGTACTAGGATTAGAGGAGATGTGTCAGGGGTAATGTGCAAACTGGATATTGAAAAAGCCTATGGCCATCTTAATTAGGACTTCCTGATCAACACTCTTAGGCAAATGGATTTTGGCCCTACATGGCTCAAGTAGATTAAGTTTTGTATTAAAACCACTAGGTTCTCCATTAATAGGTTTTTTCCCTTGCTGAAAGAGGTCTTAGACAAGGACACCCTTTGTCCCCTTTCCTGTTTATCATTGTCATGGAACGGTTGGACAGTTTGATGAGGAGAACTTCTTTAAACAACTGAATTAGGAGTTTCTGAATCAAAAACAAGATTAATGAGGTGATGGATATGACTCATTTACTGTATGCGGATGACACAATAATTTTTTGTGAAGCAGAGCAGGAACAACTCTGTCACATCAGAATTATTCTGGTAAATTTTTAGGCATACTCTGGGCTTGAGGTGAATTGGAGAAAAAGTAGCATTTAACCTATTAAAGAGGTCCAACGATTCAAGCTTTGGCTAATATATTGAAGTGCAAGATAGAGAGGCTGCCTACCGTTTATCTAAGTATTCCATTGGGTGCTAAGCATAAAGCAATTAGCATCTGGGATGATGTACTAGAAAAATCAGAGAGGAGACTCGCACTTTGGAAAGCTCAATATCTATCCTTGGGGGGAAGAGTCACTTTGATTAATTCTGTTTTAGACTCTTTGCCAACATATGTGATGTCACTTTTTCCGATTCCCGGCAAGGTAGTCAAAGCTATGTACTCATTGAGGAGAAACTTCCTTTGGCAAGGTAACAAGATTGAGAAGAGCTACAACTTAGTTAAATGGATGGCGGTTCAACAGTGCAAAAGATATGAGGTTTTGGGAGTAAGAAACCTAAAGGTACACAACAACTACTTACTCACCAAATGGTTGTGGAGATACAATTTGGAAGATCAAGCTTTATGGAAGGAACTCATTCAACACTAGTATGGTCAGGAAGACCAATGGTGCTCGGAGGAAGTGATAGAAACATATGGTGTGGGAGTATGGAGGACTATAAGAAACCTATGGCTGGCTTTCAGAGACAATGTAACGATAAAGGTTGGTCGAGGAAATAAGGCTCTGTTCTGGAAGGAAGACTGGACTGGTCAAGGGTCCTTGGAAAATTTATTCCCGGGTTGTTTTCCATATGCCTGAATTCTGACAGCAAAATACAGGAGGTTTGTTCCCCACAGGGATGGAATTTGCTCTTTAGGAGATTTCTTAATGATTGGGAAATAGAGTGGGTAACAGATATGCTAGCTTCAATTGGAGATTTTCCTGGCACAAATCTAGAAACAGATAAATTGTTATGAAGGCATCATACTGATGGTCAATTCTTTGTGAACATAATGTATAAAAGGGATCTAGCCACAATTGCGGGGAAGAAATAAGGGCCATGGAGTGCTATATGGAAGAGTGTAGCCCCTACTAAGTTGAAGTATTTCACGTGGTTGGTAACTATGAGAGCTTGCCTGACACATGATAAACTTCAAAAGAGGGGAAAACTTATTGCCCCAAGATGTTATCTTTGTAAAGAGGCCCTAGAAACCAACAATCATCTGTTTCTCCACTGCAAAGTAACAACACAAGTATGGGTTCTATTTACCAATATAATGAGTCTAAATTGGATTGTGCCAGAACATACAGCAGACCTACTAAGTTGCTGGGTCAGAAGGGGGGGAGGTAGTAAAAGCTAGAGGAGGTGGTGGAGATCCGTACCTGCTTGTATCTGTTGGAGCATTAGGAAGGAGAGAAATCAGAGAATTTTGTAGGGAAAGAATGGACTATAGATAAGATTAAGTGGAAAGTAATTACCACTTTAGGTTTTTAGTGTAAAGAAATGAACATAGAAGAAGAAATTCAACTAGTGTATTTCATAGGAGCTTTGTAAGTAGTCTTGTTTTTGTTGGTTTATGTAACTAACACTTTTGGAGGTGGCCAACATAACCCTTAATGGTGAGGAATAAAATGTTACCAGTTTCAAAAAAAAAGAAAAAAAAGAAAAAAAAAACATGTTTGCAAAATCCATTGGATAACTATGCTTTCATCTCCTCAGTGTTTCTATAGAGAAGCGTCTCATCAATTTGAAGGAGATGGCCTCCCGATTCTTAAGACCACCATGCAGAGAAAGGAAAAGGCAAGGCAGGCAGGTCATGGACAACCGTAATTGTGTAGAACCCGAAAATTTAGACATACACCTAATTCCAGTGCATGAGGCAATTCGTATACACAAACAACCACTAGAAACAATGGAGGATAAGTTTGAGATACAAGGCTGTCCTGATTTTAGGCTAGACAGGAAATTAAAGATGTTCAAAATCAAGCTCAAGGAGTGGAGCAGAAACAATTTTCGGGAACTAATCTACAAAAAATAGCTTATTGAATGAGTTAGTTGAACTAGAATAAATGTAGGAGTAGAGAGAACTTAATGAAGATGAAATGATGATCAGGCAACTGTGAAGTTGAGGAACTTGCTAAGAATGAAGAGGCAAATTGAACACAAAAATCCTAAGTACTTTGGTATTGGTTAAAGGAAGTAGACAAAAACACTAGATTTTTCCAAACAATGACAACAACTCACAAGAAGCACAACACAATTTTTTTTTTAAAACTCATGAAAGGCACAACATTGACCAATTACTAATTGGAATTTGGAGGAGCAGAAATTGTGCAATTTGAAGAAATAAAGAGAATCATGGTAGGATACTATAGAAAATTTGTATACAAATACTGAATCTTGGAGGCCATGTTGACTACCCTTGCTGTCCTAAGGTGAATGAAGAGGAGTGTGAATAGTTACAAATGTTGTACTATTATCTAGAAATAATCAAGTTATTAATGACCGGATGAACCATGAAATAACCCCTCAAGTGCGAAATTATAGAAGATTCTCTTTATGATCAAACAACTCTTTAGCTATTGTCATCTATGTGGTTGCAGGAAACCTAAGTCAAAATTTAAGCTATTTTGCACAAATCATGCTATTTGTGTATGGTGGCTTGATAGAAGAATGAAGTAATCACACTTTGTGCATTTGTTAGTTTGTTATACTGAAGATTTAAGAATCGCCTGCTATTTTTGTTGGGTCTTGACGGATAGTTAATGTCATATTACACTGATGTACCTTCATTGGATATAAATAAATGTTTGAAAGTGCAACTTTTTAAGTAAGTTTATTATCAAAGCTTCTTTATTAACGAGAGTAATGCTTAAATTTCATATTTAGTAATGTATAATATTGGACAAATAAAGTTTTTATAAACCCTATATAAAATAGGTCAAACCTGTTTATAACCGAAACTGTTTTTGACCCTCTTAATATGGGCGGGTTGGGTTATCACCATTTTTACTCAACTTGCCTGAACCCATCCCAACCGCCCCATTCACACCACTTCAGTTACAAGCACATAGATTGTTTAGTAATTAAAAGGAACATAGTAAAGCCTCCTGATTAGAGTTTTTAGATTTATTCTGTATTGTGTTCTGATGGCAGGTTATGTGTTATCGGAAGGTGCCTTCGGAAGAACAAATAAAAGACTTATTGCGAAAGAAAAACTTTAGGGAAGCAATATCACTGGTTGAAGAACTTCAAAATGAAGGTGAAATGACAAGGGAGACACTCTCTTTTGTTCATGCTCAAGTGGGATTCCTCTTAATATTTGACCTACGCTTTGAGGAGGCAGTTGATCATTTCTTGCTTTCAGAAACAATGGAGCCTTCAGAACTTTTTCCATTTATCATGCGAGACCCAAATCGTTGGTCCTTGTTGGTATGTGCTGGTGTATCAATGGTTGTTCTGTGCTGGTTTATCAATGGTTGTTCTGTGCATGCACTTACATTTCAATGTGTGGATCTGCATCTTTTATGGTGGTACATGTGTTGATAAATTTACAACATGATCTTTGAATCAGTTATATATGAGTCAAGTTAGAGCAGGTCTGGATTGACTTAAAAGTTGGTCAAACCTACTGATAAGTCATTTTAGCTTTTGGAAGTGTATGACAAGGTTAAACATACTTAAAATAAGTTAAAATGACTTTAAAAAAGTCAAAAACCAAAATTAGCTCTCCCCCTACTTGTTATTTTGACTTAAAGTCATTTAAGTTTGACTTTTTATTTTTTGACTTAAAAACTACTTTTTTTAAGCCAATCTAGATGGGCTCTTAGTTTCTTTAGTCTGTCAAGTCATCCTACATTTGCTCTTTTCTAGAATCTTTTTCGTAAATTGCTCTCTAATTACCGTTGTCGGGCCCAAGTCAAGCTCTTGGTTCCAGGAAGTGTCACAGTCATACTTTATGCCTTATTAGTAAGTAAAAAATGAGCATATCATACTATATCTATGTGTTCAATTATATGTATCAGTGTACCCTTTCTTTTTTGGGCAGAAAAGGACCAACTAGGAGCAACCTATTCTTCTTCTAGTTTTTTCTTTGTTTTTCTTATTGCTGCATTCTTTGTCTTGCTTATGCCACTACTTTCTTGAGCTACTTTTAACACTTGTCATGAATTGATGAATCTTTTCTCTTGATTATCAAAGACTGCCAATGAAATCATTTTCTAACTTACTTCATATGTTAATTAGGGAAATGCTGATATCCTGCTACAATTTTCAATGTCTTGTCCCAAGTAAAGGGTGACAATGAGTACTGAGCTAGTCATATTGGGTTTGTATGCTAGCATTTCTATCAACTTGGTCTAAATTGGAAGTCCTCATTGCAGAATTTACTTCCTCTCACAAAGGATTAACTATATTATGAAATTTATAAGCATGCTTTGCACCTTTGATCGGAAATACAAATTCAACTAAGTGATTATTTCAACTCTTATTTTTATTTTGATAGGACAAGTAAAGTCATTTGATAGGAGGTGGAAATCCTGTCCGAGATGTGTTCAAAACTAGAAAATCTCAAGCAAAAACACGATTCTTTACTGAGAGCACCTAATTTTTCTATACTTATTGGTATCTAATGAGTGCTCCATTTTTTCAGTTCCTCCTAATCCTGTTACTCTTTGGGTTCATTGTTTTCATGTGATCCTCATAAGTGCCGAGTAATATCATATTTCGTTTCTGTCTCTTTTCTCGAGAGTTTGGTCCTATTGACTTGCTTTAACATAGTCGGGTATCCCTGATCATTCCGATATGCTCAAGATTGCGCACCATAATCGATATGCTATCGAACAGTGTAGCAATAGCTGAATCACATCCTCTCTGGCGCACTAACACATGAAGCACCAACTGTTATAGCCAATTCTTTATCTTTTTTGTTGTCCTTTGTAATAATTGCCTTGCTACCAATCATGCAAAAGACTGACCTTCGTCTCTTTCTCCGGATTTAAGTAAACTGATCTTACCATAAGTATGCCATTGACTTGTATTATTTCATCCATAATAGAGATTATTTGAAAAACCCATGAAGCTCTTCTTTCTTCACAAAAGTCCCATAATGCTCTCCTTCTTGTTCCTTTAGTATATGAATTCTGAGCAATATCTTCTCTCTCCTAGCAGGGTATGCATAACGTAATGGGACTGTGACAATTTACCTCTTATGTCTAAGTTTGCAATAGAAGTTTTCCAGAGCTTTCAATGGCCACAATAGTTATTTCAACTATTAGTTTTGAATCATAAAATATGACAGTCGACATGTTAAATCTGGAAAGTTGAGGCCCCTTATTAAATAGAAATTTCTCCATTCAAACGAACTCTGAAAGTCATTCAGTAAAAATATGATCCTCTAGCAGTCATATATATTGGCCTTTGATGTCTCTCACTTATGTGTGGTTCTCAGTTTGTTTCCCTTTCTTTTGTAGGAAAGCTTTTTATTTGAATTTTTCTTTTATCTCACTGGAATTGTCTTCTCAGGTTCCAAGGAATAGGTATTGGGGCTTGCATCCTCCTCCATCACTTCTTGAGAAAGTTGTGGACGATGGCTTAACTGGTATTCAGAGAGCTATTTTCCTTAAGAAAGCAGGCGTTGAGACTGCAGTTGATGATGAGTTTCTTCAAAATCCACCAAGCAGAGCTGATTTATTGGAGTCTGCAATTAAAAATATGACCAGGTTTTTATTGACAAGGAGTATTATTTTTTTATCAGGATATTTTAAAACTGATTTATTCTCAGGACTTTCCGTGAGTGATTCTTTTTCTTTTTAAATAATGGGTGACCAATCCAACTTGCTTGCACATAAATCGTGAGAATAATTATATGAGAATTGTAGCCTAGTTCTATTGTGGGTATAAGAGGACAAAGAGGAAAAGTGGATAATGTCCTCAATATTTAGAAGACTTAAGAACGCTATTCTTTACATTCATCGAGGGACATCATAATTACACACTCTCTCTATTTTAATTTGTTTGTTGTAATTTCTTTTTTAATCTATTTCAGAAAGAGTGCCTCTGTCCTTTTTTTGGTAACTCTTAGTTCCAACTTTCCGCATGACTTGTTTAAGACCACAAGATTAAAAGTCATTTAAGTACATTTTGGATATCTTTAGTTTAAGACCGACCATAAGATTCAAAAGTTCTCTTTATTTTGTAATACTCCGTACCAAGTCAAAAAACCAGACAATCAAATCGAATCGGAGGGAGTAAATCAGTGGATCATCAGAGTTATATTGTAGGACTTGAATTGCCTTGATGAACTCCAATGTGATGGGTAATGTATATTTATTGTTGATCTATAGGCTCATTCTTCCTTTTGTCCTAAAGAGAATGAAGGAGTTGGGATGTAAAGGTCAAAGCATTCAGTTTTCTCATGAATATGGATATTGCTTAAGTTTTTATGGGATAATATTTAGATAAAAAGATCTATAAAGTACAATATTACTATCAAATATATTTTGGAACATTTGAAAACTTCATATCCGAAGAACAAAAACTATTCAACTTTCATATAAAATAGGTTAGGGAGTAATTTAGGGAGCAACTTGCTGAGAATTGAGCATACATGTTTCAAATTCTTACCTCAGCTCGGTTGATTTGAGAAGTGCAACTATTGTGAGAACGTAATGGAAGGTAAAAAATGATTTTGTGTTACCACATGTAAGCTTTATAACTAGAAAAAATCTAGCTCTGTTTAATTTATGGAGGAATGGTCCTGTTCAGATAAAAAACCACATATCATTACCAATGTCTACTAATGAAATGGCTCTGGAGACTACCCTCCAATGAACAAGCTTTGTGGAAGGAGGTGATTCAGACAAAATATGAAATGGAAGATCATTGGTCAACTAGCATGGTGACCAACACTTATGGAACTAGCCTTTGGAGAACCATAAGGAACCTATGGACAAAACTTAGAGGGAATTGCAAAATCAAAATTGGAAATGGTGTGAAGGTCTCATTTTGGGAAGATAACTGGTTGGAACTGGGTCCCTTAAAAACACTTTTCCTTGATGTGTTCATCCTTAACCAACAACAGAGGGCTATGTGGCAGAGGTTTGGTCAAACCAAGGATGGAACCTGAGCTTTAGAAGACCTTTCAATGATTGGGAGATCCAGAGAGTAGTAGAATTCTACAGAACTCTCGAACAATTCAGAGGAAGAAACAACATCCAAGACTGCCTGGAATGGAAGGATCACAAGCAAGGAAGATTCAGTGTCAAGGGGGCTTACAAAAAGTTCAACCCTTTTAATAACCAAATCAATTGGTGGCCCTGGAAAATGATTTGGAAAGCCTAAATTCCCTATAAAGTGTCTTGTTTTACTTGGCTACTTGCTAAACAGGCTGTTTTGACTCGGGAAAATCTCATGAAGAGGGGTATCCAATTGAGCCCTAGATGTTTCCTATGTGGGGAAAAACTGTAGGATAACCAACCAGCTGTGGGACCTTTTCATCAATAAAAAGGGATTGAATTGGGTGATACCAAGGAGAGTAACTCAAACCCTGAAGATATGTAGTTATTCTAACATCTCTGGTCACAGGGAGAGATGGAAATCATCCCAACTTGTATTTGGTGTCAACGTGGAAAGAAAGGAACCTTTGATGTCATCAGAACAAGAGCAACACTATTCAAAAGATGAAAATGAATTGTCTTGTGTTGTTTCATTTTTGGTGTAAACAGGAGTATATGGAAGATCTAGAATCAGTTATGAATATCTTAGGATCACTAGAATTTTTGTCATAGGATTAATTAGGAACGTGGCAGGTTTTGAGTTTTTGGAAATAAAAATACATATCGTTACCTTCTCAAAAAAAAACCCACATCATTTTGTCAAAAAACAAACAAACAAAACCACATATCATTTCTCGTGAGTGAGTATATGTATGATAGGTTGAGAGACTTTTTTGTTAAAGCCGTTAAGCAAAGACCATAAATTGAGAGGGACTTGGTAATAGGTTTATGGGGTTGAGATGAATAGTGCCGAGGATATATGATAGAGAGAAAGCTATGAAGTGACCCCTTCAAATGTTTTTCGCTTACTTAGATAAATTGTGGACTACAAGGTTAATTCCTTTAGGCAATGTCTAATTTTCAAGTGTAAGTTTGAGTTGAATTGCGTTAAGTATCTCTATTGTATCTTCATTATCTTTTCATAAGTTGAGAACATAAGGAAATGACCACAAAGGGATCAATTATGCTAATATGCTAAGAAAATGCGTTTGGCATCGTCTCTTTGGTGCTTACTAATGTTTTAAAAGGCGTGGCGTTTTACTTTGCACGGGGCGTGACGTAAGCTCCAACATATGGGGTGTAAGTCCCTTGGATCTTCAATTTTTATTTTTAATGTAGTAAAAAAATAAAAATAATATAATAACACCAAATTATCAAAATAAATATATAGTTTAAAACAATTATAACCATGATTACAGTAACTCATAAAATAAAACTACTAACAAGATTTTACAAGTATAAATAATGTGCTGATATAAAAGTTATCGCGTGACGCGAATCAACCTCTTAACATCTTAACTTTCAAATAATAAAAGAATCATAATTTCTTAAATATAGTACTATTATACTATGAGATTTATCTCCTTAAAACAAAAATAAACAATAAACTATATTAGCATAATTATAAAAGCATCACTCCATCATGAATAAAATTATAATTACTTGTAAATAGTGAAATAATTAAATATGATTTTTTAAGACATTTGACAAAAACAAGAAGAGCAAACAAGATGTAAAAAATTTGGCTATGTATTTTTTAAGAAAATGTTAAGCAGTATCCACCCTCATGGTGTTTTCAAATAGTAAATATGCAATATTATACGACTTGTTGTTTGAGTTACTCTCAATCTTCTTATTTCTATTGATGAAAAACTATCAAGTGTATCATTACAAAATTATGAGGGTCAACAATGTTAACTAAATAATTTGACACATAGTTTGTGTAAAATTTGTCAGGCAAGCCCTGAGCATTGGGTGTTAGTTGTGTTTAAGGCGTACAGTCAGGGGCTTAGGGTGTAAACCTGACAGAACTAAGCCCACAAATGAGTCTCGGGGCTTTTTGCAGTGTCTTGCCTGGGGTGAGTCTCAATTGCCTTTTAATACGCTTGTGCTAACAGAAATGTAGGATGAAAAAACTGAAGCTAATATGTCTCTGCCCTTGGTTAATTGCATTTCTGTAACATATTTTGGTTTAGTTTGTTTTTGAAGTTGGTTTAGTTTGTGGAACACACCTATAAAGTTAGATTGTTAAACTTTTTTATCTAATGTTTATGTGCAATTTGGTTTTACTTGCCTTTGCCTTTGCCTTCTCTGGTCCTTAATCCCTCCCCTCTCTCATGACAGGTTTTTAGAAGCATCACGACATAAAGATTTAGCTCCTTCCGTATGCGAAGGAGTTGACACTCTTTTGATGTACCTTTACAGAGCTCTAAATCGTGTTGATGACATGGAAAGACTTGCCTCATCAGACAACAGTTGCGTAGTGGTATGTCTATACAACCTTGCTCTATCTTGTCTAATATATGATTTCTTGGTTGTTTTCTTTGTTGTGCGGGGAGCAAAATGTAGTTCATGTGTTGATTTGCTGATGTATGTGATATTACGTACTTTTATTAATGTTGGCCTCTGGGTCAACTTTCACACATTTTGACTATTCCACCGACACATACTATCAGTGTTATCAAGTCACATTTACACTTTGAAGTAAGGCTAAAAACATGTTGAGCATTTTGCGTAGCTTAATGTGTGCTATGGTGTCGTCATCAAAGCTCTAACACAAAATTTTCCTTGCGAATGAGCGTTTTCGGTAGAGATGGCACTAAACAATTGATATTTCATTTTATCGTGAAGAAATTTAATTTCTATGCACATTTATTTGTTATTCATGCTTATAATTATTAGTTTTGGACTAGACATGTATATATGTATTTTTTCTCCATTGCGCCTTTTTTCAGCAGAACCCACACTTTATTTGCACTTTGCTTTTAGAGCCCCAATAGATCTTAGATCTTTTTTGCGTTGTTTCGCATTGATAATATTGCATGCAATCTCCCACCAACACATGCATTGGGTAACTGTGCCCAGCAAGGCTTTAACACTTGGGCAGATAAGAAGAAATTACCTACAACGTTTTTCTCTGCTTTGCACCTTAATTTCTCATGGTTTTAAGTTTTAACACACTTAATTGATTGTAGCCTTACCCCTAGGTCGCCCATCAAACACTTATTTGTTACGCAAACTATAGGAATAACTCTAGTGGTAGCATGTCTCTTTTTTGTTTAAGGTAAAATTATTGGCCTTAGTATATGTTGATGTAGATATATTGATACGGTAACAACATTTTATCAACAATTGGGCCAAAACCCTCATATCAAGGAGTGATAAAAAAACAAAAAGAGAAACTAGAAGATATGGTTTTGTACTAAATGCACCCTATCACCATACATAACAAAACTTCATGGAGACTGAAAAAAGTTGTTACGATAATAGGCTACTCCTCAATTGTACAAAATTTATCTCAACACCCTCGCAAGCTTTTATATTTCATTATCTCCATACGACCTGCGTCTTCTACCCATCTATCACACTTCCCATTGAAATTTCGAAGGGCCTAGGATTACCCTCTCTGTTCTTAACCATCTCAAGAGTCCCACTATAGCCTCGATGCTACTTGGCAATGTAGAATAAGATAATTGGTATCTTTACCCTAATTCTTGCACATAAAGCACCAATCAACATAAGTAACCTTTTTCCGCTTCATAGCTGCTAACCAAGTGAAAGAATATACCTTACATGGTATCTTAGGCATCCGAATTGATTGATATGGAAAGACAACATTTTCCCCTTTCAGAAACATCTCATAATAAGACTTAACATAAAAGACCCATTGTTCCTCACCCCTATTTCTCTCCTTTCACTATCATGTGTTCAACATTGTTTGTGAAGCAAAGCGACTAGTCCTGGGAACTTTGCTACCTCTCAACCTTGAAAATTTCTCCTAAACCTCAAATTCAAAAAACCTTCTCCACCTCATAGGCTCCCGACTCGTTGGACTGTCATCTCCTTTTGATATAAAATTCTACAAATGTATGGGTATGTGGTTCTCGAAATATTATCCCCACACCACCTATATCCCTAAAAGCTCATTCTTTTCACATCCCTTACCTTAAAAGACACATTGCATATGAACTTTTCGAACACTTGAACATGTTCCTCCACCAACCACATCCATAAGGCATAGTAACATTTTTTGTCCTCCACCCCTATTTCAAGACCCTGTATTTTTCTCTATTACCTATCTTCTATGTTGCTTGGACTCTTCCAAAATGCCTCCATATACATGTCGGATCTTCCAAAAGTAGTGCGTATACTTTGGAGGATCCGATACGGGTACAACAACATTCTTGGAGTGTACGAGCACATAGCCTCTCTCCAAAAAGTACGTTCCTCATTTCCAAATCTCCACAACCATTTATCTATTAAAAATCCTAATTGTAAACCCTTGAGTCTTTGACTGCAAAACCGTCCAGCATATAGGAGTTATGACAGTCTCCCATCATACCAAGTAAAGCTTCTTAGTCCCACTGACAAGTCTTGAGAAAACTTCTTTGGACTCGTTCCAACTTCCCTGTGGCACTATGCTAGCTAGAGCGTAAAACAAAGACATGAAAATTGAAATATATTGGGATGCTTAGTAAGAACTTCCTTTTCCCTTTTCCATAAAATATTTCTCCTGCCATCTTGCGAGCCTCTTTTCTGTCCTCTGAGTTACTGAGTTTTCATACTGCTTGATCCTGATTTGAAGCACCAAGTGCCAAGACAAGATAGGTAGTGGGAAAGTTCCATCCTTGCAGTGCAGAATTAGTGCTAGCAATACAATATTCGCCCTTACCAACTAGTATAATTTCTCACTCTTGAGATTGATCTTGAGGCCTGAGACCACCTAAAAGCCTGTTAAGACATCTCTCAAGTATTCGAACCGAGTTTTATCCTCATTACTTAGTACCAGAGTGTTTTTCCGCCAATATAGATGCGAAACACTGTCGGTATCATGCCCCCAACTCCTGCAGTGTAACCCTGCAGCTATCCACCCATCACAGCTCTACCCATTATTCTATCCCCTTCCTCCATAACTAAGATGACCAACATCAGAGATAATAGGTCCCCTGCCTCAGGGTTCTCTAACTGCTGAAACATCACATTGTTGCCATACACCAATAATGAGTACCTAGCTGTAGAAATTCAGTGTTTAACTGACTTCCTCCATCTAGCACCAAAATCCACCTTCAACATTATGAAATCCTGAAATTTCTAACACAAAATGGCTGATTCTCCTTAATGTAGGAATGTGTGTGTCCTTTAGGTGTTGTAGTACTTGTATTTGCTAGTAAACAGTAGAATCTTAAAGTTGAGATCTCGTATCTCCGTTGAAGAAATCAGCTAGTGTTTTTTCTGCTGTTGGGATTTGAACCCTGATTTCTCATGGTTTGAAGATCGCTAGGTCTCACCCTCAGGTGCATTTCAAACACTTATTTGTTTCGCAAACTTCAGGAATGCTATGATACCAGCATACTTATTGAAAGGTTTTTCTTGGATAAGGTAAAGAAATGTTTGTATGCAGATCTTTAGGTGTTGTAATTGCTTTAGCTGCTATAAATAGTTCAATCATAAAGTTGGGATCTGCCATCTTCTTTGAAGGATAGCCATAAAACTTAAATGGACAGTGCAGGAGGAGTTGGAATTATTGCTGAGTGAATCTGGGCATTTGCGGGCACTTGCCTTTCTGTACGCCAGTAAAGGGATGAGCTCAAAGTCTCTTTCAATCTGGCGTGTGCTGGCTCGAAATTATTCATCCAGCTACTTGAATGATTCACATGGTGCAAACCACTTACAAGATACCATAAATAGTATTTCCTCTGATCAAGAGACTGCTGTAATGGAGGCTTCAAAAATTCTTGAGTCATCATCTGATCAGGAGTTAGTACTGCAACATCTAGGATGGGTATGATAATTCTTTTTTGATTTTTCAGGTGCTTTCTGCTTTCAGCCTGCTAATTAAGTTTATTAGTTTCCATTTTAGATTGCAGACATCAACCAGCTGTTAGCTGTACAAGTACTTGTGTCAGAGAAAAGAACAGATCTACTCCCACCAGGTACGTCTTACATGGTATTTAGTGATGTTCAAATGGGATATCCATCTGCAAAAATGGCTCTTAGAAATTACTGGGTGTACTTTAAACTCATGCAACTCTTGTAAGGATGTTTACTTTCAATGGTTCAACAGTTGTCAAATAGCCATCTAAGTATCCCCTCCCTTCAATCTGTAATGCAATTTGAGGTTGACTCGTTGTCAGAAATTGTGTTGTTTGATAATCTTTGCGTCATTAAAAAGTTTGGATGCTGTTTATAGCCTAAGATTATTCAACTTGAGATGAATACATCATCTGATGTTATATGCGATATCTATGTGAAATATTTTAGTCTTTTCTACCTTCACCATTATTTTTGAAAAACATAACTATCCGACTCCGACTTGACAAGGTCATTAAAGTGTTCTGACTAAATATGCAGTCTACTAACCGTTATAGTTATGCTTGTGAATCGAGCCTCTTCTTTACAATTCTTATTTCTTATGCCTCTTCTTGTTCTCAAGAAATCATGCATAACACAGTTGCATGCCACCGTTGCAGCCCTGCCTTAGACAGAAGCCTGATATTGAAGTGGAAAATGATAGGGGCCACCTCTTAAACAGTGCTTCAAACCGTCCGCTACATGATAGCTCCAGTACATATAGAACAACTATACTAGGTTCAGGGAGCTAACAAAACCTGTAAAACTGGTTAGAGCTAGTTACAATGCTAAGACTATTCCAACTAAATAAATTAAGTAGGCATATAGGTTTAAGAGTGTGGTTTGGAGTTGTGACGCCATGAAAATGTGTGCGATTCACACCAAAAGATATTAGCAGATATCATCAGCCAGATTTTCTTGATGGATTTATCAATTCTCCATAAACACCAGGAGAGGAATACATTTGGTTTTCAGTGCATGACCCTATTGAGTCCAAAAATAGAAAGGAACATGCTCCAAATATCAGTTGCCAAATTACACTGAAGGAAAAGATGGTTGATCGATTGTCTATCTTGTAGGCACACTACATAGCATCTATGAAAGTGTATACGTTCCTCTTGCTAAGATTATGTTGAGTGATGCATTCTTTCTATGATTTGTTCTAGATCAGAAGTTTCAAAAGTCTTTGCTTTCTTCCTTAAACTTCGTGTCCACTTAAGCTCCACCACATAAATTGTGAAGGACAAAGTATCAGGTTTTAGGTAATATAATTTTTTTAAGGGTATCTCCAATCCAATCCTCTATTTTACTCTCCAAATATGGAGTTCTTTAGTTTTTTGGACAACCAACTCCAACCCAATTCTCTATTTTACTCTCTAAAAAGGAATCGTTTTCTCTCTCCTCAATATTATATTATTATTTCTATTTCATTTTTATTTTCTTATTTCTTAAATAATATTAATTGCAAGAAAATATAATATAATACATAAACTAATGGACAAATTCAAATAAAAGTGACATACAATTACATAAACACTTATTTTTCAAAAATTATTATGTTGCACCCATAAATGCTCTATTAATGCATTATGGAGTTCAAAATGAACATTTTTGTCCTTGATTTTTTTATGTCTAGCTAAAAATTGTTCAAACCGGAGATTTTCATCTACCATCATTTCTATAGTTGGAGTTGGAACCTCTACGGCATCTTGAATTGGTGCATTGAGATCACTTATTGTTATCTTGTATTTAAATTATCGCATCATGTATTGTATTTTTAAATTAAATTTTTCATCTTGCCATTTTAATTTTGTGTATTCTTTATAATGAAAAATAATAATACAGTAAAATTTTATTATTGATAAAATTAGAAAAAAAATTAAAATACTATTAATTTTTTAAAACTAAAGTAGTATATTACTAAATAATATATATTTTTAAAAAAGAATTATGCATATTAGATATTTAGTTAATGAATTATATGTAAAATAATATGTTAATTAGAAATTATGCATATTAGATATTTAATTAATGAAATTATATGTAGAATAATATGTTAATTTGAAAGTAATAGAAATAATAATAAAATAATGAAAAAGTGAAATAGAGAGTGTGAATAGTAGTTCTAAATTTGTAGAATAGAGGGTGATCGGGAGGTGGGTTGGAGTGCCCATTCTCTATTTTACTCTCCAAATATAGAGACGGAGAGTAAAATAGAGGTGGGTTGGAGATGGTCTAACTGGTAAGGTTGAACTTTTTAGCAGGGTATGTTGTGCAAAAAGGGATAATTACAGATTTTCTATCAAATCTATAATCTGATCTATATTATCTATATAAAGTTGTTTACACCAAAATAGTAGAGATACTATACAACTCGATTTAACTGTGGATGGAACAGGATCTATCTTCAAAGCATCATTTCTTTCTTTCCAGACTGACCACCATACACATGATGGTATCAACTTCCACCATCTCTTTTGACTCTTACTGCCTCCCCTCCTAATCCAGCGCTCAACAGATCTGATGTACGTTCTGGCATTGTCCAGTTCATGCTTGTGATGTTGAGAAACAGGTTCCAAATTTGAGCAGTAAACATGCAGGAAGAAATGGTTATTTGTTTCCCCTGTCAAGTTTCACAAGGAACACCTAAGGACCAGTTGCCTGGCTTTCTTCCGTAAAACTTGTGTGTTAACTATGCTCTCTTTTATCACTAACTAGTTGAAACACTTAAGTTTTGTAGGAATGTCACTCTTCCAAAAGTAATTCCAATTATATTTAGGCCCCCTGTCATCCCTTGTAGTTCTCTTTTGTAGGCATTGTTGACTGAAAGACTCCATCCTTACTATGTTCACGCAGGATCTTGTATGTTGCTGTTGTGGTTATAATCATGCCAGCTTGTTTTCCCAGTAGCATTGCCACCCTCTCCACCTGGCATTCATTAAGTAGACTTTTTAAAGATATGTCCCATCCCTGTTCTGTCCAACAGGCACTCACTTTAGCATCAAGGTTCTCCCAGATTAGAAACAAGATTACAAACAAATCTGGAAAAAGTTCCCTAAGAGAGGTTTGGTCTATCCAACCATCTTTCCAAAATTTAGTTTTGTTTGCATTACCCACCTTGATATACATATTTTCCTTCCATTTGTGACCATAGGTTCATGATTGTCCTCCATACCCCCACCCCATATGGTTCTGAGGTGTTTTTTGTACACCAGGGGTTTAGTTCTCCATATTTTGCTTCTACAACCTCCTTCCAAAGAGCTGCTTCTTCCTCAGTGTATCTCCACAACCATTTCATCAAAAAGCTTTCATTTTGCAGCCTCAAATTTTTGATCCCTAAACCCCCTCTGTCTTTGCTATGAAGTACATTCTTCCAGTTGACTAAGTTATAACCCTTTCCCTCAATACTTTTCCATAGGAAGTTCCCTTCTAAGCTTGTCTAGATTTTTTCAACACCTTTGCTGGGATTGGGAAGAAGGATATCACACAGGTGGGCAAAGAGTCCAGAAAAGAGTTTATGAGGATCAATCTACCCCCTAGGGATAGATATTGTGCCTTCCATCTAGCAAGTTCCTTTTCAGTTCCTCCAGAATACCATTCCATATCTCCATTGTTTTGTGTTTGCTACCCAGGGGCATGCCAGGTCGATGGTACGCAAATGCTCCACTCTGCATCCCAGTATACTTGCAAGTTGCTGGATCTGAGGACCTCATTAACAGGAAAGAGACTACTTCTTCCAAAGTTTACTTTCAACCCTGAAACTGCTTCAAACAAAACCAAAATCACTCTTGATGTAGCTAATCTGTTTGTTATGCTGTAGGTTCAGAAAGAATGGTAGTGTCATCCGCATAGAGCATATGACACTTTTTTTCTTCCCCCACTCTATCTCTGATCTGAAAATCTCTAATCCATCTGTTTTGTGTTGTAATCCTCATCATACTATCAAAGCCTTCCATTGCCAAAATGATTAAGAAAGGGGAGAGAGGATCACCCTGTTTCAACCTTTTATCTGATTCTAAAAGCCCACAGATTGCCCATTCACAAGGACAGAAAACTTGACTGTTTTTATACATACCTCAATCCACTTCATCCATTTGCTACCAAATCCCATTTGTTTGAGAGTACTCAGAGGGAAAGACCAATTCACATGGTCATAGGCTTTCTGAGTATCCAATTTGAACATTAGACCAGGGGCTCCTCCGTTCATTCTTGAGTCCGTGCATTCACTAGCAATGAGTGTTGCATCCATGATTTGCCTCCCCTTTACAAAAGCCATTTGATGTTTGTTGATCAATTTAGACGCCACCTTTTTTAGATATCAAATTATTTTCTTCACATATACTATCAGCTTATTTTCTTTTAATGACTATGTTTAGCAGCATGCACATTTTTCTTTTGCTTATTTATAAATGTAGTGTCTCCATAAAGTGGCGTTCTTTTAATGCAAGCCTTCAATCACAGATGAAGTAATTGCAGCGATTGATCCCAGAAAAGTCGACATTCTTTTAAGGTCAGTGGTTGTGATTTTACACTCCTTTCCACTTCTTTTAAACCTATTGATATCTGTCTCCTGAAGTGAAGGTTGGTGGCTAGTGTAACATCTGTATGCAACTTTTGATTGTACTCTGGTCCAAGTTTTTGCCTAAATTTTGGAGATTGCTTACTTCCATAAAGAAAAGTGTAGTTTTTCCTCCTCTTAACAAGTCTTTTGAGCAACTGAGCGCTGTATCACTTTGCGAATGATAAGCAGCTTGTTTTGGTCCTGCCCTGCTGCCCCCTTGTTTTGATATCAAATGCATATTGTAGACCTAAACTGAGAACAGTCTGATTGAGAATTTGGTGATGATGGTTTGTGTTTGCGGTTGAAATGAAGGAGAAGATGAAAATTAATCTGGAAGGAGCTGCAGAAGATTAAAAGTTGGATTTGCCACCTTAAGAGTCTAGTCAGTGCTTGACATTATCTTCGTTCTAGTCTGCACTTTGTTTTCAAACTGTGACCAAGTGTACTTCCTTTTAGTCTTGTAACTTTCTAGCTTTGTCTTACTTGGCAAATCCATTAAAAAGCAGTCTTTTAGTAGATTAATGGTCTTGCAGTTAACATTGAAGCACCAAGGCCACAAAACTATTCTAGTACTGGAAAAAGGTTTTAAGGTAAAATATTTTTTTTTGAAAAAAAGAAGTACTTTATTTTATTTTGAAATGGAACTTACTAATACTTGGAAATTTTCTTAGAAGGTTCTGTAGTGTGACTTAGGCAGTTATGGACTAAAATATGGCCTTAGTAAATCATAAGGTGATACATAAACACAGTAAATTTATGGTTTTATTGTTTGACCTAGCATATCCATTAATGAATATGTCTTGATCATCTGTTGGCTTCTTCGTCAAGTTTCTTCATAAACTTTTAGATCGTTTTAGTACAAGCCTATTTCTTCAAAATCATTCCTTTCATCAATAATTATGATGTCACACAAGATGATCTGAAAAATTTCAAGTACCAACACAAATCCTAAAATTGCATTCCGTCACTCTTAGCCTGATGAGAGCTGAAAAAAGCAAGTAGCTTGTAGCATGCTAAATTTCTTTCCTTTTATTTTAATTTGTTCGATATAATTTTTATCCATAACATTGGTTTCCTTGGGTGCCTAATTGGTTTGGGTAATATTATCTTATAAAGATGTATCTGTATATTAATGAGGCATTTAACTGTCTATATGTTTCTTTGAATTATAAACTGAAGCTTTACCGTGCAGATATCTCCAGTGGTTAATTGAAGATCAAGACTCCGGTGACACACGGTTTCATACAACTTATGCCCTCTTGCTTTCTAAATCAGCACTTGATGCTAGTGAAAAGGAGCATGTTACGCACAATCTTGAAGGTGTAAACCATAAGGAGATAAACATCTCAGACCGTTGGAACAACTCAATATTTCATACTCATGTCAGAGAGAGATTGCAATTTTTTTTACAGTCGTCTGACTTGTATGATCCAGAGGAGGTTCTTGACTTGGTTGAAGGATCCGAGTTATGGCTCGAGAAGGTCAGTAAAAAATTTAGGCCCTTCATAGAAATAATGGCATATGCATCTCTGCTGGATAACAGCTTGAACTGTTTTATTCTCCTTGTGATTTGCAGTCCTTGTGTTATTGATGGTTTCATTACAGGCTATTCTTTACAGGAAGCTCGGTCAAGAAACATTAGTGCTTCAAATTCTTGCCTTGTAAGTTCATAAATGTTTGGTTATTGCTTGGGTACATCACAACAAGCTTTATCATAACAAATGAACAACTTAAAATATGTTCTGTTTTCCAAATGTGAGCAATGCATGGTTGACATGCTCTTCTGCTGCTTTACATGTGAAGTCCCTCACTTAAACAGGCGAAAATATTTGAAATCTTAGTATTCACATTGTTGCTAAATATGTATTTCATAATTGAATCGGCAATTACTCTGAATAAGATGACTATCTGTGGGATTGTAATTTAAAGTTGTGTTCATCTGGCAGAAAGTTGGAAGACTGTGAAGCTGCAGAACAATATTGTGCTGAGATCGGTAGGCCAGATGCTTACATGCAGTTAGTACAGTATTCTCTCATTTGTTTCTTTAGATTATTGGTCTAGTAAAAGTTCTCTTAGCCTTTCCCTTACCTTGTCTCTTCTTAGGCTGCTTGAAATGTATTTGGAGCCAATGAATGGTAAAGAGCCTATGTTCAAAGCTGCTGTGCGCCTGTTGCACAATCATGGAGAAATGCTAGACCCTTTGCAAGTTTTGGAGGTACTAAAACTTATCCTTCTTCTGCTCTATTACTCGTGTAATGGTCAATGAGGAGACAAAAGGCTTGTTCTACCCCCAGGGCTTTGGTTTAGTGGCAACACTACTTGTGTGTGCTGGTTAGATACATATTACAAGTTCAAACAACAGAGCAAACAAAAGTCTGGTATTTAAGTGGAAAGGGTCGAGGGGACCCATAATTTACCAAATTTATGCCAAGTCAAATGGTGCTACATAAATTTGGACGGAGTGAGTATTTGTTTATCCACCATATCATGTCAGTAACATGGTTGATTGGGCTGGAAGATCAAAAATCTGATTAATTTTCGCACTGTATTTATAGTATGAGAACCTATCTCCAAAGTTATAAAATAAAATATGGTAGAAGAGAAATAAAGTCATCCTAGAAATTTATTTGAAGGAAAAACATCTCATCGTACCTTAAAAGTAGAAATTTTGATGTTCAATCTTTTACCAATAGCCAAATATTGGATCTTTGTTATTAGCAGTGTACGAAATAT
Source organism: Solanum peruvianum (assembly GCA_027705065.1). Taxonomy (NCBI): domain Eukaryota; kingdom Viridiplantae; phylum Streptophyta; class Magnoliopsida; order Solanales; family Solanaceae; genus Solanum; species Solanum peruvianum. The sequence continues at coordinate 9,905,081 of JAKWJD010001759.1, forward strand.
TTGGTTGTCACTTGTCAAAACAGGGAACCTCTTCTTTAAAATCTTGAAGATTGGAGCATATTCTTTTTTCTCTGGGAAATTAAGTTTTCTTGTCCTAATTTTAGCTATTGGTGCATATTCAGTCACATAGTGCGTTACAGATTAGAAGTAGTCCTCTTACTTCGTTCCTAACATCTAATTATGCAACTTGTAACACAGTGATACCATTTTTGGATATCAACTTTTAGAATTGCCTTTCTATAGTGAAAGATGAAGTCTGAGTTTTGTTTATGGTGATTTTAAATTTTCAAAGGCCGGAAAAAAGAATTGTCTGATGACTTGATAGGTCTAATGATATTTAGGTTACCTTTTCTAAATTACTGGGTGGATGGGGGTGGGGTTTCAATGGTTGTATCTTCATAGTTTCATTTGCTAAGTATTCAGGTTACTCGATAAAATCATTTTAGATAACTAGACAATGTATATTTGTTTTGGATTTTTTTTTCATGCTGTTTTAAGGGAACCAGATGATGAGAAGGCTAATAACATCTATTTGACTTAATTTACTTTGCAAAAAGTTACTAACAATGTCAACGTTACTCATTCTGAGTTGAGGTTTCACTTTGCAGAGATTGTCACCAGATATGCCCCTTCAACTTGCTTCTGAGACAATATTAAGGATGTTGAGAGCTCGACTTCACCATCATCGTCAAGGCCAAGTATGTTCTACTCTTCAGGGATGAATTTCTATTGATCTTAAGAATTTATTACAATAGTATTATCTTATTCAATATGTTAGCGCGTGGATGAGGGGTAATGCTGTGTGTATTTTCTTGATTTAATACATATGCTTTGTCTATGTTATTTGAAACTTCAGCATGAATTGCTGGAAAGGTAAACTTACCAATTGACATGGCGTCTCTCCTTTATGTTGAGTCATGATAGTATGTAGTATGTACATTCTTGATCTGAGTACTATTAGATGCTTGGATATATATGATATTCTAAAGGGCACAAGGCTTGTCGAGATTACATCCTAAAGGCAAGTGGCTAAATTACCTAGATTCAGGCTTACCTTAAACATGCATTTGACAGCTTTGGAAAGCTGGATGACAATCTAATTCCTGAGTCTAGCATTTGACAGCTTCGAGATGCTGTAGTGAAGTATGTCCTAATTGCATTGTTATTTCATACTTTGCCCTGGGTACCATGAGTCTAGTATTTTGTTCAGTGGTATAGTTGCAGTGCATAGTGTAGAATTTGAGAAAGAAGAAGAGTTCTCTTTGTATTTTAGTATGTCTTAGATTCTAGGAGAAAGGTTATCTATACAAGTGAATCCTAATTAATTAAGGAAGGAGAGGGTTATTTATACAAGTGATTCCTGACTAATTAAGGGAAGACAATCAATTACAACAAAATAAAATATTCTATTCCTATAATTAAACTAGTAAAAAAAACTTAAGTATACTAAAACCACGTTAGTTTATTGACACAAGCAACACTGCCCTCAAGTTGGAGCAAAGATGTTCTACATGCCAAACTTGTAAACCACAGTATGAAAAGTCCTTCTATTGAGGCCTTTCGTAAACACACTCACTAGCTGTTTCTCTGAAGGTACATCAAGCAGACTCAAGGTGCTACTAGTAACTTTCTCTTTGAGGAAGTGCTGATCAATTTCAATGTGTTTTATTCGGTCTTGTTGAACATGATTCTGAGCTATTGATTGCAGCTTTGTTGTCGCAGCACAGGAAAGTTCTCCTTTTCCCAGACTCTCAATTCTTCCCATAACTTTTGTAGCAAAAGAAGCTCACATACACCTTAGGCTATAGCTCTATATTCTTCTTCTGCACTTGATCTTGTAAATCACTTTATGTCTTACTTCTCCAAGTAATTAGGTTCTCTTCTCCGAGTGTTCAATAATGGATGTAGATCCTATGTCATCTAAATATCCAGCCCAATCTGCATTTGTAAAAACTTCTATTTGGGGGTGACCTTGTTCCTGGAGCAAACTTCAGATACTACAAAATGAGAAAGACAATTGCATATGCGGATATCAGTGATCATGCATAAACTGACTTACCAAGGTGACTCAGTAGGCTATGTCTACTTGTCTAATCTAGTGTGAGAGAAATACATGAGTTTTCCAACCAACCTCTGATACCTCTCCTAATAAATTTATCCTCAACCCCTGTTTGTACTTGTGATTGCTTTCAATAATTGATTCTCCTAGCTTTCAACTTGCCATCCCAGTTTCTTTGAAGAGATCTTGAATATACTTCTTTTTGAGAAAGAAAGATTGTCTTGATCTAGATTACAACTTCCTTAGATCTGTGATTTCAAATTCTTGTGCCAACAACTTCTTCAATCAGGCCATCGTCTTGTCTCCTCCTGTCATTACTATGTCATCAACATAAATGACGAGAACAGTGATTTTACCTTTTGATGTTGTCAAAGAGGTGTGCTCGTATGTCAGCTTTGTTGGTAAAAGAAGAATATGTCAAACCAAGCTCGAGGAGATTGCTTCAGTTTTCACTCCTTTCCTTTGACTTTGTTCAGTATCAAATTTGGGAGGAATCTCCTTATACACTTCTTCCATGTCTCCATGAAGAAATTTAATCTTCACATCCAATTGTTGCAAGGCCCAATCAAGATTAGCTGCACAAGACAATAGAATTCTTAGAGTGGTCGTCTTTGCAACTATGGTAAACGTTTCCTGATAATCAACTCGGTAAGTTTATTCACCAATCTTGCTATGAATCTTTCAATCGAATTATCACAATTATTTTCAGAGTGCGTTCAAGGTTTGTGGCCTAGTGGTCAATCAAGTGGGTTGAGAACACAAGGTCTCCGGTTCAAATCCCAGTAGATTCAAAAATACTACGTGATTCTTCCAATATGTCCTTTGCTTTGGTTGATTGAGTTACCTGATCCTGGGAAGTGGCAGGTATCCTGTGGAATTAGTTGAGGTATGGAAAGCTGGTCTTCACACCATGGTTATTGAGGAACATTTCACAGTGAAACCCATTTGCAGCCAAGCAACTTTTCAAATCTTGTTTTTTTGTACAAGGCCTTCATTTCTTCAATCATAGTTTGCTTTCCTCTAGGATCTGCAAAAGCTCTCGTCCATATCTAGGGAATAAATACAAAAGAAATAGACAAGCCAAAGGCTTTACAGGAGGGAATTGGGGAATTATAGGAGTCAAAATTACATAAATATTTTTTCTTCCTCAAAATAATAGATAAAGAATGTATGGTACAAGATCTAACTTTTTTCCTGTGAGTAATAGATAAGTCTATCTCATTAGGCAAGGTAGATAACTCACTGGTAAAAGAGGATTTAACCACGACAAATCACATAATGGTTTCTTCTGCTCTAGTTCTACTTGAGAAGTTTTCAAATCAGATCTATCCAAATGTCCCAACAGTCTCTCCTTAATTCTTACTCCAATGTTACTTTCCCCTGTTGTAGTAGTTTCAAAAGTGAACCTAGGGAGGATCATCTCTTCCCCTACTTGCTCTCCCCATGAAGAGGTGATGGTGTAATACCAAAATAGGGCAAAACTCTCAGAAGGTGAAATTCATGCTCACTAAGGATGTCCTGGAGGGAAGATGATAGCATTTGTATCCTTCCTGTGTAGGATACTACCCAACAACGATATACTTTTTTGAGCAAAGGTAACTTTTTTATTCACAAAAACTCATAAACAAAAAGATGATGAGGAACAATTTACAATTCACACATGATTGGTGCACTTTCCTCGGTGAGGACTACTCAACAAAGGTTTTTACAAGTTACCTATGAAGTCAATTATGTCTACTGTATCCCTTACCATATCCTGTTTACACCAAAAGTAAATTAAACTAAGGCAAGTCAATTGTCTGCTGTATCCCCTACCATATCCTGTTTACACCAAAAGTAAAGTAAACTAAAGCATTGGATTCTAATCTTCTGGCTGTTAATCCCGTTGCCTTCAGAACATCTTGAATTTCTCTCCTTCTACAATGTCCACCAGACACAAGCTGTGATGGATCTCCACCGATCTTCACTGGTTCCGCTGCTGCCAATACCTTTCCAGCAGTTGAGTAAATCCATAGTAGACTTAGGCATTACCCAACTGACTCCTAGGATACAGAGGAACATGTTCCACAGATTTGTAGCTGCTTCGCAATGAAGGAATAGATAGTTATTTGATGACCAATAACAAGTGAAAATTTCACTTTTGGCCTTTGTAGATACACTCAAGTCAGCCTAGTGCAACAATCAGTAGAAGTAAATAAACCATTGAATTCCAGACAAAGAAACAGTGTCTGAGTAAGACCATTTACATCAGAATGAATAAAAATATTTCTAACCAGAGTCTCGAGTCGCATCAAACATGTATAAGCCATTATGCAATTTTTCATTGCCAATTTTCTTTCTTGTTTGAATTTCCTGTAAAACACAATGATCAGGGAAACCTTGATGCTATGACTTAAATTCTTTGGTAATGGAGCTAATTGATAACATGTGAACAGAAAACTCAAGTACACGAAAAATAGATGATTATGTAGTATCATGTTTACAAACAATAGAATCTGTTTGAGAGTCGGGGGTTGGCTCTGTAGTTTTGTTAGCCTTTAGAGGAGCCTGTCACGTGTCTATTCGCACAAGAATCAACAATCAAAGAATTAAGGGAGCAGTAAAGACAATACTTGATTGCATATAATTAGATCTGACAACTTAGGTGAGTCAAGTTTGGTCAAGGAGTCCGTAAAGATGTTGAGTTTCATCGTAAGATAGTTTCTCTCGAAGCCCTTACCCTGGATGTCTTATTTTCTGCAATATTAGCCAGGTCCCTTAGGACCTACACATTTTCCCCCATGACCTCTTTGTTGGTATGCGATCTGTCATGTAGTTTCTCCACTGTATGCCTTGACTTTTCACAATAATCACAGTGCAAGTAATCTTAATAGAAGATATCATCCTGGGCTATTCATGAGAGACAATTGACTCCGACTATTTATTGGAGCTTGTTACTGCATGACACCTCATCGACTCTCTTCATAGGAGCATGCATATTCAAGAGAAGAAATATGAACTTGCCAAGAACTTTAACTCTGCTCTGATCATATTCATGGTTCAAATCAACTATGTTAAAGAATGACAAAAGTCCCACATCGGTAGTTATTGAGATGGGTGGACTCCTTATAAGGTTTGAGCAATCCTCCTCCCTTTGAGCTAGCTTTTAGGGTGAGTAGGCCTTAAGACCTAATTTAACAGCTACAAAATCATACCCTTTCCATTACCCTTCACTTGAAGATCTTGATAATAATCAATCTCCTGCCCGTAGCACACTTAACTCGGAATAAGTATTAGTCATGGTCAACTCACTTTGCTTTGTAACATGTATGTTATTTCGAATCTCAAAGATCTGTGCATCACTACCCTTGCAAGAGTAAGTGCGCTTAATTGAATTTCATTTTTTTTTCAGTAGGTAAGTATTGCTTTAAAATTGGGGGTGCACAATAACATGTTTTTAAATATAACCAAACAATTTTCTAGATTTAATATAAGATCAAACAAGACCTTGATCAAGTAAGAAAAGGTACCAGAATGAAAAAAAGGCTATCTTTGTATTTTAGTATGCATGAGAAGTTGTATTTATACAAGTGAATCTATACTAATTATGTAGCAACTTAATTACATTAAAAGGAAATGGTATATTCCTATAACTACTCTAGGACGAAAAATATAGTCTCCTAAAATTATGCTAATTAATTAATGGAATCAACATAGAATAATATACTTTGCTCATGGCATCTGATGATATTAATTCTACAGATTGTCCATAACCTATCTCGTGCTTTGGATATTGATGCAAGCTTGGCAAGGTTTGAGGAAAGATCGCGACATGTTTTGATAAATGATGAGAGTGTCTGTGACTCTTGCCATGCTCGACTTGGAACCAAACTGTTTGCGATGTATCCAGATGATACCATAGTCTGTTACAAGGTTTGTCATGTTTTCATTTATTTATTGAATCTTCTGCCTGACATGGACTTTTAGCTTGATTTATAGATTTTGTGCAGAAACGTTATATATATTGTTAAAAGAAATTGTATGTTTGTCAACTGTGCTGACTGATTTTATCTCATTTGTTCTGCTGCTTTGAGAGTTGTGGGGAAGTATAGGGAGATTAAATTTACAAGTTTATTGTGCTAAAATATTGATCATGATCCTGTGTAATGCGTTCATCGCAGTGCTTTCGTCGTCAAGGTGAGTCAACCTCCGTGTCAGGTCGCGATTTTAAGAAAGATACTTTATATAAACCTGGTTGGTTAGTGACAAGGTGATACGCTACTAAGGACCTGTGACTTTGATGGATGCTCCAAGCATGGACTGACTTGGCTTTAGCCCTCACTACATATGTGGTTAATTTATAATATGTCCGCAGCTCATTTCATGAGAACTCACTACACACCCATAATTGATTATGATGCGACTCTAATGTAAATTTGCTTCAGTAGAAGGAAAAAGATCAGGAGTTCCTTGGTAACTTCTCCGTCTGTGCACACGCATGAGCAGAGACACTAGAGCTAAGAAGTAATTTCTTATGCACTTGTGCCGAGGGCGCCGTGGTTTTGAATTTGCACAGTGGCTCATGGTGTCAGATTGTGGAATTCAGCATCATCCTTTGAGTTGTTGAAGTCGGCAGTAAAACTCCAATGTAGCAATTATGCAACTTTGTATTCTGGTGAAGATGGAGAGACTGTCTTTGTGTAATGTTGATTATCATTTTTCTCTAGAGCTGTCATGTTTTTAAGGCAGCTGATCAGCTCTAGGAGCAGAATGTATATTATATCATTTTTCTTCTAAGATAAAACATTTTTCTTTCTGTATATTGTCATGTGGAAATTGAGTATTGTATCTTTTTAAAGTTTGTGAATGTGAAACAGAAGTAAATAAATGTGTCCTTTTATTATAGACAGGAAATAAAAAGAAACTTGTCCTTTGTTCTGATTCATCTTATGCCATTCTTTATGAGGGAAACTTTCAAAAATGAATATAGTTTGGACTTAATTTCAGATGCTACAATTTGCTTGAATTATGATTTGTAGTTACATGGAGAGGCGAAGCATATTGACCGATGGAGCCGTGAGATATACAATTTTATCAAATGTTTTCGATTGTATATTTGATATTAAATGTATATTTGGTGGATAATTGTATTACTAATACAATTGATTTTGTATACAAAATTATTACATTTGTTGATACAAGTCAATTCTATCAAGCGTACTAACAAAATTCAATACATAGGAAAAATTATATAAATTGATATATTTTAATAAATAATTATGATTTTAGCGTACTTTTTATTTATTACCATTTAGAGTAACTTTTCTAATTTTTTTCTTTTTTCTGTCTCACTCTTTCTTTCTCCTTTTCTATATCTCGCTATCTTTTTTTCTTTCTTTCTCCTTTTCTCTGTCTCACTCCCTCTTTCTTTTTCTTTCTTCCTTTCTTTCTTTCTACTTTCTTTTGGTTGTCCCTTTTTTCTTGCTTTTTTGCTCTGTCTCCTCTTACTATTGTTTTTTTTCCTTTTTCGTAGAACAATTAATTATTCTAGACTCTATAAAACTTATATCAATAGTTAATTAGAGAAGTAATATATTCATTACAAATGAAGAGGCATAAAAAATTGCAAAATGAATTAAATTTAAATTAAAAATGTATTACAAACATATTAAAGTTGAATTATTAGAAGAGAAGTAGTATAATCATAACAAATGAAGAGGCATAAGAAATTGCAAATGAATTAAACTTGAATTAAAAATGTATTACAAACATATTAAAGTTGAATAATTAAAAGAGAATTAAATATGAATGCAGAATGTAGAAAATAAAAGAACATTCTTTGATCTAAACGTAAACTGAATAAAACTTGTATCAATAATGAATTAAACAAGTAACCAATTGTAACAAATCAATCAATTAATTACAAAATGTATTAAACTTGTATTTAAAAATGTATTACACAAATATTAAAGTTGAGGTAGAAGAGAAAATTAAACATGAATAAAAAATGCAACAAATGAAATATTAGAGAATGACTTTTAGAGTGAATTAAACTTGTGAGATATTAGAGAATGATTTTTAGAGTGAATTAAACTTGTATCAATAATGAATTAAACAAGTATCCAATAGGAACAAATAAATAAAAATGCAAAATGAATTAAATTTGTAAAAAATTGTAATAAACTGTGTTAAATTTGAATAAGAAGAGAGAATTAAAAATGAATGGAAAATGTAGCTAATGATTGACAAGACAATAATCTGTATAGTGAATTAAACTTTTATCAATAATGAATTATACAAGTATCCAATAGTAACAAATAAAAAAAAGTGAAATGAATTAAATTAACATTAAAATTGCATTACACAGTATTTAAAGTTGAATTAGAAAAGAAAATTAAGAATGAATGGAAAATGTAAATAACGAAAGACATGACAATGATCTATAAACTGATAAGTTATATCAGTAATGAATTAAACAAGTATCCGATAGTAACAAATAAATAAAAAAAACTTCAAAATGAATTAATCTGCATTAAAATTGTATCATCTAATTCAACTTTAATACATTTGCAAGACAATTTAATGTTATATTTAATTCATTTCAATCTAATATTTCTCCTAAAATCAATTATAAACTTGACCAAACCCTCTTAAAATTGAGATATGAACTCCAAACAACATTTTCAATTATTTGTAGAATTACCTATTTAAACATATCAAAAATTTGTAAAATGCAAATAATGAAATCAAAATTTGAAGCTTTATAATGACTATTAATGGTGAACTCTTACTTCTGTAATTTTAATGATTTGAAATTTCTGCTTTAAAATGTGATTTTATACAATTTTACGATTTTTTAGTTCCTCTTTTCATCTCTTTTTTTTTTGTATAAAAATAGTGACATGCAAAGTATGAAATATGAAAAATTGATTTATTAATTAAATAAAAATTAAAAGAAAGAAGAAGAATTTTTAAAAAGAAAAGAAAAGAAAAGAGAGAAAGATAAGAAAGAAGATCCTTAAAAAGAAAAGAAAAAGATAAAGAGGCAAAAGGACCGAGAAAGGAAGCGACAATATATTTTCTTTTATTTCAAAAAATTGTTATATTTAGTTATAAAAATTATATTGACATAAATATAACATATTTATGTGATTTACCCTTTTAAAAAATTGAATTTGTTTATACAAATCAATTGCATGTATTAATGAATACGACTGTAAAATTGTTGTACTAGTTACAAATCAATTGTATGAAATGTATCAATGATTGTAATTTTTTTTTTTGTCAACGAACACAATTTGTACAAAATCTTATTGCATTTGTTGATACGAAATTGTATCATGTGTATTAGCAAATAAAATGTATTATCAAATATAATTGTATCAAAAAATACAACTACATCTAAAAAATATATTTGTATCAACTAAATATGTATTTGTTGCCTTGTGTGTTTAAATTTATATTTGAATTTGTTACCATTTATTGCATTAAAAAGGTTTCCATTTTATTAGTGTCACTGAAATTTACCATTTATGTTTTAAACCGTAAACAAGGATATGTATAATTGAAATGTCTCATTTATATTTTGCATCATTGAAAAGTTTTTGTACAGTTGCCAGCTAATTTGTATTGTTGACTGTTACAATTTTGTATTTGTATCATTATCATATCTAATAAAACTGTGTTCTGTCAATTGCACAAGGTGAGCGACAAAAGGAAGAGAGATAGGAAGAAGCAAACAAGAGATGAGCTAAAAAATTACTAGAAAAGCCTAACTCACTCTAATATACTATAATTGTGTATAGTACGTACATACACATCACATGTTTGCCTTACTATGTAATTTTTTCAATTCACGAATGAATCCTCACCATATTGAATAAATTATGTAAGATGGACTTACTCGGCATATCAAGGCGAGTTGTTGCTCTTCCCAGTTTCACATTTGCAATATGTCAACATAACTCTTGAGGGAATAGAAGAAGTCGCCTTCAAATCTTTAGTAAAATGTATTTTTTTGGAGGTCTGAATTCAATATGTCAAAAATGATTGCTTTTGCTACATTAGGGTGATACTAAACTTCATGGTAAGCTTCTGCCATGATCAATAGCACAGTTGCTGTCCATCCAGTAAACAGGCGTGCACCTTTCCCTTTCCCTTTCTTGGGATCATATTGTTCCCACAAGTACCCTGTCCGTTTATAATTTCCAACGATATTTCTGTGACATTACAAAATGCAAACATTATCATGTATATACCACACAACTGAGCAGCCACCATAATGTATTAAGAATATCAAGGAACAGTTTCAGGTGGGAGAACACCAGTACCTTATCAAATTGCTCCTCAATTCATTATAGACGGTTTTGGCTCTTTCTCTGTATGGTCCGGGCTCTTCAAAAGTTGAAACAAAAATAAATTAACATAAGGATCTCAGGAAGGATCAAGGGCTTACCTGCACCTAGTATTTACACAAACAAATGAATGCAGGACATGACACGTGTCCATGACCAAAGAAGGCACGGGGTACAGATAAGTATTTACCAAGGTAAATGAGTATCTATAGTAAGATTTTTGTTGTTCATTTCGTACCTTGAGAGTAGTGATGAAGAGACGAAACGATCAAATAATTCAAGGGTATCCAGATAGGCCCTCTCCAATATGGAGGATCATGCTCCGTATTACGTTTCATATACATGGAGCTGGCACAACCCAAAAATAAAAACAGAGATAACATTTCTTCAGATTTTCTTTATGAAGTAACTACGAACAGATGGTATCATAGTAATACACTAGTATAGTGAGCAAATATATCACAAACTGCATCACCTTGTTTTGGATAGGGATCTCAGCCCAAAATCAGTCCATAAAATGCTCTTATTGGAGATGAGGTCAAGCTGACTCTCGAGTATCTGTGAGGCCTGAATGAAAATAAGCATGCACGAGCAATTTCAATTGACCAGATCAACAAAGAGATGCCAAAAAAGGAAGAAAGAAGAGAGCTTTTTACTGCCACTATCTAGCCAAAAAAGTTGAATATAAATATAAAAGCAAATCAAGAGTTAAACAACTGGAATTATTATATTGCTGAAACAATGCCAAAAGACTTACAGGTGGAATAAGCCTGAGGATAAATGGGAAAAGGCTAACATAACCAAGATGAGGAACCAGTTGTAGAACAGGTTTTTCTAGGACTTCTCGTATGAACTCTCGCCTTGGGTAGTTGCTTCCAGTCTCCACTATTTTCCAAGTTAATTGAACCTGAAAGGAAAAGAGCGTTGTTGAGAAAAGAAGATACACCACTTCTCGTGGCCATAACCCACCGCCACAGGGACAGAGGATTGAATTTTGTTTTTTGTGTGTGTTTGAAAAGGGGGGGGGGGTTACTGTAAAGATTGTGACAAATATCTTAAATGGATGAAATAACATATATTTTTTGAAAATCAGGAAACACCATGTTGAAACCTATTGGAACATCAATTGTACTTGGTCCTTTCCAACTTAAAATTGTCATTAAGTACTCAAGTAGGTTTCTTATTAGTTCACTTTTGCTTGCAAGAGAAAAACTCGATTTATGTTCTCCTCCAGAAACATTTATTACCGGCTCCTTTGAATTTAAGTTTGGATACTTAAAGATAATTATTTTGATTTGCACTATGAGGTTAAGAGAATGCTTCTAGATCAGGTTCCCTCAGTTTGAGTATAGGGAACAAAGTTGATGGATAGATTCATTCATATAGGTTTCAGAAATTTACATGCATATCTCTTTACCTTGGGATTCACTGTTCTGCCTGATAAAACCCACCTAGGTTTTCTGAAGTGCAATGTGCCAAGTAAGGTGAAAGAGCACTCAAATACATCAGACAATACTATCAATGAACTAATCATGGATAAGACCATGACGAACCTGATCATGTTTGGAATGTAGCAAGCACGAATAAAATCTGCACCAATCATCATTTACAATAAACTGTGCATACTCTGCCCCCAGGACAATGGTGAGACATGTTCATATGATGAACCACATACCTTCTCTGTATGATTTCCATAATCACAATAAGCTCCATTTGCAGTGTCTAAGTGCATCTGAAACATTAGAAGAACATTTGAGATATATTTTATTATCCAATAAGTGTTGCAGACTTTAACAGGTGCAGCAGTTACGCTGTTACTATACAGTTACAAGTCAATGATAAAACCCTTCCAGATGGTGCTACAGCCAATAAGAGAACCTTGAACCATCAGAAATAAGAATGCTTAGAAATTAGAAGATATTGTACCTTGTTAAGAAGTTCAAAATCTGAGAGAAGCTTTGCAGTTGAACTATACTCCTGCAAGAGTTATTGCAGGACTCAGCAAATTTTGCAAGACAGTGATGCTTTAAGAAACTTGTGTATTTACTATACCTTTTTGATATCTTTATCCATCTTCAGAAGCTCTGCTATTGAGTGCATGGAATCTGCTGCAAGATGCATCCAGCATCTAAGATCCACGTGACGTTCATCTTCACTTGGGTGAGATGCACGTGGATAATCATCCAGTCCAGAAGATAAGGTCTGTAAAAGCCAGAAATGGTAGGTTCTATGGTCAATTCATGCATGAAGCAAAGTATATCAGCTGCAGGGATGACTTAGGGAGAGAAAACATTCCATTTAACATGTTACTTGTTCTTTATGTCACTCTCTTTACACTGATCCTTTATTTGATCTATCCTATGCTTAATTTTGTTAATGCTCCGGAAGAATGAGCATCCCTGGATGCACCCTTTTTTTAAAAAACTGGTAACTATAACTATATATATATATATATTTTTATTTTTTTAAAAAAAAAATTACACCATACCAGTGCAAAAGACTTTACAAAATCCCAACCAAGCTTAGGCTACTGCTTCACAAGGATCCTATCATATCAACTAGTGATTCAGCCTCCTCAGCATAGCTTTCTTTACACCAAAATAAAACAAAAATATACAATTCATCTTGATTTTCTCCACAAATTATATTTGTCTTCAAAATGAGTATATCTTACCCAAAAGGAAAAAGAGCCTACACAAGAGAAGAGTATCCCGTTCATAAAGGCAGATGCTACTCCTAATTTTTAGACCAAACACTTAACAAGTCCTGCGATTAAGAGTTGCCCTAAATTTTCCTTGATGCTTCTACTATCATAATTTAACAGTCACCCAGCACAATGGTTACGTTTTTACCGAAGAGGTCAAGTTTTCTCTCTCTTGGTTGGTTGTCCGCAACACAAACCCCTTCTGGTCAGTTCCTTTTGGATTTTTTTCCTATTGGGGTCACTGGAACATTCCGAGCTTATCCCTACCAGTTTTGTTATTTTTCCCGATCCTAAAATTAGGGTCCTGGCGCGGCAGCTAGCTTTCCAGCCAGATCTACAACTTCCGGTGACTTCTCCCAAAAAATATTTCCAGATCTCGGGTCGCAAGACTATTCTGACACTTCCCATCTAAGTTCTGGCAGATACTGTCCGTGAATTCTAACAATTTCCTTGTGATGGCATTGCTTCTAAACACTATACACCCTCGAAAGCCTTGTACGGAAAGAAGCAATCTCCTAGAGCTTGGTTTGACATATTCTGCAGAGCAATGATCTCCTTTGATTACCAACAAAGCAATGTTGATTAACCCTCTTTATTAGACATCAAAGGTAAATACAATCTTGACGTAGTTTATGTTGATAACATAGTAATGACACGAGATGACAAAGAGGAGATAACCCGATTGAAGAAGTTGTTGGCACTAGAATTAGAGATCAAGGATCTTGGAAAACTGCATACTTCTTGGGAATCGAGGTCACTAAATCAAAAAGGGGAATCTTTATTTCTCAAAGGAAGTATATTCTTGACCTAAGAAACTGGCATGACAGGTTACAAACCAACAGAATCATCCATTGGAAGTAACCACAAATTTACAGAGTAGAGTTGGATTCGGTTTATAAGGAGATATATCATAGGCTGGTTGGAAGACTCATTTATCTCTCTCACATTGGACTAGACCAGTGTTACAAAAGGTGAGCGCCTCCTCGCCTTTGGCGAGATGCGAGGCGAGGCGATGGGTCCTCGCCATTCTGTACTGAGGCGAGGCGAGATCAAAATGGCGAGGTATGGCGAGGTGTGGCGACAGAAAAGGCGCCGCCTTTTTAATTATAAATATTTGACTTAACAATATTAGTCAAAATTAGGTTTTTTTTTATACTTTTGAAATTTCTGCTTTCTCCATCTGTACTCTCTCTCGATTGACTCTCTTCTCGGCTTCTCCAACGCTGTCTCTTCTCCCTCGCTCTCTTCTCTAGTTCTCTTCTCGGCTTCTCCATCGCTGTCGGCTTCTCCATCGCTGAATATTTGCTAATATGTGTTATTGCTATTAAGATTTTGGATAAAATATGCAATTAAATATTTTAAATTTTTGGTATTAATTGGCGCCTTTATTCAAAAAGGCAAGCGCCTCGCAGCTCGCCTCGCCGCGTGGCGAGGCAGACCCTTGTCGCCTTTTGTCGCCTCTCGCCGTCCACAACACTAGACTAGACATAGCCTATTCACTTAGTATGGTGAGTTACTTCATGGATGATCCCCGAGATCCTCATATGCAAGTTGTCTTTCACATTTTGCGGTATCTGAAGTCGTCTCCAGGAAAGGACTATGTTTCTCCAAATAGAAAGCCATTACAGATGCGGATTGGGCTAGATCTCTATATGACAGAAGATCTACATCTGGTTACTATACAATTGTAGGAGGAAACCTGGTCACTTGAAGAAGCACAAAGCAAAGTGTAGTTGCTAGATCAAGTGTGGAGGGCAGACTATAGAGCTATCGACCAAGGTGTTTGTGAACTTTTGTGATTACAAAAGCTACTGGAATTGAGATTGTCTGGAAAAGGGAACTTTCCTTGTGTTGTGACAACAAGACTGCAATCATTATAGCTCTAAATCCAGTCCAACATGACCGAACAAAGCATGTTGAAATTGATCGACGCTTCATCAAAGAACTAGTTATGAATGGTATCCTGAGTTTGGTCCACGTGTCAGCAGAAAAGCAACTAGCTAATGTGTTTACCAAAGGCTTCAACAAACAGACTTTTCATACACTGGTTTGCAAGTTGGGCATGTGCGACATCGCACCAACTTGAGGGGGAGTGTTGATTGATTTGATAGCTTAATTACAGGAGGAGAATGATAGTGTAATTTTATTGATTGTAATGGATTGAAATTGATTATGTGATATTGTCTCCTTATTTGGTCTTATGACTCATTCTATAAGTACCCAGTACCCATTCTCATGAGTTGTATATTAATCAAGAAATACAAAGCAGCTCTTTCTTCTTCTTGAAATTTCACTTACTCTTCAGATTGAAATTATAGATTTCAAACTTCCTCCTAGTTATGTCCAGTTTTTCCCTAAAATTCACCAAAAGCCTCAAATTCTTGCGATTCATTATGCCATCTGGTTCTGATTGTGAGTAATCTTCAAATTCATAGAATAGATAGAGAGAACTGGTTGTGAAAAGAGACGATAGTAATTGTGAAGGAATGGAAAACTCCATTCATGCAGGCAGCGCAAGGCCTCCACCGGAGGCAGAAGCTACTCATATTTTTCTGATATTGTCTCTCCTTAATTAGTCTTAGGACTCATTGCATAAGTACGTTTTCTCATGAGTTGTATATTCATAAAGAAATACAAAGAAGCTTTTTCTTCTTCTTGAAATCTTCACTAAGTTACTCTTCCGATTGAAATAACAAGATTTCTGACTTTCCTCCTTATTATGTCCAGTTTTTCCCCTAAAATTCCCCGAAAGCCTCAAATTTTTGTGATTCACTATGACAACTAGTTCTGATTGTGAGTAATCTTCTTCAAGTCCATAAACAGACAGAGAGAACTGGTTGTGAAAAGAGATATAGTAATTGTGAAAGAATGGAAAACTAAGTTCATCCAGGCAGCATAAGGCCTCCCACCAGAGGCAGAAACTACTCATATTTTTCAAAAAGATTGTAAAAGCTTTGATCCCATGTGAGAAATAAACAAGGAAGAGAGAACTGAGAGAAACAAGAAAAGATGTCTTCTGCGTATATCCTTTTATAGGTTGAAGACGCATACATTAGTTACATTTCTCAAAGTGGTATCCCCATAGCTATTTCTATTTCGTTATCTACTATCTAGAAACATGTGGAGCTAAGTGATTTACAATCTAACTAGATCATTGTAAATAGGATCTGCATAATACAAATATTGCAGGGCTGAAGGACATGGCTCTCATGCTTTGCCAAATTTGTTACTTTTTCTCTAGCTTATTCTCTCCACATCTCATTTATTGGTCCACAATAATAATTACAAAAAGAAAATCAATGTTTTGTTATTGAGTGATTAGGGATCTAATATAGGTCCTCCAAATTTCAGAAATTGTATTTACCGAGAGGAGACTAAAATTACCCATGCAATGATATTACCAATCAGCTTTCAAGAAAAAAGGAAAGAAAAGTACATCAGTAGAGAAGTGTTCAGCATAGAAATATTTTAGATCAAAACCTTAGGATTTAGTTCACGGATCGTTGCAGTATCTCTTCCATGCCAGTAATAGCTACCCATTTCCTTTCCTGCAATTGAAAAATTTAACAGGTTAAGAACAATCACATGCAACTCAAATAGAAGATCAGAAAAAGGAAAGCTTGTAGTTCAAAAATCTGGGGAAGAGCATGAGCTCCGTACATTAAGCCAAAACATTGTTTCCCACCTCACCATCAAGACTTGATAGCTTTAACATCGATTTCTTTTGATGCAAAACCTTGCTGAAGTTTTTTATAATTTTCATTACATAAAGTGCTAAAAACATTGTTTTTTTCAATTGGAAAATTTTCCTCTTCTACGGTCTACAGCTACCGCAGATTTAAACACTTCTACAAAGACGATTGCAACGTCCAAAGTTCAGCTTCCAAAGACTTATCTGCCAATCGTCAGCAGCAAGCTTGAAGGTTATTGTTACATTGATACAGTTTTACAACAACAAAAAATCCAGTGTAATCCCACAAGTGAGGTCTCATTGATACAGTTCTGATGAAGTAAACTAAAAGATAATATCAAGCTTATCAAGATCATAAGGCTTTGAAGGCTACATTGGTAAGTGATATCAGTTTTTACATGTTTCCATTTGAACTGACAAAGATATTTCAAACTTATCCAGTACCAACCAAAACACACATTGTCAGTTCTGAATTACTTAATGGCACAAACTTAACAGCGGAAACAAATGGAATAACTGTAACAAATGTAAATCATGCTCACCACTAATTCTACATCTAGGAATTAGATAAATTTAAGATCACTGGCAAACAGAAGGCAATCTTCTTAAATGTTTTTTCAGAAAATATTAATAAACAAACCAAAGTTAGACTGATACCATAGTAACTAGTAACATCACATTCCCAGTTTATCATCTAGTAAAACCAGTAAAAGATGGAGACTTTTTTGTAAATAAAATTCATAAAAGAGGAAACTTACCGGCTTGAGTTGTGTTAAACCATTTGAACCATGCTTCAAGGCGGACAAATGCCCGATCCAAGAAGACAGAGATATCCCTGGCCTCAGTTGCAGCAAACTTTTCTTTCTTCAGCTTGGAGATCAGATCTGAAATGAGTAACTTACTATGATTACTGTTCCACCTCACCACTCACAAAATTGTTTAACTAGAGTTCGTTATGAACAGATGGAGAAAACTGCAGTCCAATTAAGTCTGCAATGCATAAAATTTTGAGATGGATAGAGCAGAACTTGCAGCAAATGGGTGGTAAGCTGAAATTTTGTCATATTGTTAGCAAGTTGTTCCTCAGACTCTAGGAAAGTGCAAGAATATGTTCAAGCTCTACAATATTAAGAAGATACACATTGTTGAACGCAGATCTGAATCTCTAAATAATATTTATTGCTTGATGATACTCATTCTCGCATGGGTAATACTGGTCAGACCTTTGAGATTAAAAACAAAACGCATGTCACTAAGCAAGGTTAGTTGACTTCTACCGATTATTCTTCCGCCTTAATTGAATTATGGCCGGACATTGACTATCACCAGGATCTCCAAGCAGAGTGCTCCGATGATGCAGTTTTCTTTCAAAAATTGGTTTAAAAGGAAACTGTGTATGATCAAATCAGCATTCAAATTCTTGGTTCCAATAATGCATACTCCTCTGATCAACAAGAAGAGATCCTGAACAACTAATAGCTGAGCACTTCACATAACAGTTACATACAGCGTGATTATTGTGGAAAACCAAGGGATATAAAACAGTCAAGTAGGAAACTACACGGCAATACCAACATAAATCATGGGGGAAAATGTGTAGGTCCATCGAGGGGTTCGGCTAATATTCTAGAAAATGTGGAGACATCCAGGAGAACATCTTTGCGAAAAACTGTCTTCAGATGAAATTCAGCATTTACGCAGACTCCTGACAGAACTTGACTCACCTTTTGCTTCCACATCTAATAATGTGCAATCAGTAATGGCCTTTAATGCTCACCTTGATTCTTCATTTGTTAATTCAAGTGATAATAGACACATGACAGGCTCCGCTAACAAAATTACTATTTTAGTCCTAACATGAATTATGTCAGAGTAGCCAATGGCTCTCTAACCCTCATCTCAGGAACAGTTTCTGTTGTTTGTGCACCTGATATTACATTATCATGCTTCATGTGCCTGAGTTTCATGTTAACTATTGTTTCAAAGGCGCGCTTCAGCCCTAAAACAAGGCGCGGAACATGTTGAGTGTTTAGCCTCGGTTTATGGGCGCTTCAGTGTCATCATCAAAGCTAAGGCATACTTTTCGTTGCCAATGAGTGTGATCCTAAAGATGTGACACCAAACAATTGATATTTCACTTTGTAGGCATTTGGCCATGCGATTTCATATCATGAGATGAAATCAGCCTTTGGACATGCGATTTCACCGTGAATTCATATCATTGAACTGAAATCCCAAATTCTCCAAAAATCATAATTTGAGATTTTCCAAATATAAAAGTTGACCCACAAGGTTATATTTGTAAAAAAGAACCACATATATCTACTAGCCATCTGTTTCATATATAAATAAAATTTATAATTCATATTATTACATTTTAAAACATTTATATCTCAATTCTTGTTTACAATTTATATTCACCAAAGTCATTATCTTTTATCAAATTTATTTATTATTATTACTTCATTAAAATCAACATTTAATAAAAAAAAAATTCTCATTATATCGAGGACAAGACCAACTATTATGGTAAGATTATATTGAATCAATAAAAGATAGAATTGAAAAATTATTTCTGTTAAAAAAAAATCAATTTCAAAAAAAATTAATAAAAATAATTTTTCAATTTTATTTTATATTGAACTAAGATTTGATCGATAAATGTTGTATTTTTTAAGAATAGCTTTGTGGTAGTGTAATATGTGATTTTATAAATTTATGCTTATTTGGTAAGATTATATCAAGAATTGTGACTATTTTAATAGTTTTAAAACTAATGGGATTTTATGTTTATGAGACAACATACAATATAATATATAAAAAGTCCAAATTGCATGTCCAAACAAAACATCAATTTCATCTCATGATTACATATTATGATTTCATATCGCATGACCAAACGAGTCCATAATCATAATTTTTTTCAAGTTCTTAATTGCCATGTATTTATCATTCATGCCTGTGATTAATAGCTCAAAGCCCCAACATACCTCAAGAGTTTATTGAGCTTTTCGCTTTTGATAACATTGATGTTAACATGTTATTTGTTAGTTCCAGCACCAAATAACTAAGTTATAGTATCTATTGTGTTTTGAAAGATCTTCAAATAAGGAAGAAGACTTGATAGCATCCACAGTGGCATACTTGCATTAGAGGTTGAAAGAGTTCAATGGGAAACCCAGGAGATGCTTATCGTGGAAGAACTCAAGAATGAGCCTAACAATTATAGAAAGGAGTGGTCTAAGTGCGTCGTCCAAGTGCTACACGAGTACACGTATTTCATGGTTCAAGTCCAATAGAGGAGAAATTTGGGGCCACATGAAGGCCCAAAGAGAGCCAAAGGAGCTGCTATTGGCAGAATGGTTTGTCCTGAAATTTAGATTTCCATGCATATTGAAATTGAAAGCAGTAGACTCAACAGCTGATTTGAGGGCCTCATCTCCTCCTTTCTCGTCCTGAACTAGCAGGGAAAAGGCTTGTGCCATCGAAGACAGTGGATCATGAGGATACTTCCTCTCACAATTGTGTTCACCTCATTGAGTCCCACAAGGAACTGAATGAATCTCCTGTCCTGTTCTGCTTTGTGCAGATTTTCTTTCGCTCCACAAGTGCACTGACTCTTCGCATTCAAGGGATTTAACTCCCCCCACCCCCAAAAGCTTCTTAATCTGTGCGATAACTTGTAATGTCAAGTGCTCCTTGCAAAAAAGCTTGGCTCCATTGGTCCGTTCATAAAAAGTTCTCAAATTCTTTCCACAATTCAGCAGCACTATTAGCTTATTCCACACAATCTTCGATCTCTTTCATCAGAGAATTTAAGATCCAAGAAGTGACCATGTCGTCACACTTCTCCCATGGTTGACACTTGGAGGACTCACGAGCTGGACATTCGCACTCACCATTGATGAAGCCTAACTTGCTCTTCACTGAAAGAGCTCACTATACACTGTGTCTCCATGATGGATAACCTATTTCACTGAATGGGACAGGAACTAGCATAGCATCGGGATTATCAGATGGGTGCATGTACAGAGGACTAGTAGAATCAATGACAGAATCGTCATTTTCTCAATCTCAGCCATGAGAAGTCAAATCTGACAAGTGTCTCAATTTCACAAGAGAAATGTTAAAAATCTAGAAAACTACTTTTGCTACTAGGAAAAAATTGCAACTAGGGGAAGAATGTATAAGAAATAGATCTAAAGCAGGCAAACAATGGCAGCAAACAACAAACTCCAATCTAGCTATGGAGGATTCTGGGAAGCCACTAGAGAAAAAGAGAGAAGCTTCAGAAATAGAAAAGTGAAAACTAAAATGCATTCTCTGTGAGACCTCTACATATACACATTAGAAAGCTAGGTGCCAGCTAAGAAGAAACTAACTAACTAATAATGGGAGATATTTAACCACTAACAAACTGTTAAGCTAAGCTAACTACTCACTAACAACAAACAGACTATGAACCAATACTAACTTTACAAGACAGTATAATAACATGTAGTCAGCTATAGCTATTCCAATATGAGAAGGATATCTTCTCAAGAAAGTTCCGAAGAAAAGGTAGAGAAATAAATACCTCGCAAGGCCAAAAACAGTGTCGGTGGGTTTCCATTAGTTGGATACTGAAGAACAAATTCTTCTGGGACCTTACTGCAAGGTTGACCACATTGAAGTTTCAGATGGGATTACAAGAAAAACTATGAACTAGTTAACTAAGCTTAACAGGATCCACCATATATTACCTCAATGCTTCGGCACCTAAGATTAGCTCGCGCGGAATCCATCCATCAATATTCATCAGATCTAACCAATGTCCAATGATATCCAAGCTAATGTATACATCCCAACGCCTGATTGATTCAACATTTCCCTTATAGTGCAAATCAAAGGGACTAGAAACCAGCTAAAATACTATTTTCAAGCAGTAGAACACAAATAAAAAAAGCGAACAAGTCACTGACCAAATTAGCAGTTGATGAAAACCTTCGTCCCATAGGAAGCCCCTTGGGAAGAAGGGCCGACTTGGAACTGCTGTATATAGCTCAGCAGGCCAGTATAAGACAGAATTATCCCCAGCATTAGGCTGTACAAGTCAGGAGCCATTGTAGAACTTCATTAGACATCTAAATGGTTATGATTCTTGAACAAACAACTAAAGGAATCCAAGAGTGAAAATAATAACTTCAAAAAGTGCTTTAGACATCCAAAGAACTTTTGCAACCAGGTACAAGTCTTAAGTAAAAGTTACACCTATTATCAACTTAGCAAATTAATCATCAGTACATCCAAAATCTTGAAGCATATACTTGGGGTTATGTAGGGAAGCCAATTTTATGTGAGTTCCCCGCTCATTAGATTCCTGAAGCCAAGGAAACAAGAAACAAATGGCAACTTGACTAGATGGCAGTTTGGGGAATCCTTCCATTTATCATCCTTTTTGGGAAGGTGAGTGAAATTTGATGTCAAAAGTTATGAAATTGCAACTTTAGCACGAAGAAATATATTTGTAATTAGTTTTACGTTTTAACAAGAACATTTTCTGCTCTTTGCCCCTTGAGAAGTGTGCAATTGGAGATGAGAACATGAACCTAGTAGGTGTCCTCATCTATACTTCTTAAAACTCTTTATTTTCAAGATTTAAGCAACGTATCCTCTCCCTAGTCAACTTTAGTCTCAAGTGAAGAGAAACAGCAGATAATCCCTGTAACCACTCAAGCACTAATAGCACCATTCCTAAAATCCTCCCATCATAGACTGACTGACGTGATTCTTAAATGCAGTATTACCGGAATATTCTTGCTTGACAACATAGAAGAGAAAAAGTATAGTTACTTGAGTAACTTCCTAATTCGCCATATTTTAAAGCTCTTACATTGTAGGCTCAGATATGATGATATGCTCTTCATCACAGAGCTCTAGATATTTTCTTGCATATATGAGAAAAATAGAGTTATCTAACACTGTCATTAGGTTATTGCACATGTCGCGAGTTTTCTAAAAATAGCAGGGATTCACTTCTAGGATCTCTTACAGTGGAGATTGATGGAAGTGAAATCTTTGACTGGCCAAAGAAGTATCCAATCCCACCCAACATGTTTCCAAGAGCAGCCTTACCAACAGTCACAGTCTCCAAACCAAGCTGTAAAGATAAGACATAAATAGTTCAGCATTATATGTATATATACAGAGAGAGATGTTGCATCATGGAAGTTAATACAAGGAAATGGCTTCCTACTGCAAGTAATACAGCATACAACAAGTGGTACGATTTTGTCATCAGCTCGATAGTCATTCCTTTTTATAAGAAGCATGATAGACATTCATATTTTTTCCACAATCTGAAAGAACTCGTAGAGTATTCACAGATTGAAATTGAATTCAGTCCAAAGTGATCAAATTACATAGTGAACTTTAGACGTGCATCGATATAAATAGAAAAACTTTATAACTACATTGACGGCATTAGGAGCATTGAATGGATTCAGTATGCTTACTTTCCTAGATCGATGCAGCAAATTTAATAGTAAAACATGGGTTAGTTTCACTTAAAATAATTACACATTCATAACATGTATGATGTTACTCACCTAGGTCTGTACTGCAAATATTTGTGTGGGTACAAGGTAAATTTGGTTTAAAAATATCTCACAGTCATGCACATCCCATGAACTGCATGTAGAAGAATAAAATAACACATATGCTCTTCCGTTGGATCCCAGGTGCAGATTAGGGGAAGGGTATCTGAGGAACTTGCACAAAAGAATCATTCCCTTCATCATAAATTGCGACAGTTTTTGAGAGTAAAAAACTAAAAATATGTTCCAGTATCTTGTGCTTAATATTATGAACATATAGGAGTTTGACAGTTCATTTTTTAACTTAAATAGGTAATTAAATCTCAGAGCAATTTGTCGCAGGACACAGATTACAAATTGTTTGATACCTCATCAGATAGGATAAAGCTTTTCTTAAACTTATTGTCGAACTCCTTTTGCTTCTCAGAGAATAAACTAGTCAGTGAAGTACCTGGAACAATGGGAAGAGTTTTTTTCAGGATGAGGATAGGAAAAAGTAAATATAACATAGATAATTTCCCCAAACTGAACTTAATCAACATATAGTTACTGTTAGAACATGAATATGTTTATACAGTCCTACTCAAATAGGAATAGGTTTATACAATCCTATTAGAATAGGAATAGGTTTATACAATCTTATTCAGAATAGGAATAGGAATACAAATAGAAATAAGAATAGTGAATAGTATCCTACTTGGTAAAGGATTGTATTCTAGCGTCTATAAATAGGGTCTCAATGTAATAATGTAGACACAACAACAGTTCAATAATATTTTTTTCCTATATTTCTCACACAATTTTGGTTTAGTGAAAAATTCGGGGCAAGAAATTTTTTGAATAACATTTCTTTTGCTCCTAGAATCAGACAACAATGACCAAGGTCAAACTTCAACTGGTATACGGGATATGGCAATAGAAATGGGGAATGCATACCTTTCTTGATATGAAAATTCATAATAATTTCAACTAGGTAAGCATGCTTAGAGCCAAGGGTCTATCGGAAACAACCTTTCTACCCCATTAAGGTAGAGGTAAGGTCTACGTACATCCTACCCTCTCCAAACCCTACTTGTGGGATTATACAGCTTAATTAAATTCACAGTTTTACTTATTCTTAAACACGTATAAGAAATACGGAATATACTATTTAACTTTAGGGTCAATGAGGAAAGTTCACATAATAGGGACTCCTGAGAATTTAGAAACTGGCTTCCATAATATTATTTGATGAGAAAATGGCAAGTATTAAAATGTCCTATGAATTGTGCTTGATATATTTACAGAATGATCCAGCTTCTCATCAAATCATCATGTATTCAAGAATGTCTAGTAGCGATTCGACATCACTAATTAATTCCTCTTTCGACAAAGAAGAAAACAAAAGTATATAAATGTTTTTTTATCTTCTATTTATAGTAGGTTGTATCTTGAAAGCATCTCACTTGTTTCTCTCTTTGACTCTTTCAAAATAGCCACCATATAATGTTAGAAAGTTCACCATTTCTGTTGTTCTT
Source organism: Solanum peruvianum (assembly GCA_027705065.1). Taxonomy (NCBI): domain Eukaryota; kingdom Viridiplantae; phylum Streptophyta; class Magnoliopsida; order Solanales; family Solanaceae; genus Solanum; species Solanum peruvianum. Next base: position 9,929,960 of record JAKWJD010001759.1, read on the forward strand.
TTGACATGCCCCTTCTTTCTCAGCTTCTCATCAGATCAGTTGTATCTTCAGGCATTGTCCGTTTAATTCACAGCATACTCAGAAATAAATTTCATCATTATGAAACAACAGTGCAGTGGAAAAAAAAGGTTAATGGTTTCTAGATTTGTTCCAAAAAGATGGCACCTGTTTTAAACTTGAAACCTCTATTCTGGAGGTTATCCTGTTTCAAGAATGTTTTTCTTGTAACTACCACACACAAAATAAGCCACCTTAAGTGGTGGCTTTAGTCTTCATATGTTCTTCTAAGGCCATGAGTTATTACTCTGCGGTCTAGCAACCAAAACTTATAACAGGAATTTACAGAAAAAGGATCCAGAGTTCTGTAGCTTCCTAAGTATTTATCCTCCGTGTTTGGATTAGGTTGAACTTTGGAAAAGTATACGCCTAGACCCAGATGGGCTTAAACGGATCGATATGGACCGTGAGGATTCACATAGACCCACATGGGCTTAAAAGAATCTAAAGATTTCCACTTATCAACAAAAATATCTAAAGATTTCTTTTTTATGCCAATCATACTCTAATGAACTCAGCATAAACCTGTCAGCCTGCTGGCCCGTTCTTCAACTCTTGAATCACGAGTACTGGTTCCAGAAAGAAAAACAATGTCTGCTTTGAAAGGAATCCTAGCAGAAATCTGGATTAAAAAAACATACTTAACAATATATAGATCAGCAGTAGTGAAGATAGTTATAATTGACTGAGAACGTACCTGAAATACTAAAATGCTGGGAGAATCATCAGATGAGTCCGAAAGCTGTAAATGGCCAAATTGTCTTGCCTAACAAAACATGGACGAAAAGCAAGCAACAGACTAAGTGGCCAACTACTAAGGTCGAAGGCAAACTGTAAGATTTGACATAACTTCCAGCAATGTAGCTACAAATATGAATAGTATGCGTACTTGGACTGCCAAATTTGCCTGGACTAGATCAGAGAGATTGTGAATGTGAGGTGTCTTGAAGCCAGAATAATGTACTCCAGATACATCCTACAAGAAGTTCTTCAAATTAAAATCAAACCGCAGATAGATGATAAACAATAGGACCACCTGTTGAAACATTAAAAAGAGGGTCATAGAGTACAATGCAGAGCTACCATTTCAGTTCTTATAGTGTTAAAATATGAAGTACAGATTTGCAATTCAAAAGAGTAATAAAGCGATGTCAAAGCAATCTTCTAGAATTAGCAATAAACTCAGGAAAACAACATTATAATAGAGGGATCTCAGTCATGCAGTCTTCAGGAAAGAAAGTGATAACAACATAATCAAGGTTTCTCCCATATAATTACAACATCTCAGATCAGAAGGGGTCAGTTCTCCTATAGAAGTAACATTTATTCATACCTATCTTTTGAAAAGAAGGCAGAAATATTAGTTAAATGGATCTTTTTAACAATCCTTTGAATGACCAAAACACAAGCTTCTTAAAAAGAATCTTTAAACGCTAACAATCCCTTGGCCTTATATGAATTTTATTGTTTGTAATTTAGTGATGAAAGCAGTGTATACATATGTATAAGGTGTTAAAGAAGCAACTAAGTCGTCATCATCAACCTCACTTTGGTATAAAGCAACCTCAAAACCAGCATGCTAACTCAAGTTTAACAGTTATCTCCCCTTTGCAAAGCTCTCTTTGTGGTTGACTGAAATTTGGTAGAAAAAAAGCCATATCTAGACCTGAGAGATTACATCCTTCCCTACAGAAATTTTTCTTTGAAATGTGAATGGTTGTATCCAAAGCAACACTGAGTGTTCTGGAAACTCTGTGAAGAATAAAATAAAATAAAAAGATTATGTCCCTTCCTAAACATGTATGGATACTAGAAGCTCTTTAACAGAGCACTGCATCTACAAGTTCAATTTTGCACCAAAGACAGAACCAAAAAGTGTTGTTAACATGTATCTTCTGAATGGACTATATTTGCCTTTCAAACACCTCAAGTTCCTCTTTTTTTTCTTCCAAATTTTCCACCATATACAAGCTGGTTGAGTATTCCACCATTTCCTCCTTACTTTATAAGGCCACACTGTCTTGTTTCCTGGCATCCTTTCCTCTAGAAACATGGAAACTAACATTCTAACTACCCTACTAAAACTAGTATATAAGGTAGAAATGACTGAGGTTCTTTTTTTTTATTTCCAACTCATCTAATTTTAGAAAGACTGGAAATGCAAAGCATGACAGGTTAGCATTTCTCGACTTTTACTTCTTCCAAAAGTTTTGTAATACACCTCGTACTCTTAGTCATACCCCCTCCTTATTGCACTTTTTATTTCGCTACCAAGCTATATCCTTACAGTAACCATCATCCTTATAGTTCAACATGCAAGAGTGAAGTCGGTTTTGGTTTGAACAGGTACTTTTCACAAACTTTTCTCCAGCTCAATTGTCTGGATTCTGGAGGGTTACTTCACCCTGAGTCCATGCTAAAGAAACATTTTCCTGAGTTCATCTTCATGTGAACCAAAAAATAGCCCTCGATATATATTTTGTAATGAATCCATTAGCATCTAACAGAAACTTAATCAAAGCAACATACCTCCAAAAGTTGTACGTGACAAACAATTGGAAAGCATGATTATTGTGTGCCTAACCTTACCCGAGGACCGCAAAAGACCTCCTAGGCTCCTACTTAGCTATCCTCACAAAGCAACAGAAATTAAGGACATAGAACCCTCCAATAAGAACACAAAAAAAAAAGGAAAAGAAAAGAGAAAGGCCACTCAATGTAGCATTGTCACTTCAAATATTCAGTGCCGCTAAAAACAATTTTTTAAATAGACCGGTATCCTCTTTAAATAATAAGCTTACAAAAATCAGAAGAGAGATTTTAGCCCAAGCCTTGTCTCTGAAGAGCTTCACATCTTGAGAAAACATGTATAAGGCAATAGTTAAAAGGTCAAAGAACCATATGAATAGATGCATAATCACAGCTGATTGAAGATCACTGAAATAGTTGAGTTTCAATTGCATTTGAAAATCAGTCAGCAAATTACCTCTGAAAATAAGTGGAGCTGCCAGTCTCCAATGTCACTACGTGATCCGGATGCCAAAATAGAATCATTATGAATATCCAAGACTCGGCTACCCAAAGCAAGACTTTTCCCGCCTTCATCAGCCACATAAAAAAACAAGTGTGCGGTTTTTAACATTTCTTCATCAGGGACAGATCTGTGAAGAAATTAAAGTGTCAATTGTTCAAGGGATAAAAGACATGAGACGGAGATACAAATTCATAACTATAATAAGATTTCAGTTGGAAATACAGCTTTTCAGAAAAGAATATCATTCATGCTTAAAGTGGTCGCAATACTAAAATTAACTTGTGAAGTAAATGCAGTAGAGACTTTCAATAAGAGAACAGAATACCCTAGTTAAGTTAACAATGATCATCCGTGAAAAAATAACCAACAGCCACAATCACTGATCCCACTGCTTTAAAGATGCAAGGGGCAAACAAATTTTCAAGAGTCCAGGCACTCTAATCTCATTCAGACACATTTTTCTAATGTATTGTACGTGCACTTTAAGTCAAGATACGCCATCAAACATGAAATTTATTATTCAACTTGAAATGATCTTACATATTGTTGATTAGCATAATTTAAAAGGCATTGTTCTAGGAGATTTTACTCTTGCCAAATTGTAGGAGATGATTGATTTTATTATTTAGCTGTAATTCACTGTCTTTCCTATTATAGTCAAAGGATTCTTTGTATAAATGCTCTTGTTTTATGGATGTAAAAGTATAAAGAAGCTTTCTCTTCTTGACCAATATATACAGATATATCTTCCAAGAAATACCTTTTTTTTCCTAGATATAGTAAATTTTATTAAAATCAGAACCAAGATGGTACTGTATGGAGTACAATCTACCTCAACATTACAGTTTCTCCACTACATCCTCATATTTTCCAAAAAAATCAGAAAGTGATTCACATTTTCTACGTTATAGCTCCTACACCCAAAGTACAAAATTTTTTATCGTCCAGACAAACCTAAACCAAAAGTATAAATCATGTAAACACCTACTCATTATAAAAGAAATATGATATTCTTCCCTTTTAACATCTGTTCCTCTCCAACCAAACAGTCCACATAATTCATAATGGACCTGTAGACATATTCACAACATGATACCAAACAAGAAAGGAGTTGATGAAATAAAGACAAACTCATTTTGTTGATTGCCTGGGTCATTCAATCAACCAATGACACCTATATATCATTAATTGCAGAAAACAGATGAAAATCTGTAGCAAATGACTACGCTTTACATAAGACGGAGCAACGCGCTATTTCCTTACTAGATAACCTGATTGTATACAAATTTCTACTTTGACAGGCACGACATTCACAAGAGCCAAGTATTTGCATGTCAGGCTAAAGAAAGGAAGATCATGAGAGATGGTAAGGAGAAGTACTCATTGCTCTGCACTCCAATTCGAACAGCCCAGTCTCCACCATAGCCACTACCATGATCCTTGGATTTCAGAAAACTAGTAGTCAAGGTCATTGTCTGTTCACTCAGAACCTGATGTCCATAATCCCGTCCATTATGACTAGTCCAGCCATATTGTTTCAACTCATCTGAATCTTGGCATACATGACGCATGAAATACCTCTGATTCTTGACTCCAAGCCACATTAAGCCAGCAACTAATGATTGCGGAGTCCTGCATATTATATTATAAGAACATATAAAGTGAAGCTCCATCAAAGAGTCCATCACAAACATATAAAAAAAAGAACCATGTAGTACACAAACAATAGAGAAATGATAAAAGATTTGACAAGACAACACCACTATGGGCATCCCCAGTATAAGTAAAACTTTTATTTCCAACACTGGACCATGGTAACTGATCCATCAACAAGTCCGTTGCCTAGACAGAAATGCTCAATTGTGATACAGTTAGTCATCGCTTTCTCAACTTGAACCAACAAAATCTACTCAAAATTTTCGATGGGATAACAGGATAAACACCAGGATGTTAGCATTATAGCATTCTATTTATCTCCAACATCTTTCTGTTTTCCATAACCTCAATTCCTCAAATATTCAAATAGAAATGGTAAACTAATACACAGTGAGTGCAGAACTTTACCATGTATTTGTGCAAATCTCTGCACCAAATGTCATAGCATGGAACTGCTCGCATTCATTCATTTCATGATATTAGGAATCAGGTAAAGCGCGGTGAAATGATATCACCACTTTGTAAGATTAAGATACATTCTTCTGATTATGTCAGCGAAAGATGAACTTGTTTTATTCTTATGCTCAAGTTACAATAACCAAGAAAGTCTATCTATCCACATTAATTCTATGAATCTCTTTTTTTCAAACTGGTAAGGTTGTAGTCTCTAGCATTAAGGGTATGCTGGCCACCTCCAAAAAAAAAAAAAGCAATTACAACTTCCCATAAATTTATAATTTGAGCAGTATATTATTTACACAACTGTTTACACCAAAAGAGCAAAGATAAAATACAATTCCATTTTACTTTATGAATGGAATTGGATATGTCTTCAAAACATCTATCATTCCTTTCTCTCCATATTGACCACCACATACATGATAGGATTAATCTCCACTACCTCTTCTGGGTCTTGCTCAGTGTTGTGAAAAGCGCGCTTCAAAGCGAGGCGACCCTTGTGCGCTTTTTTATCTTGAGGCGAGGCGATCTAAAAAAAGCTCTCGTTTCAGATGAAGAAGTGAGAAGCGACCCCTAAGGCAAAAGCGCAATAAAGCGCGCTTTTTATAATAAAAAAAGCGACAATTAGGGTTTTTTTTAAAAAAAAATAGTTTTTTTTTAAAAAAAATAATCTTAAATAACCTTCTCTCTCCTCACGACTCTTCTTTCACGACTCTTTCCCTTCTTTCTCTCGTCGCGACTCTTCTTTCACAATACTTCTTTCCCTTCTTTCTCTCCTGACGATCTCGACTGAGGCTGCCACTCTCTTCAATATCTGGGAGTTCTTCCGGCGACGTTCCCACCACACTTCTAGCTAAACTGTCATATTGGGATTTTGGTATGACATCTGTAATAACCAGCAAGTTGCCTTTTTGTTGTATCTTGGCATCATTAAAATCTCTTGGAGTCCATTTATTACTTCTGACAATATCGGCATATGATAGACCCTCCTCTGTTTCCCTGTGTGTTGTATAAACTGTTCTCTGAACCTTAGTATTGATAAAAATTGATAATTTCTTGCAATGTCCATCCATCCGGAATTTCGAGACCACTCCGGGATGATGATCACTGCTCTTCTCCTACCCTGCATGTTAATGATGCTGATGTATCGACCATCTTTGATGAAATTTCTTGAGCAAAAGAAATCTGAAAAAAGATCCTTGAACATCCACCTGCGAACAGAGTTCCCTTGTCCCTTTGAAGCTTCTTTAAGAGCGTAAACCAACCATTCCATCGTTTTCTGGCTAAAACTCATCCTGGTCATATTTCTACAACCTCTTTCTACCCAGTCATACCATGTATCTCTATAGAGACCACCCTGGTTATGTCGTAAGACCTGAAGCGTACTGCACAAAAGATGGTGTCCACTCCCATGACAACTTTTGGGATGGAAGAAAAAGACAGCTCGGAGGAGAGATACCGATAGTCTGTGCCAAGTTGGAGGATAAAAAGTGCCAGAAAAGAAGATTCTGATTATCTGTGAAGCGATTGGGGTACCACGTGTGGCACGTGAGGCGCGTGGCGTCGTAATCTGAAAGAGGGTGGTGGCACGTGGGAGCGCGTGGGATGTTTCTGAGGGTGGGTATTTTTGGGGTAGGGTTGCAATAGGGTGAAGGAGGTTGTGATGGAGGCGATTGGAGAATAAAGGAAGAAAAAAGATGAAAAATCCGGTGATCAGAAGGACCACCGGTGGATTTCTGGATAGTGAGATGCTTTTTAAAATTACATTGGAATTCGTGTCTGGAGAATTTTTTTGTCCTCTTTTTTTTGTAATAACATTTTGTCCTCTTTTGACCAGCTTGTTCACCATTTTTTAAGCCTCTTCGCTAACCGTCTAGCGATGATTTTGTACATCCCAATTCCCACCAACCAGATAAATTGGTTTGAAGTCCTCCAAGTCTGTAGCACCTGGTTTCTTTGGAATCAGGGCAGTAAATCTTGCTTCTTGTGACCCAATAATTAGAAGAGAAATCTGGCAAGACTTCATCAACATCAAAGAACTGGGTAGTTGGCCTTGGGTAGCTTGTGGAGATTTTAATGACGCAAGATATCCAAACGAAAAATCTGAAGGATATAGAATTACTACGCCAATGACTGAATTTTCTGAATGGATCAATGAGATGGAGTTCAACGATCCTTCTTTATTTGGATTTTGTGGGGTCCTTCACATGGAGAAAGGGGGACAACCACATGTCAGCCTCCAGAATTGATAGGTTTTTATTCTCTTCGCAATGGGATGAGACCTTCACACTGATTAAACAGAACATGCTTCCCAGAATAGGTTCAGACCACAATCCAATTATGCTTCAATGTGGAGATCTAAATTTGAAGAATCCTTACTTCAAGTTTGACAGTGGTGGTTAAGGGTGGAGGGTTTCACGAGCAAAGTTAGAGAATGGTGGGCATCTGGTACGGGCTCTTATAAACTATCCTCCAAGTTGCGGATGCTAATAGGGAATCTAAAAGAATGGAAGCCGGAGAATAGGAACAATTGGAATCAGAGGTAAGAGGCAATTCTAAATTAGCTGTCAATTTTAGATAAGACTCAAGAGTTGAGATTACCATTAGAGGATGAGTTACTTCAGAAATTATATCTTCCAATGGAGTTTGAAGATGTTGCAGAAAACGAGGAAATAGCTGGGAGGCATAGGTCCAGAGTACATTGGCTCAAACACGGAGACAAAAATACCAAGTATTTTCACAGGATGGCTACAGCCCATAAAAGATTTAACACTATTGACAAGCTGATGGTGGAAAGGGTTACAGTAACAGATTCAGATGCAACTAAAGGAACCATAATCAGTAACTACCAAAATCTATACAGAGAAACACTTACTTTCTAATTTATCCCCCTCATTAATTATAGTCATTTCCCTGTTATTTGTTCAAGGCATAGTATTTATTTTATTTAAAGGGTGACATAGCAAAATCACCCTTTTATTTATAGTTTCTTAAAAAGTGTGCAAAGTCAATAGTGGACAAGTATTTTCGGAAAAAGGGACTATAAAAATTTGTCAAATTTTTGGAACTGGTAACTTTTCTATCTATAAATATTACACTTCAAAAATTAAGAAAAAAATTTGTCGTTGTCATTCAACAATCAACCCTCTAACATTCCAACTAAAAGTTTAATTTCAGCCAGAAAAGGATTGGTGTTCCTCCCCTTGTTCTTCTTCTCCCCCGTCACAATTCACCAAGCATATCAACCTTCATTAGTTTCCCCTTTCTTTTAGACTTCCTTTCCCCTCCTTTATGCTTCATAGATTTTTAATAGAAGTGTCTCTTTCCACTACTCATAGAATCATATCTAGGATCTATGTTCAAACCCATTAGCATTTACTCTAAATGTCTTGCATGCTTTCCCCATTACTAGTTGCTCCATTTTGATGTCTCAATTACTATAGGACTTTGAATTTGATCGTCGGAATCACATAAGGCAAGAAATACACAATCACTTTAATTGTAATGACGATTCAGAATCTGAGTCAGCAACTTAAGGAGTGGTGGTAGAGACTGACCTTGGCACACAAAAAGAGTAATTCCTTCACTCAGCTTCATCATCAACTACTAGATCATGGATCGAGTGTAGTATATGTGCAGGCTTTATCTAAATGTTCTATGGAGGCTGAGGAGGGATGGATGAATTAGAAGTAGGACTTTTTTGCCTTAATAACTTGGTAGCCTTGCTTGGTTTGGCATTTTTAACTCCTGCTTTCCCTCTTATAACATTGGACTCTTTAAATAATAGGGCCGTTCTATATTTTTTGTTCCAAAAGGTTCATTAGCATCATTTTAATCTTGGCCTTGTTTGTCAGTCACGTGGTCCACCACTACATCAACCATGTCTATTACTGACTGCAACTAGCATTTTGGGACTCCAGGTAGCCACTCATATAAGCATCGACTTTGCTCCATTATGATAAAGGAATAGTCATCTGCGATCAACACACAATATTTTAAATCTCCTATTTCCGCCTCACTCCTAAAGAGGATCTAAGAGAGAAATTTTGACGCATAATCAAGCCCAAACTAGATTCGATTGTTCTTTTATTTCAACATCCATTGCAACAAAACCACCAAAAATATCTTCAATGGATTTGCAATTACCTTCAAACCAAGCATGAAGAAGAAGACCTAGGCTTTTACCCATACATGTCCTGAGTTCTCTGTGTTCATTCGTGTGATGGACACCGGCAACCATGAACGCAATGAAAGTCTTCTCCTATTTCAAAATCATTTGTTTTCTTCAACCCTTGTAGCTTCTTGTTTTGGCGGATGATAAGAGGAAGAATTGGTTATGGGAAGATGTGTTACTCTAATGCTGGATGTAATTTGCCATCTTTCAGTTAAGCCAGCTTTGAATCACATTCGATATAGGAAACGTTACCAGTTCCAAGAAAAAAATCACTTCCGATTTTAGGATACATGGAATGGATCGTTAAAGGTGTCACTCAAGCAGTTTGAGATTTCAGGAAATATGAAATGTTTCTACAGTTGGTTTAATTTTGACCATATCTTTTTATAACTGTAGTGTTCGGGTCAACTTGCGCGAACCTCAACTAATTCCACAGGATACCTATCACCTCCCACCAACAATAGATACAAGATAACATTGTCCATTTAGGCTAGAACAATTACGAAGAAATCACCTAGAGTTTTTTTTTTACTAGGATTTGAACTTGAGCCCTCATGGTGCTCAATCCCACTTTATTAACCACTAGGCTACACCCTTGGGTGCAATTTTGATCATATTATTCACCACTTTTGCAACATTTACCCCATTTTCCAACCAATCTTGTTCAACTGCAACATTTGTACATGAAAACTCCGGCGTGGTGCGACAAAGAAGGTGCAAGGTTTGCCTAGGAACTAAAGAATTCTCCTAGCAGTATCCCTCCATCCTATATTCTATCCATTTTTTGGTAGAGGCTTCCCGTATCCTATGCATGATTCTATCCTTACAAAAGGACCATAGCAATTGAAATTCAAGTACATCCTATATGAAAAGTTTCATCAATTTTCAGTCATCTAAAATGACGACTCTTTTCAATTAGCAAAAAAACCATCCATTAACATTCTCACTAATATCTAAAAGCTCTAAAGATTTTTCTCGCTGAAGAAGAACAATCTTTTTGCCATAATGGAACAGAAGTTAACTAAGAAAATCATTGAAGATGGTCATCAAAAAGAAATTAAAAAAATATCCATGCTTCCCAAGAAAAAGAATAATTCGCTATCTCTTGATGTTGATTGGTGCCCAAATACTATTGTGATGAAAGGACATAATAATTTTCCTTATCAGAGAAAGGCACAATTTTTATTATTATAGATTGTGATACGTCAGTAACAACATTATTTACATCACAAACCAAGACTCATGAAGACAAACCTGACTCACGGACAATTTAAAATTAAAAGATAAAGGGAGAAGAAAGAACCATCTAAAAACATAAAACTTTCTTTAAGCCTTAATCCTTACCTTGTCGCTTAAGATACAACTACTACTACTACTGTGTCACAATCTCAAACTAGTTGGATCAACTCTACCAATCCTCAACATCCATTTTCTACAAGGAAGAATTCATTCCAAATACTATTGTGAGCATTCATATGTATTAACTAATTTTGTACTCAGTCAACCTAAAGCAAGACTTATGAAACTTCGCATGTGTGCACCTCTACTTACATTCTACTACTTTTAGTTATAGGCAAAAGACTTATGACACTTCCCATGTGTGCACCTCTACTTACATTATTCTACTTTTACTTATAGGCAAAAGACGACCAAATGATACAACCCAAACTTATATGAAATAAAAAAATTTCTACCAATGAGAAATATACTTTTGATTCAAATAATATATGATTTATGTTGTAGGAGAAAAGGAATCCCATACACAAGAAGTATACCAAGAGGTAGAAAATGAAACCATGTGAGCAGAATATAATTACCTTGCGCGAACTCCAAAATAAACCTGAGGCCTGTAAGTACCCCAGTACAAGCTCTCTCTATGCTCTCCTTGAAACTGCAGGGGAAAAAAAAGAATCATCAAAATGAAAAGAGAAAATCTGTAAATGGAAAAGAAATCAATTGTTTGTGAGTTAAATTTACCATTGGAAGATCCATTAGTTTTGGAGCTGGAAGTGGAGTGATGACTCTTGGTTTTTGAGGTTTCTCCATGGGATTAATGAGTGTATAAATGAAAAGAAGTGCGATCGCGAAGGCAATAATTCCAAATCCTACAAGGAATTTGAGGTTGACGCTGAAAATGCGAATTAAGCTGTTATTTCTAGTTTTATCCTTCCGTAGAATACGATTAGGATTACGGATTTGGGGATTTTCAGTGGAAGATTTCGAAGCTCTGCTCCGAGTACTTCCCCGTGAAGTTCCCGCCATTGTTGATCGTATGTTTCCAGTTTCGCCGTCTGTCGGAGCTTTACGGATACTGGAACTGAAGTGAAATGACTGAGGAAGAGGACGTTGAGTTTTTTAGATACGAATTTGGGCTTTGACTCTGTAGTCAACCTTTCGGCCCATAAATGCAAAATCTGAAATTTTTGACAAATAATCACTTTTAGGTAGATAGCAAACATAAAACTCAAAAACTCATATTGTATGTTATTGCAAAATTTGCATAATTGCATTCCATAGTAAACATATAAATGTATAATTCGTTATACATAATACAATTGAATCGAATTATATAAAACGAAGTGTATAAAACGAGAAAGAGACTTGGGCAGAGAATTGTATAAAACGAATTGAATCATTATAAGTGTATAGAACTATAATATATAATTTGAATTTGTATAAATGAGAAAGAGAAAGGCATAAGAGACTTGGGCAGAGAATATACAATTGAATCGAATTGTATAAAACGAGAAAGAGAGAAATTATATACAATTTGAATTTGTATAAAACGAGAAAGAGAGAAAGACAAAAGAAACTGAGCAAGGGAGTATTTTTATTGTATAATTATAAGTGTATAGGACGAAAATATATATATTTGCATGTTTATATACAATTTTCTCTCGTTTTATACAAACATAAATACAATTTACACATTTCGCTTCTGTTTGTATAAGCGAGAGAGGTGAGGTGACGAGCGAGATAGGGAGAGTGGCGAGCGAGAACTGGAAGAGGGGAGAGAGAAGAAACAAAAATATATGTATTTATACAATTTTCTCTGCTTTATACAAATAGAAATAGATTTTATACACTTGTGTTTGTATAAAAGTGAGAGGAAGAGAGCAAGAGATGGAGCGAGAGAGGGGAGTGGCGAGCGAGAGTTTGAGGGAGAGAGGTGGCTGGCAAACACTTTGCTATAGGACACAATTAAATCAAATGTGGTTATAGCAATTTATTTGATTTATTAGTTTGTCATTATATACAATTTTCCCTAGTTAGAATTTATATAAGTATAGTATTGGTTACGTGAGTTTCTAAATTGCAAATCAAACGTCGTATTAATTTTAGGGGAAATTACGTGTATAAGCAAATATATATACTAGTTAATTAGTTAACATAACTACAGTTTGTTTAAGTTACAATGCACGATCTACTTTTAGTAATAATTATGTGGCTCAGATTTTTTGTTTTGTATAATTAGCACGTTTGTATAATTGAAATTTGTACAATATTTACACTTCTGAAGTTTTCATTGTATAAATTCGTTAATTCGAGTTTAAACTAAATTATACAAATGTACCCGTGAATTATACAATCCTGCAAATTATACGAATGAGGTAGCTTAAACTCTAACTGCAGCCCGTAAATATGCAAACTATAGTTATGGATCATATCTAAGTTTATTGTAGTGGTTATTTTCGAAAGTTCTAGAAAGGAAAAATTACATGGAAAAGCAAACATATATTAATTAATTACTTAAAATAGCTACAATTTATCTTATTTACCATTTGCCACCTATTTTTTGTCATAATTACGGTTGTCAGTTTGTATAAGTGTGCCTCTTTATACCATTTCAGGTAGTACTGAATCTCTCTATATATTCTTCTACTTAACTATTTTTCACCGTAAATCACTAAATATAAAACTATTTCAAAATTTCAATCTCTTCCTCTCAATTCGTCCCTAGATTTTTCAGGTAACTGTTATGACGGTTTCGGTCTTATTCTAGTATTTAATATTTGTATATAACTGCGATTTTTTGTGTATTTTCTATTTTTTCATTTGATACAACCAAAATCATGAATGAAGAAACACCTTCTAGGAGAATCACTAGAGATATACAACCGAATCAACAAATTTTGGATGATTTTTCATTCTTTTGTTTAGGTTTAACTCAGGATTTTCATGAAACTTCAGGATCTATTGCTTAATCTCGAGTTAATCAACAAGAAGTTATATCAAAATTCTAATACCTCATTGAAGATGCCCGAAGCATGTTGCTAATTCAAAAAGAAAGAACAAAAAAATGGATGAACATAAAGAAAGACAAATCAGTTGATGTTTTGATTTCAAAAGCGTAAAGCAAAAGAAATTGCATCAACAAGTAGCAAAGAAGATATCCAAATTGATTCAATTGAATAATTACATTTGGAAGAATTGGGGTAATTTGTATAATATATACGATAAGTATTTGAAGTTCAAATCAAGAATGTATTCATATTTATAAATGTTTGTATATCCCTATCTGTATATACAAATAGATATTGTATATCTTGACATTTGTTGTCATTATTTTGAAATTTGCATTGTATACTTGTTTTCAAATTGTATAATTCATAGTTGTGTATATATATGTGTGTGTATGTAACATCTCGTATTCAAGACAAACTAAAATTAAGCTAAGAAAAGAAAGGAGAATTAAATTTGGAAAAAAATGGGAAAATCGAGAGTCCAGATTTCAAAAGTGGGTTTTGGGCATTTTCAAACCTATAACTTCAATCTCAGGAGGATTTGGCTGAGTTCTTTATATGGATGGAAAGTTCGTTAAAATATGTTCCAAACGACGCCAAGTTTGCGAATTTCTGAGTTCGTATGAGTGAGATATGACCTTCAGAAGATGGGCTATTGAGTAGGGAAAGTTCCAAAATCGGATTTAGTAAGGGTGTTTTGGTATTTCCTTAAATCAATTAATTATTTTGTTTTGGAGTAATATGTTGGGGTTTAAACTGATCCCATTCAATTTACGCACTTAGAAAAATAAACTAGGGTTTTGAAAGCATGAAGAAAAGAGGAGAAGGAAGAAGAAGACGCGAAAATACCAAGTTTAGCTTTGTGGATATTCGTCGGGGGTGATCCCTAACAAGGTATGTGGGCTCTTTTATGTTGGGTTACTTCACCCACACACCAATTTCATTCTAATCATTTAAGTTCATGAATTAACTCATGTTAGAAATTGGAATCTTGAAAGAAAGTTTGGCATTTTTGTTGATTGGATTGTTGTTGATCGTTGTTATTTGTAATCCATGTTTTAGGACTTTTTTCATTCTAAATCATTGGGTAGTAAGTTAATTATGGATCCTAAGTGTTTAGGGTTAGATCCATGGGAGTTTGGGAAGTTTTAGAGATGAAAAACGAAGAAGAAAGTCGAAAAACCCGTTGGGTTGATGATGGGGCGCCGCGCCTCTAAAGCCCCTCAAGACAGAGTCTGTCCGTCAGGCTCTAGTGTGCCGCTCCTGAGTTCAGCCTCTTTCCTTCAGTCTATGGCGCTCTGTGCCTCTCAGAGCGCCAAGACCTCCTAGAGACCGCATTCTTTTTCTATCTTTTCGTATTAGTTCCTAAGTGATGTACCCCTCATTCCTAGTTGTTTCCAACACTCTAAGGCACATCTAAACATCGTAAAATCATCCATAAACATGAGATCATGATCCTTGAATCCATGATTCAATTCAAAAAAAGTAAGATCAAAGCCAAGGAAGTTAAAAGCCAAGTCTAGAAGTTAAGAAGCAAGGCAAGGTAAAGTTTTCTAAAGTCTTCCACAAATGTTTTCACTTTGTTTTAAAGACTTAAAGTTCAAGTTAAGTAAAGAGTTTGAGTTCATTTCTCAAAAGCTGTAAGGGAACTAAGTATTCCCTAAGAGTTAAAGTTTCAATTTAAGTCAAGTAAAGAGTTGAGTTCATATCTCAAAAGCTATAAGGGAACTAAGTATTCACTAAGAGTTAAAGTTTCAAGTTAAGTAAAGAGCAAAAGTTGAGTTCAATTCTCAAAAATATATAAGGGAACTAAAGTTTTACAAATGTTTCACGTTTGAGTAATAGGGGAACTAGAAGTTCCAAAAGAGTTTTGAACTAAAAGGGGAACATTGATTTCCAAAAAGGAGCTTTTTAAAGCTAATGAGTTCGGTAAATTATCTCAACCCAAAGAAAGGAAGTTTTATTAAAAGTATGAGCTAAAGTACTTTTTGGGAGTATTATTGAGCACCGATATGGAGATGAGAGTTCATATTAACTCAAGTATCCATGTAAACCATGTAGCCAACATGAGAATTGACGTGTCATACTTTTTAGATGATCACGTAAGGAGAGCTAGTGGATCCACTAAGTTGAGTAAGTAACTATACCGATGGCAAGGTGTAGGATGATCCTCTTGCAATGTGAGGTAAGAAGTTGTATCATCACTTAGGCTCATATTGATGGTTGTCAGTTAGAGAAACTCCCACAAAGGCGATATTACTTTCTTATATAAGTAAAGTTGAGTTTGTTATTGCATTTCCTTTAACGAACAAAGTTGTATGTGATTTAAACTACTTTATATGTATATCATTTGAGTTAAGTATACTCTTGAGTTGAGAAGATCCAAGGTAAACTCATCTAATCCCTTCAAGCTTAAGTGGTTCTTTAGCTCTCCAACTCGCATACTCATACATTCAATGTACTGATGTCAGTTGGCCTGCATCGTTTCATGATACAGACGCAGGTCCCAAGATCAGCACGCAGCGCTTCTGTAACACCCTAAAACAAACTAAGGTGAAGTAGAGATTCGTGATTGTTTATTGAGTTAATTTTTAATAAAATGAGTTATATTAGTGTTCTTAGGCAGTGTGTGAAGTTTGGAGGTCAAACGTCCAAAAACGTCCATGACATTTGAAAGGTGTGTATTAGAAAGTGTTCATGCGTCTTGATATGTTTGAGTGAGTTTACGTGTTCGTTTTGTTTGAAATTGGTATAGGATGTTCCTAAGACCTAGAAGACTATGTTTAGGGGTTTAACGTCTGGGTACGACCCCATAGAGGACCTACGAGGGGCCCTAGAGAAGGGCCCAAGACTTAGGCTTAGAATTGCCTGGTAATGTCCACCAACGGGACCAGTCGATGGCCACTTGACCAATCGATGTCTCATCGACTTGGTCCATAGATTGGAACTATAGGTCTGCACGTTTTGAGGGTTGCAGACCCAACCAACGAACCCTCACCAACGGGGCGTCATTTGACACACGGTCCGTTGGTTGGGAGTCGTTAATGCTGCCTGTGAAAAGCTATCATTTTCTGTTTTGGCTTTTGGTAAATTCACACCAAGCCTTTTATAAACCTAGGGTTATAGTTTTAGGGTCGTTTAGGTATATTAAAGTATTTCAAACCCTATGACCTAATTTTAGACCTCATTTCCTAAAACCCGAAATCCCTATCTCTTAAAAGACTCTCTCAAACTCCATAGAAGCTAGAAGTCAAGAAGGATCTAGGAAGGTTGTTGGTAGTCGAGTTGTTTATCAAAATTAGTGGGTTTTATTCTACTTGAGGTATGGTATTCATCCTTGAACCCTCTTCCATTCAATGAGTCATTTCTAAAAGATTTTCAAAAAGTGTTACCAAACTCTATATTCTTCTAGTGTTGATTATAAGCATGGGTCTTCATGTAAAAGTGTTTTAATGATTCAAATATGTTTCTTTTATTATTAATTGATGATTTTAGTGTCAAAATCCTAATAAACTCATGTTTATGTATATTTCCAACTTTTGGCTTAAGAAATGGGTTAAATGAACATGATTGTGTAGTGTTTGAGCTTTAGTTCCCTTATGTTGTTATTATGGTTTAGCTACTGCCCTAAGGGCCATATTATGATGATTGAATAATTGATTATAGGTGGTGAAATCTTGGTTAAATGGTATATCTCTTATCATGAAATGCTCTTGAGTAGTATGGTCCACCTTCTTGGTGGCGGTGTTCACTTGTTGTATTTGGTCATGTTTGGTATGTATTGTGAGTATGAATTTGAAGGCCTAGTGTGTGAAATGAAGTGATAATGATGAGGTTCATGTTGATATGCATTATGAAGCTTGAATCGTATGTTTTGCATAGATAATGCCTAAATGAAGTAAGCGTATATGTTGAGCATGTTAAAGCGTGTAATGTGAATGAAGGTTTAAGCATGTACAGAAGTTAAATGTAAATGAATGATGCTTATGTGCAAGGTGTGCTCACATGTACTTATACACACTTAAATGAATGAATGAATCTAAGTTAAGTAAAAAGGGGAGTTTTCGGGTGAACACTCTTCATGAGTTGAGATGAAGTGTTTAGTAGCAATCTCACTACATCCTAAGAGCTTTCTAAGATAGGCCGGAGGATGAATACCCTTCGTTAGTTGAGATATGGTTTTCACTAGTTATCCTTAACCTACATTATAAAATGTTGAGAATCTGTGGGGAATTATGCTTAGCACCGAGAGGATATCAAGAAGGGGTGATTACACTTCGTTAGTTGAGATGTTATATTCCAATGTATCTCTTGATATGAGTACTCCTCGTTAGTAGAGAATGAGTTACTTAGTAGCAATCTCCTTATCCCTTAACTATTCGCCCACATAGGTGTAGCTATTGGGAAAGTCATGTAAAAGCTAAGAGAATGACCTTACTCTAGGCAAGTGAGGATCCCTCATTCGATAGCGGTTAATATAGGGATTCCAAATCTAGATCTCATGGTCTATTCGGTTAAGTTAACCTAACAAAAGTAATTAAAGTGCTAAGTCTTCTAAAAGAATGTACTACTTAGGGTAGGAATTGGAATGAGATGTTATTTATCCATTGTCACTAGGTAGGCATTCTGAAAGGGGAGTCTTGGTAAGTCTTATACGAATTAAATGAACTAAGTATCCTAAAAGTACGTACTACTTAGGGTAGGTGGTGGTATGGGACGCTATCTATTCATTGCACTATGTAGACCTTCCGAAAGGGGAGTCCTGGTGCTAAGCCTTCTAAAAGAGTGTATTACTTAGGGTAGGTTGTGGAATGAGACGCCATCTACTCATTGCACTATGTAGGAATTCTGAAAGGGAAGTCTTGGTGTGTTGCTTGAGTTGTTCTTCTAATGTCTTGTCATTGAGTGGGGGCTTGTTCTCTCGAGGTGAGTAAGCCATAAAGGGGTAGTCATGAGGATTACTTTGATGTGTATTGAAGGAGGTGTATGTGCATTTCCTTCATGTCTCACCTTGGTGAGTCTTAGGATAACCTTAGATAGAGAATCTCCTAAGGATATGAGTTCATTTTCTCTTTGCTTAGCCTTGAAAGTTCACTATTTAAAAATAAGGATAGTTCACTGTAATGTTAAAAAGAGTTCATTGTAATTTCGAAAATCTTACTGTAAAATGGTCCCTTTTTGTTAAAATTATGGTAATCTTTCTCTAAGTGTTAAATGGTGATTCTTATGTTGTTTTACTTCAATATCTTGAGTGTTTTACTTAATTGGCATGAAAATATGTTTTTACTAAAATGTTCATTTTTGCATGTTTTTGCATATGCCATACTTAGTACATTATTTGTACTAACCCCATACTTTTCTATACTATAAGTATAGGTTTTGGAAGCAAGGTTGAAGTTTAGAAGACAAGCTTGGGAAAGGTTCTCTTAAGACAAAGTATGTCCTCACATATCCGAGGGCATAGTCCTTTTCTTAGTTTCTTTATTTAAAGACTTATTATGTATTTCTTTCAATGTAAAGGGCTGTGTCCTTAAGATATTATGTCGTGTCTTTAAGTTGGCTTGTGACGATGAGATTCTCTAAGTATTTATGAAAGAATTCTTTTTTATATTAAATATCGTGAAAATTTTTAATTCCGCACTACTTTTCATGTCTTATGTAATGAACTTAGTTAATGGGCTTGTACAAGACCCCAAAGGGACAAGTAGGCCTTGTCCCAATCCAAGGGTTCTCCCTAACTTTTAGGGGGTTCTTGCGCGTCGTGACAACTTCGTTGATCCAGATTGAGCTTCAGAGTTTGTGGTGAGCCTCATTGCATTCATGAGGACATCCTTTTCATCTCTATATTAGCTTAGTTTTTAGGATGTCTTAGCGTCTGTCCCGACATCCCTCTCTAAATAGTTTAGAGGCTTCATAGACTATAGTATTTCAGTTTTAAGTTGTTTTTCAGTTATTAAGACTCAAGTGTCATTTATTTCTTTTTTTATGTTTTACTCGTGTCAAAGTTGAGGTTGTCTTCGACTGATTTAAGTAGTCAGGCCAAGGGTTCGCTTGAGGGCCAGCAATGGTCTTCGAGTGCCGGTCCCACTCAGAGGGCAGGCTCGGTGCGTGACAATATATATATAGAAAAAATTAAATGAAAAGGCAAACATATATTAATTAATTACTTAAAATAGCTACAATTTATCTTATTTACCATTCGCCACCTATTTTTTTTTATCATAATTACGCTTGTCAGTTTGTATAAGTGCGCCTCTTTATACCATTTCATGCGCCACTGATTCGCTCTACATATTCTTCCTTGTACCTTTTTTTTCACCTTAATCACTAACAATAAATCTATTTCAAAATTTCAATCTCTCCCTCTCAATTCGTCCCTAGATTTTTCAGGTAACTATTTTAGCGATTATAGTCTTATTCTATTGTTTTGTATTTGTATATGATTGCGACATTTTGTGTCTTTTCAATTTATTCGTTTGATACAACCAAAATCATGAATGAAGAAACGCCTTCTAGGAGAATCACTAGAGGTATAAAACCGAATCAACAAATTTCGAATGATTTTTCATTCCTTTCTTTGAGTTTAATTTAGGATTTTCAAGAAACTTCAGAATCCATTTCTAAATCTCGAGATAATCAACAAGAGGTTATATGAAAGTCCCGTAATACCTCATTGAAGATGCTTGAAGTCATGCATGTTGCTAATTCAAAAAGAAAGAACAAAAAAATGGATAAACATACAAAAGAAAAATCAGTTGATGTTTTGATTTCAAAGAAGAAGCGTAAAACAAAAGAAATTGCACCAACAAGTAACAAAGAATATACCCAAATTGATTAAATTGAACAATTACATTTGAAAGAATTGGGGTAATTTGTATAATATGTATGACAAATGTATGAAGTTCAAATCAAGAATTGTATCCATATCTATAAATGTTTGTATATCCCTATCTGTATATACAAATTGATATTGTATATTTTGATAGTTGTTGTCAATATTTTGAAAGTGTTGTATAATTGTTATCAAATTGTATAATTCACAGTTGTATGATATATATAGAAAAAATTACATGAAAAGGCAAACATATAATCATTAATTACTTAAGATAACTACAATTTATCTTATTTACCATTCACCACCTATTTTTGGTCATAATTACGCTTGTCAGTTTGTATAAGTGCGCCTCTTTATACCATTTCACGTACTACTGATTCTCTCTACGTATTCTTCCTTTTAACTTTTTTTGTCACCGTAAATCACTAATTATAATTCTATTTCAAAATTTCAATCTTCCCTCTCAATTCGTCCTTAGATTTTTCAGGTAACTGTTGTAGCGGTTATAATCTTATTCTAGTGTTTTGTATTTGCATATAATTGCGATTTTTTGTGCCTTTTCAAATTTTTTTCGTTTGATACAACCAAAATCATGGATGAAGAAACACATTCTCGGAGAATCACTAGACGGTATATCTGAATCAACAAATTTCGAATGATTTTTCATTCTTTTCTTTGGGTTTAACTCAGGATTTTCATGAAATTTCAGGATTCATTTCTAATCTCGAGTTAATCAACATAGAGGTTACATCAAAGTCCCGTAATACCCCATTCAAAATGTCTCAAGTCATGCGTGTTGCAAATTCAAAAAGAAAGAACAATAAAGTGGATGAACATAAAGAAGACAAATCAATTGATGTTTTGATTTCAAAGAAGAAACATAAAAGTAAAAGAAATCACATCAACAAGTAAAAAAGAAGATGTCCAAATTAATTCAACTGAACAACTACATTTTAAAGAATTTAGGTAATTTGTATAATATATAATTTAATAAATGGTGAAGTTCATATCTAAAATTATATCCATATCTAGAATTGTTTGTATATCCCTACCTGTATATACATATTGAAATTGTATATATTGATAGTTGTTGTCATTACTTCGAAATGTACGTTCTATTCTTATTTTTAAATTGTATTTTTTTTGTTTCACAATTGTATAGTATGTATGTAAATGTGTTACATTTGAATAATATATAGGGAAAATTACATAGAAAAATAAGCATATATTAATTAATTACTTAAAATAGGTACAATTTATCTTATTTATCATTAGCCACCTATTTTTTTTGTCACAATTACGCTTGTCAATTTGTATAAGTGTTCCTCTTTATTCCATTTCAGGAGCTACTGATTCTCTCTACATATTCCTCCTTCTAAATTTCTTCACCTTAAATCCCTAAATATAGATCTATTTCAAAATTTCAATCTCTCTCCCTCAATTTTTTCCTAGATTTTTCAAGTAATTGTTTTGGCGGTTTCAGTCATATTCTAGTATTTTGTATTTGTAAATGACTGCGAATTTTTGTGATTTTTCAATTTTTTTCTGATACAATCAAAAATATGGATGAAGAAACACCTTTTTAGGAGAATCACTCGTATACAATCAAATCACGAATTTGGATGATTTTTCATTTTTTTTCTTTGGCTTTAACTCAGGATTCTCAAGGAATTTCAACATCCATTGCTAAATCTCGAGTTAATCAACAAAAGGTTATATTGAATTCCTGTAACACCCCATTGAAGATGTCCAAAGTCATGCATGCTTCAAATTAAAAAAGAAAGAACAAAAAAGTGAATGAACATAAAGAAGACAAATCATTTGATGTTTTGATTTCACAGAAGAAGCGTAAAGCAAAAAAATTGCATCAACAAGTAACAAAGAGATGCCCAAATCAATTTAACTGAACAACTACATTTTGAAAGGATTGAGGTAATTTGTATAATATATAATTGAATAAATATTTGAAGTTGGATCTAAAATTGTATCCATATCTATAAATGTTTGTATATTTCTATTTGTACGTACAAATTGAAATTGTATATTTTGATAGTTGTTTTCATTATTTTAAAATTTGTGTTGTATATTTATTTTAAAATTGTATAATTCTTTTTGTTTTACAATTGTATAGTATATATGTACATGTTTAACAATTGTATAATATATAATTGTGTAGATGTTTGAAAATTATATCTAAATTTATGTCCACATTTGTAAATGTTTGTATATATTTGTACATGTATATAAAAATCAAAATCGTATATTTCAATAGTGTTATCATTATTTTGTAATTTATGTTGTATATTTGTTTATCAAACTGCATCAATTTTTTTGTTTCCCAGTTATACTCATATTTGTATAACTCCGTATTTGTATATATTTCAGCAAAAGCAGAGTTCTTAGTGATGAAAATGGTATTTCATTAGGTTCATTTGCTCCTGATTTAATGAGGAGAAAATGCACGATACTATTGTGAAATTATGGCATGCTCAAAATTCGTTGAGGCGATTAGTGATAGTGAGGCACCAGACAAGCCAATCAGATCTCATGTTGATCTCGATAGTACTGAACATATCACAATTCTTAGTTTCATTATATGTTTTTTTTATGTTTTTTTTTTTTGAATTTCATAGTAGCACTAGTACTTTTTGAATATTTCAGTTTGACGAGAACAATATTTTATTGGATTTATTATTTTGTTTAATGAATTATGTTTTGTGTTTCCATTTGATGATGTTTCATATATTATACAATTTTTTTGTGAATATAAATTGATATATACTAATTTTGTACAAATAAATAGTTCCACAGATTATAAAATAATTTTTGAAAATTTATACTAATTAATTAAGAAATTATTATACAAATGAAATCATTACTATAGAATAAATGTATACAAATAAGAAAATTGTATATCAATTGTCTTGTTAGTTTGTTAGTCAGTTTATATGTCATATACAATTATACTGTTAAATTAAAGTCTATAGTGGACTCAGTATTTCTGCAAATGTTACCTTTTGATTTTTGAATTCATCAAAATTAATTATACAAAATTATCCAAAAATATCATATGCTATATGAGCTGAACTTTCACAATGCTCACTGTTCTGATAACACATATCAAAACTAGTTATACAAAAGGGTACTTGTTAAATTCAGCTATAGATTTAGGATTACCTTTACAATCTAATGCCGAATGAAATATATTGAAGCATTTTAAAACTAAATTGAAATACCAACCACAATTATGTATCAAATACAATTAAGATAATATTCAAATGCAAAAGTGAGACAATATTAAATGGATAAAAAATCACCATACACAATTCAAATGAAATCTTTTCTAACTTCCTCTTGCTGATTTTTACAAGAACATGCATATATTGTGACCTGCAATGCCACAAATAGTGCATATATTTATCCCTTATGTTCAAATATTTTCTTGCTAATTTGTCACGAGACTTTTTTCTTAATCTTCCAGGATACCTTTTAAATATTGGAGGCAGAACTTACTAAGTCATTACGTATCCAGAGACCATCCACTCTGTTTTATCTGATAATGGATATATTGAAAAATATAAATCTTTAACACTGTTTTGATTTGTATAAATTCAACCAGAATTCATGTTTTAGTGTTGCTCATTGTGCATCCCTATCCTAGTACTTCTCTAATCAACCTTATATTCAAATTTTAGTACCTTCAAAGTTACACCCACAACTAGTAAAGTTGCAATTATATTATACAACTTTGTATAAGATGCATTTTCTCTAAAAACAATTCCCTCAATAACATAGTCAACATAACTGTTTGCATCATTCCATTTTCAGAATGTGTTGCTAAAATAGGTGTGAAAAACATTCATGTATACAATTGAATATCAATATCAACCAGTTATTATTAATCCATTTATACATACACTAATTTTTACACTTTTTGAAATCAAAATCAACTTATACCAACTAATTTATACAAATCAATTCTTCCAATTATTTTATACAATTACTGACTGAAATAATTTAATCCTACAACTACAAATATCAAGTCTAGATTTATACGAAGCACTAATTTATGCATACACTAAATCCAAATAAACTATAGTTATAAATGAATTATACATATTCAAATAATAATTCGCCTAAAATTAATTTATACATTTTTTCAAATCGAAATCTCTTTATACAAACTAATTTATACAATAATTAACATAAATTAATTCTTTAAACTATTTTATACAATTACTGACTGAAATAATACAATTAAACAACTACAAATATCAAGTTTACATTTATACGAACATTAATTTATACAAATATTAGCTCCACATAAGCAACATCTATCAATGAATAATAAAATAGTAATTTGACTAAAACTAATATATGAACAATAATTTATAAGAACTCTAACTCAATAAAAAACAATTGAAAACAGCCAATCAACCAAAGCTCTGATAAGTGAATAATTTATAGAATAATAATCTAAAATCAATTTTATTAAGCAGTTTATACAAGTATAAATATATATTCCTCATTAATAGAACAATTCAAATAAAATGGAAACAAATTCTTCAATTAGAACACCCAACTATCTGTTGTATGATCAATTCAACCAAACCTCCAAAACAACAAACAAAAAAGAGGTGAAATTCATTGTATTATGTACCTGTTGTATAATCAACGATGAAATCAATTGATTTGTTCTTGAATTAAAGTTTTCGTTATCAGGATCTTAGAATGAAAATGAGTTTTCACCGAGATTGATTCGGATGTACGAAGATGAAATCAAGGGATCAATTTCGTTGTACGAAGAAGATATAACTAATATGAAATTCTTACGAGCTAATATTCCATGAATTAAGGAATTTTATAAGATTTGTGAAATCGAAAAAATATTATACAACCGATCACTGTTGTGGCAACTTAAAAATATAGCTATGGTTAATAATTATGGAAACTTTAGCTAAGGAGAATAATAATGAGGAACTTTCATATACAATCACTCAAAAAATTGCTTAATTACTCTCTATAACTATAATTTGATAATTAAAATTATAGCTACATGTTATAGAGATGAGAGAGGCGAGCGAGACTGAGTGAGACAGGAGATAGACGAGCGAGAGCGGGTAGAGAGTGAGAGAGAGGTGAATTATATATGTATATCAGTTAGATAATTATATATTATACATATGCATTTATAAATATGGCAAGTGAAATTGGGAGAGGGAGGAGAGAGAATATTGAGATTGGGAGAGGGAGGAGAGATACGAGTGAGATTGGGAGAGAGAGAGTAGAGAGGCGAGAGAGAGAGAGAGGACAGAGAGTGGGGGAGAGATGAATTGTATATGTATATCCATTAGAAAATTATATATCATACATATGAATTTGTATATATGACGAGCGAGATTGGGAGAGGGAGGAGAAAGGCTAACGAAATTGGGAGAGGGAGGAGAGAGGCGAGCAACAGAGGGAAGAGAGTGGGAGAAAGGTGAATTTATATGTATATCGGTTAGATAATTGTATATTATAAAGATTACAAATGTGGCTAATAATACAAATTTGAAGTCAACCCAGGTAATTAATGTATAATGTTAGTCGCGAGTGGTTGTAACAAACTATAGCTACGATGAGTAATTAAGTAGTATAAGTTTGCTTAACCACGTAATTTCATAATAATAAATTTAATTATGGTAGCTATACATGAAAGTTCCTTCAACTAAAAATCCGACCCACTTTCTCTCCCTTCCCATTCCTTCCATGTTTTGTTAAAATCGGACTCCCACTTCTCTCTCATCAAGATTCACAATTTATTTATTTTTTTTGAAATCGTAAAATCATTAAAAATTGTATTTCATTTTCATACATTTTCAACTCGAACAAACTACAATTTTAATATTTTTTTTTATTTTTGATAAAAAACATAAATGTAACCACCCGTGTAGTCGGTTTGGGCACTAGAAATTTTTATGTTAGAAAATACTTTCTGATAGATTTAAGTGGGTATTTTGGACTATTCATAATTATAATTATGAAATTAGTGGGGTAGTTTTACTAATTTATTTAGTTAATGGTTAAGAAATAATATTATAATTAATAGTGGGTCACTTTTATCACTATTAAAATTATATGAGTATAATAATTAGGGTAACAAATAATCTGTAGACGAAAAGAAAAGAGGAAAAAAAAGAAGAACAGTGAGAAAGACGGCTTACCTGTGCAGCTACATTAAAGATTAAGCGTGGATTCGTTTAGCGGTAAGTTTCTTTATGAATTCGTAACATGCAGATTGGTGGAAAGAATATATTAGTTTTTGTAAAACTATAAATGTTCAGGTGTATGCCAAATTGCTACGAGATAGCTTTAAGTACAAATTGTTGATTGAAAAAGTTATGCAGTCATTAATCATTAATGTGTAAACAAATTGGAATGATATTGAATTGAAATAGCATGAACCCAATTCTCCTAGTTATTGTTAATTAATGGTAGGAATAATTATGGCATGAAATTTGGCAAAGAATTAGAAGTTAATGATTAAAATATGTAGTGTAGGAAATTATTATTTTAAAGGATTGGAGCTTACAGTGATTGGCGAATGTAGGATTGACGTTATTTGTTAATTTTATAAAATAAATTGGGTTGAAACTTGCTGGACAATCACGTGGGTTTGAATATTAGTATATGAGTCTTTTTTTTTTATACCCAAATAGTGATAGGTTGTTTGATTTAATTAGTTTTACAAATTATATGTTGTATAGATTACAATGAATTGTATAAAAGAGAATGTCATCGATTCTATTGGACATGTAAAATTTTGTAGTTCGTAATGGTTCAAGTTTTAACATATTTTAATACGTAATTAAATATAAGGTTTAGTACATTATATAAAGTACATTAAAATTATGCTAATGGGAGGAATTAAGGCTTATCCTTGGATTTGAACTTAGGAAATTGATCATAGAATTAGGTGAATTTTTGGGTCTAAGCTAAACATAGAATAACATGAGTGATTATAGGCTTTTAAACTTACAAATTATGTATATATAATTGATAGATAGGAAAGGTTCGAAAGCATTGAGGAAAGGAAAAGTATTGGAGCTTGCTTGAATTCGGTTCTTCGGTGGAGGTAGGTTATGGTTAATGCTATTTGATAGTAAACTCTTAATAGTGATTGATATGCCTTGAATGATATTGTGAAGTTCTCTATGTTCTTGGCTGTGTGAGTGTGTGATTTGGTTGTGTGGTTTGTGATTGGTCTGAAATCCTGAGACCGTAGAATTTATATTCTCTAACCCTCTCTATCGAAGTGATGCCTTGAATAAAGAAGGCTTGATGAAAATAATATAACAATGAATTGAAAGCGGTGATAATAAAGGATAAATTAAAAGTATAATTGGATCGGAGTGTCACGTTCCGACACGGTATTCTTGGATCGGAGTGTCACGTTCCGACACGGTATTCTTGGATCGGAGTGTCACGTTCCGACACGGTATTTTTGGATCGAAGTGTCACGTTCCGACACGGTATTCTTGGATCAGAGTGTCACGTTCTGACACGGTATTTTTGGATCGGAGTGTCACGTTCCGACACGGTATTCTTGGATCGGAGTGTCACGTTCCGACACGGTATTTTTGGATCGGAGTGTCACGTTCCGACACGATAATATTAAAGGAAAAATATGTTGAATTAATGGAAGATATTTAATCTCAAAGAACTCAACTCCCAAAATGGTTTGGTTTGGAGGCATAAGTCCTCATGTGTGATCTTGATACCGTTGACTTAATACGTGCTTACTTTATTGTTATTGACACTTGTTCATGTTGTTTGTTGCTTATCACATGTTAAGTGCTATAGTTGAGTTCATACTATTATTCTTTGTATATTAGTTACTATTTTGGATTGACCGATGATACTTACTCAGTACATGTTGCCTCGTACTGAGTCCTACTTGTTTTCTTCTTTGTTTTCCTTTTATGAAATGCACCGAGTGTACCTATGACTTCTGATTTCCCTCAGCTCTATCCAGCCTCCCGCATATCAAGTTACAGGGTGAGCTATCCATTGAATCTCGTGTTGGATTCTCTCGGTCACGACATGATGTCCTATACTTTCGGACACATACCATTTTATTCTTTATTTTAGTGTATTCGATATTCTTAGACTTAGTATTGGAGATTAGATGTCCTTGATGTGATGACTATCAGATTTTGGTATGATAAGTATTAAACTTTAGAAACTTATTTAAATTGGTTGCTTAGTATGTTTTGGAGCTTCCGCATTATTTATAGTTGAACTATTGGTATATGTTGGGGTTTAGATGTGTTGGTTTGCCCACCTAAGGAGGTAAGTGTGGGTGCCATTCACGACCCGTTTTGGGTCGTGACAATGAACAAACTACAATTTTAAATAAGTTACTTCTCTATATTGCATCATTTTGCCTTCATAAGTTTAGTTTGTATTCAATTGATATGTATATGTATTCCCGTGGTCCCTTTCATATATGTATTTCATTATCAACTACTTACATGATTAGCATTCTATTCCATTGTTATGTATTTATTTAACATATTTGTATCCATTAATTATTTCATTTCTCAAATTATATTCATTTCAATTTGTATTTATTGTTAGTTTGTATTTATTATTTGAAATGTATGCCAACAAGATTTGTATTTTATTCTCACTTTGTATTTTACTCTCACTTTAAAATCTTGTTCTCTTGTTTATTAATTACACTCATCTCGGTGTGTATTTCCAAACTTACATTGCGACGTTCTATCTTATAATTCAATTTCATACAATTGTATCTCAAAGCAACATCAATTTGTTTAGAAATTTTCTCCAATAAATTTCTAAAGGTTACATACTCTTTCACCATAATAGCTCTATTTGTTGGGCTTTGTGGAGGCTTATGAGCCGGCCCGACCCATTACTGAAACCCTAGGTTAACCATTTGGTTTTCCTATAAATATGATCCTTGTATTTGTAATTCTGAGGAGCACAAGTGAAATAAAATCCTCCTGTTACAGTCGTGGAGTAGGGAACCGAACCACGTTAAATTCTTGTGTGTCCCGTTTGCGTTCCGTTTCTCTTTTCTCTAGATTATTTGTGTGTGTTGTGTGTTTAATTCCAACAATTGGTATCAGAGCGAGGTTTCAACAACACTGTAACACAAACTGTGAGAAATTGTCACCTAGGGTTCTTGTGTGAAGAACTGTGTGCAGGGAGGAGAGCCGCCGTTACCGTGTGGGTAACCTCAAGCAGCAGCCGCTAGGAGAACCGCGCAGGGTGCGAACAGCCACGTCCGTGTGCTGTCCGTCGCGCCGTTCCGTTGGCCGCCGCGTCGGGAAGGAGTGTGCCGCCGCCGTTAAGGGAATTGCCGAAGGTGCGTTTTTTTTGTGGTGCAATATTTCTGACGAAATTACCAAGATCTGAAATTAGTTGTACCGAGTATCTCATTTAGTCCTTTGAGATGGCAGAATGGGAAGTTCCGAATGAGAAGTTCGATGGTACAGATTTCAGTTGGTGGAAGATGCAGATTGAAGATTTTGCTGTTCAGAAAGATTTGGACGTAGTGTTGGGTGACAAGCAAGGAAAATGTCTGATGCAGAGTGGGCAGTTTTGGATCGGAAAGCTATGTCAGTTATCCGACTCTCGTTGACCAAGAATGTTGCGTTCAACATTCTTAAGGAGAAGACAGCGAAAGGCATCTTGGAAGCTTGTCTAACATGTACGAGAAGCCATCTGCAGCAAACAAAATTTTTCTGATTAGAGAGTTGGTGAACACAAAGATGAAGGAAGGCAGTTCAGTTACCGAGCACATCAACTCATTGAATTCGATCTTAGCCAGACTTTTTCAGTTGGCATTAAGTTCGATGATGAAGTTCAAGCTTTACTACTGTTATCATCATTGCCTGACAGTTGGTCCGGAACGGTTACAGCAGTTGCCAGTTCAGTGGGGACCTAATGGATTCACCTTTGAGAAGATTCGTGATCTCGTTCTTGGCGAGGATGTCAGAAGAAGGAGTTCTGGAGAATCATCAGGTGATATGCTAAACGTCGTCAGAGACAGAGGAAATAACAGAGGTAGTGGGAGCAGGAACCGAAGAAGGAGTCAGTCGAAGGCTCGGGATGGCTCAGGTGTACATGTTGGAACTGCAAGGAGGTGGGACATTTCAGGAACAATGCCAAAAAGACAAACAAGTCAACATTGCAGAAGACAGCGCCAACGAGGATTTGTTTATCTGTTGCGCGGAGAGCAATGTGGATTCCTGGTCATGGATTCTGGTGCTTCTTTCACGCTACCCACACAGTGAAGCATTGCAGAATCTGGTTATTGGAGACTTTGGAAAGGTAAGGCTTGCAGACGATAGAGCTCTTGATGTTACGGGCATGGGTGACATGGTGCTGAAGACGCTAGTCGGTTTTCTGGACCTTGAAGGATGTCAGAGTTGTTCCAAGCTTGACGAAAAGTTTGATTTCTGTTAGGCAGTTGGATGAACAGGGACATCATGTGAAGTTCGGAAATGGGCAGTGGAAGGTCGTGAGGGGCAATCTTGTCATGGCTCGTGGAACAAAAAGAGGATCGTTGTATATTGTCGGATTACCGTCTGAGGGAGTGACCGTCCCAGTTCAGAAGAAAAACAAAGTCCGGTTCACAGAATCTCGTGGGCAGAAGAAGGTTGTCTTTGCAAGAAAGAACCCAGAGCCACAGGTCAGATTCAGGATGAACGAGCAAGGAAAGGTTCAGGAAGACCAGTCAGAGGCGTTTGTGGCAGTGGGAGCACCGGCCGTGCTTCAGCCAAGGCTCCTAGAAGACAGTGGGTCAAGAGAACCAGTATTCCAGCTGTTGATACGTCTCCAGAAAATATCTTGCTGAGTATGGAGAGTGTTGTGTTCTCAGGGAGTTCTAGGATCCGGCAGTTCGTGTCTCAAGTGGGAGCCGGTAGGGACCGAGGACGAGTCAAGGGCAGTTTCAGCCGTGACTGATGTGTTGAAGCTTCGGGGAGCTTCAACGGGCCTTTCAGTTGACTGATGAGAAGGCCGCTGTAGCAGGAGAGAGTTGAAAAAGATTACTAGACATACAAGTGTTCTAAGTGGATGACAGTTGAAATTCTTCAAGCCTCCAAGTGGAGATTGTTGGGCTTTGTGGAGGCTTATGAGCCGGCCCGACCCATTACTGAAACCTAGGTTAACCATTTGGTTTTCCTATAAATATGATCCTTGTATTTGTAATTCTGAGGAGCACAAGTGAAATAAAATCCTCCTGTTACAGTCGTGGAGTAGGGAAACCGAACCACGTTAAATTCTTGTGTGTCCCGTTTGCGTTCCGTTTCTCTTTTCTCTAGATTATTTGTGTGTGTTGTGTGTTTAATTCCCAACACTATTATGTAATTGATACGCTCAAATTATCCTCAAAACAAGTTTGAAGAGTAAGCGGTCATCGTCAATAAAAACGCCAACTAAGAGTCAGGGTCGTATTCCATAAGGAACAATTCATCTAAACTTGAAAAGATAAAGAATATATAGATATGAGTTTAAACCTAGACTTAATAATACACTATTATCAATACCAAGAGCAATATTTGCAATTTATTAAAAGCTTTAGGTAAAGACAATATCAAGCAAGGGATATATGAGTTCGGGAAAATCTATAATTTATCAAAACTCAACGATCCATTGCAATACAACACATGCTTAGTCAATCATAGATAGGCTATATCATTATCAATTGAACCTAATCTCTTTTTGATATCAAAGGATTATATCACTATATTTTCTTTAGGATCTAAGACCTTAATTTGAACTCCTATTTCTAGCAAATTTAGCATTCAACAAAGTAACCCTAAATTATCTCCTTTCGATCTCAAATTTAGGACTCAAAACAAAATATGATATCAACCTAATAATCAACTTTACAAATTTATCTTTCGAGCAACCCACAAAGATCGAAAGTTAAACTTAAGCATGCACTCTCAAATCATAGATTACAAGATGAGAACTATATTGAACTTATTTAATAAAATTAGATATAAAATCAAAGAATTACAAAAGCAATAGAGCAATAAATCAAAACCCAACTAGCTTTGTCAATTTCTAGCACAAAAGCTTCAATTTTATACACAATCACTCCCACAAACTGGCAATGCAAAACACAGAAATGATGAAAGGAAAATATATTTTACTATCAAGAACACAATCTTCAAAGACAAGTGAATTATGAGGTAATTTGCCTTCTATATCTCAACCCAAAATTAAGATCTACAAATTAGGGTTTTTCATTGGTTAAAGTTAAAAATAGACAAAACC
Organism: Solanum peruvianum; assembly: GCA_027705065.1. NCBI lineage: Eukaryota > Viridiplantae > Streptophyta > Magnoliopsida > Solanales > Solanaceae > Solanum > Solanum peruvianum. The sequence continues at coordinate 9,962,719 of JAKWJD010001759.1, forward strand.
TTTCTTAAAAGAAATCTGATATGAAATGAATTCTTCAATAATGTTTCTATCCAACCTCTTTGTATTCTTATGAAATTCCATTTCTGCCCTTTACTAGCTAGGCAGGCTTTGCAAAAGAGGCAGAAAGTTCACTTAAGCAAACATCGCAAAAACAATACTTTCAAGAGCGAAATTCACCAATTTTAGCCAGTTTACAAAAGCGAGTCATGTGTGTTCTCTTAAGTGACCTTTGACTGCAAGCTGACTGTTTTAAACCAAACTCTTCTCCTTAGGTGCGACATCGGGGCTCAATTTCTACCAGGTTCAATTTTTTTCTACTTATATTCATCATTTTCTTTCCAGCAACAAAACACCTATAATTAACACAATTCAAAGGGTAATAGCCTCTTTCTCTACTTGAGTGCCACAAAATCATAAGAAAGAAGCCTCAAATAATTTCAAGTCCACCACTCATCAGTAATCAATATATAAATTATTTTCGTTCCATCATTAATAATGAATGATCAGATTCTAATGCTTCCATAACTAAATTATATACCAACAAAAATTATATTCCAGTCATAAAACACATACAAATTTACAATTTGATAAACCCTTTTGATGCTCTCTCTGCCCATGCCAAATACCCTCGTTCGGTTCCATTGGGTAAGGCCAGGAGCTAGTTTGAAACTTCTCAAATTCTTTCTTTTGAGAACCAAAAAGATTTGTGCCAAAATAACAAACACCATGAAGAACAAAAGTCCTTGTACATGTGCATCCCCGCACAACGACATTCTTTGGTTGTGCGCCCTTACCGTTCCCGCTCAGTCTTTCAACTGTCCTAAGGGGAGAAACTTGCTACTTACTTGCTATAACCCCGCGTCCTTGAACGACTCATCTCGTAACACGATCAAATGGAGGTGTGAATCCCTTTATAGGTTGCGTTCTAGCTAGTGCCTTCCTTATGCTAATAGAAAATGTTGGGTCTTCCTTAATTTATTAGTTGCAGGGTAGGACGATGAGAGGAGGAAGCTACTACTATCGAGCGAGATGTCAGTGAAAAAGAATAGGGTTCAGAGGACAGGTTACAAGCTACCACTACTACGCGCCTTAAAGCGATGTTTTACTTGTCCCCTTGTCATAGGGGTTGGATAGAGGTGGACGAACGTTAGTACCCGACTAACTATAAAAATGCTTGTTGCCGGAATAGGTCCCGGTAGAGAAGAACATAAAGGAATTCAGGGAGAGGAGGAAGCTACTAATACCTGTCGTTATATACTACATGAGCCTTCACTACCCGCCCAACCCCTATCTTTGATCTTAAGTAAGGTGAAGAAATCACGATTTGTATTTTGAAAAAATTATAAGCCACAAAAAATGCATTTCTTATCTATTTTTATTTCAAAAGTATAATATGTTATGTTTAACTTATAGAACATTAAAAATTGTATTTCAAATTTTTGTATTCCAAGCCGCCAACATAAAAAAATTCAAAATATTCACCCATTCTCTGCTTTGAAACTTAAATATATTCAATCAAAATTTTATCACCTTAACAAAACAAACAAATTTTAAACTATAGTAACAATCACAATTCGTAATTAAAAATAACAACTTTTAATCACAGAATTCAAATTGTATTCAAACTCTTTTTTTGTATTTCAAGTAGCTAACACAACAAAATTCTAATCCATTCAGACCATTCAATTGTTGCATCGAAATCAAAATCAACTGTGATATAAAAATCAAAATGGATTTAAAATAAACGTTCAATTTCTGTATTCAAAACACTTCGCATTTGAAATAAAACTTTCAATTCATGAGTTCTTGGTGTTCAAACGAATTGAGTTCGAAACTTATTCCAAACAAATTTATGATCGATTATAGCTCCAACATCAAAGGGATTGCCTATCAAATATGTATTTCAACGATTTCTTTCAATCAATTATCTACATTTGATCCAATATTGAACTTGACTATTGTAAGTTATAATCTTAACTCGTGTGAATTATATAAATGTAATTGTTCAACCGTGACTCTGAAACCTTGTGAACCGCTTATTGTGAACGATTAAATTGGGCTAATTTCTATGTTGATTTTAGTCGTGGCGGTTCAGTTGGGATGAAAGGAGTTCTCTTTTTTCTGGCTAGTTTTTCCTTGTTTTGTGGGTTACTTGCTGAGTGCCATGTTGTTCGGTACACACTCTTTGCTTCTACACTTGTGCAAAACCATGGAAATTTTTGAGCTAAGACTCGAACTATCTTTCAATCTGAGAAACAATTTACCACGGAATCTAAAATTTCTTGAGTTTTAAGGCCACTAGATATATTTCCTTGAGTTCTAAAAAGAACTAAATTATAAATAGCAAAATTTGAAAATTTGCAAGTTATGCTTAGCTATGAGTTCTGGATCAACTTCAAATGACCATACTCTTAGTAAATGATGAGTTAGGTATGTCATAAAATGGAAAGTTAAAGGTCTTTGAATTATCTTTCCAACATCACCGAGTTTGCTAAGTTTCAAGCTCAGATGAGTGAGATATGCCTTTTCGAAGTTAAGTTGTCTAGTTAAAAAAAGTTACCCAAAAATAGTGAGGGGTATTTTGATCTTTTCCTTACCAAATTAGATTTAATTTTATTTTGTAAGGTTTAAGGGTCTAATCCTATTAGGTTCAAATTTATAATCCCCATATACGCCTCGGGTTTTAGTTGATAGTTCAAGAAGAGAAAAGAGGAAAGGATCAAGGCATTCATCGAGGTTCTTGAGTTTTAATATAGATTGTCGCCATCAATTTGATCCCTTAGAGGTATGTAAGCTTCCATAGTGTTTGATTAGTTTACCCATACGCCAGTCATGAATTTCTTTTGCGAATCTATCAATAAATATTGAATACTTTAATTTCTCTATGAGTCCTTGATATATGATTTGAAGTTTCCTTATCGATTAAGTTTTGATGTAAGATTCTACTTGGGTTAACTTCAAACAACCATATATCTTAGAATAACAATTTACGTGGACCATAACCTATTAAATTAAAGTTATCTGAATCTACTTTTCAACGCCATGAATTCTGCGTCAATCCCATTCCTGAGTAAAAACTTATGACCATATTAGTAACCTATACAGTGTTGTTACGAATTTATCCGACGAGAAAATATTTAAAAAGGGTTGTTTTTATTTTACCTCCAATAAAATTTTAAACGAATTTCATGACTAATAAAAGACTCAAAATAATCAGATTTTCATCTTTTAATCTGTCATTCCCTTCTCTCTCAAACCCTAAGAAAAAATCTAAGTAGAAGACTCCATTCAAGATTCTTTCAATCTTTTTCAAGATTCTTAATTTCTTATTCAGGGTAAGTCTTTCTACAAGAATTCCATTATTTTCAACTCAAATTCCTCCATATGATTATGAATTACTAACGAAAATTATAATTCTTGTCCATAGAGATTTTAAGAAACTAATTTAAGAATCTGAAGAAAGATTTTTTTGATTGTTTACCTTCAAGCTAGCGTTTCAAGGCTTCTAATAAAGTTCTTCGTCAAGATTCTTCAATATTATTCAATATTCTTTATGAACCTTGTTTTTTTCAAGTATGTAAGGCTATCATAGTGTTGACTAGTTCGTCCTCACGCCCTACATCTACTTTCAAATCAGTAAAATAGAAATCTTGAATTCTGCCCCTAGATTTGAGTATTCTCGATCTAAGTTGATTTTGAGTTATTGAATTCCCGATTCTTTTTAAAATTATATACCTAAGTATTGAGTTTCTATATTTTTATTGAGATCCTTGAGTTGACTTGTCGTGTCAAAAACTCAGCATGAACCCTATTTTGAATAATAAATCAAGAGAAGTTTTTCAAAGCCAATACTTGAATTTTAAACTTAGTTTTGAGGAAGTAAGTTTTAGAACGAGAAGATTTTTATACAATTGTTCCATATGGTTGTTTAAACCCTTGAGTCGAACCGTTCATACCCATTAATTCCGCATGAACTCCATTAATAGAGTATCTTTGAGAGGAGTAGTATATTCAAGTTCTAAGTCTTAAGTATTGGGTTCCTAATAATTTTGAGATTATATTTCTGTTTACGGGGCTACTAAATGTTACCCATGAAGGTCCTTGAGTCTAGTAGTTCATGTCCACAATTTTGCATGAACCCTACAGTCGAGCAGTCTTGAGATGAGAGATATCATTAACATTTTTGAGTTGAGTCGTTCATGTCCATAATTTCCCATGAACCCTATGATTTGAGTTATAAATTTTGAAAAGATTTTTAAAGACAACAATTGAGTTCTTAAACCGATTTATGAGAAAGTAAAGATGAATTTTAAGAAAAAAAAGTTTGTGAAGCATGATTCGTATGGCAATCGAGTATATCATCAATGTATGAGCAATATGGTATTAGATATACCATCAATGTTTATGGAGTATGAATTTCCGAGTCATGAATGATCATATTTTAATATCGTTTTGAAATGTTTTTGAGAAAGAGTTTTCAAGTATGAGTATAAGGGGACTATGTATTCCCAAGGGGCATCAATTTTTACATTGATAAAAGAGAAATTGAAATTTCTGAGTGAGTTATGAGTTCAAAAATATTTCAAGAGTAGTTACCTCTTTTAAGAGGGTGGTTTGAGTAATTATCTCAAATCAGAGAAAGAGATATGTTCTTTTAAACATATGAGTTGAGTACATTTTTGGGAGTAGTATTTAGCGCCGATATGAAAATGAGTTCAGATTACTCAAGTCGCCATAAATCATGTAACCAACTTGGGCAGAAAGGGTCATACTTTTTATATGATTCCTTAATGATTTTTTCAGCATAGACTAGGGGATCCACTTAGTTGAGAGGTTCTATACCCCGATAATGTATAGGACAATTTTGACAATGTGGGTGAGATGATGGATCGTCACATAGCTCATAGTGCTGGTTGTCGGTTAGAAAAACTCTCACAGAGTTATATTGTATATTTATATATACAAACCGGGTAGTTATTATATTCTTTAATACATTGAGTTATCTCTTGTTTTAAAAGCTTATACATGGGAAAGTTCACAAAACACAGAAATTCAGATGCTACAAGTGTGAACAATCTTTCTCCGGAGAATGTTGCTCAACTTTTGGGACTCTTGCCGATGATGAATCAGAAGCATCAAGGAGATTTATCTTTCAACATGATATCTTTAGGTATGACCAAATGTCTTAAAACTCATGCCAGTTTAATTAAAATTGATAAGTGTTCTTGGATACTAGATAGTGGTGCTTCAGAGCATATAACTTCTGATAAAAATTCTTTCATTAATATTGGACCTCTTACTAAATCTATAATTTTCACTCTCCCAAATTCTCACAAAGTCAAAGTATCTCATAATGGTTCTGTGAAAATGTCTTCACATTATATTTTAGAAAATGTGCTATACATTCCCTACTTTAAATTGAATCTCATATTAATTCACAAGTTATGCAAGCAGCTTCAGAAGTCCATCTTTTTTACCCCTAACTCTTGTTTGATTATACAGGGCCCTTCAGTGAAGAGCCCTCAGGTGATTGGTAAATAACAAGAAGATCTCTATATCCTCAAGATCAGTCAGCCAATAGTCTCTACCAACAGTCCTATCAATTCAAAGTTTCCTGTCAATTCTAAGCTTCATAGTTTCTCTTTTTCTACTTTTCTAGGAGATGTATTTACTGCTTGTTCTAGTTGTTTTATTTCCAATGTAAAAGAAAAGTTGTGGCACTACAGATTAGGCCATATGCCAATGAGTAATATGAAGAATGTTTTCCTAATTCTACATCTTGTTTCAAGTTTTCTTCTCCTTGTACTGTTTGTCCTATGGCTAGACAATCTAAGCTTCCCTTTTCTCTCAAGAAACATATCTACTACTTCTAATTTTGAACTAATTCATGTTGACACTTGGGGAGACCCTATAAACAACCCACTCATAATGGTTTTAGATATTTCCTTACCATTGTTTATGACTTTAGTAGGGCAACATGGACATATCTTCTTAGCACAAAGTCCAATGCTTTTACTATCCTTCAATCTTTCATTCAGATGGTAGATATGCAGTTCAATACAAGAGTCAAAATAATTAGAACTGATAATGCTTTTGAGTTGGGTAGTGGGAATTTGCAATCTGAACTTTTTGTTTCAAAAGGTATAATTCATCAAACTACTTGTGTACACACTCCTCAACAAAATGGTATTGTAAAAAGAAAACACAAGCATTTGTTGGAAACCTCAAGGGCTCGCTTCTATGAATCCCATCTTCCTATTAGCTATTGGGGAGAATGTTTGTTAACAACAATCTACCTTATAAACAGATTTCCTTCTAGTGTCTTAAAATCTAAAACACCTTTTGAGATATTGTTTAATACAAAACCTACCTGTCGTCACTTAATATGCTTTGGTTGTGTGTGTTTGTATCTACATTACCAACTCACAGAACTAAATTTGATCCCAAAGCCCAATGTGTTTTTGTAGGATATCCTTATGGTAAAAAGCGTTATAAAGTTCTCAATCTTCACACCAAGAAAATTTCTATTCCCAGGGATGTAATTTTCCATGAATATTTTTTTCCATTTTTCAAGTACACCTCTTCTGAAAAATATTTTCCTTCATCTTCAAATCATTTACCTAATCTGTCTAATCCTTCGCATGTTCCTTCTTATTCCGAGTCTACTATTGATGATGTTGTAGTTTCTGATCCTAATAATGCTTCTCCTATTGAAGATTTTTCTTCTAATTCTCACGCTTTTGATTCTGAAAATAATTCCATTATTCCTATTGTGCACTCTTCACCTTCTTCTATTTTTATACTCTTTTAAGAAAATACAATAGGACACACAAGAAACCTGCTTATTTAGATTCCTATGTCTGCAATGCCATTCATTATTACAGATGTTTCTTCTAATTGTTTCTCGAGTCCTATTGCTTCTCAATCCTTTTCTTTTAGTGCTTTATCTCCTAAAAATCAAGTTATGCTAAACTCCATTTCTAGTATACAAGAACCTCTCAATTATATGCAGGTTGCTCATCATCCCAGGTTGGCAAGAAACAATGGACAAGGAGCTTACAACTTTAGAACTTAAAAAAACTTGGGAGATTGTTGTATTGCCAGAAGGTAAGAGGTCACTACCTTATAAGTGGGTTTATAGAGTAAAGTAGCACACTGATGGCATTATAGAAAGATTAAAATCCAGGTTGGTGATCAGAGGGTATGTTCAAAGAGAAGGTGTGGATTACAATAAAACATTTTCACCCGTGGTCAAGATGACCACACTCAGGTGTCTATTAGCTACAGATGTGAAACATAATTGGGGTATTTTTCAGTTAGATGTCAACAATGCATTTTTGCATGGCGATTTTAATGAAGAGGTGTATATGAAGTTCCCTCCTGGTGTTTGCCCTCCTACTCCTAACCATGTCTGTTTGCGAAAAAAATCCATTTATGGACTTAAACAAACATCCTGACAATGGTATGCTAGGTTAACTGTTGCTCTTAATTTTAAAGGATTTAGTCATTCTTTAATTGATTATTCTCTCTTCTTTAAAATATTAGGCTCCTCTATTTCCATAGCTGTTGTATATGTTGATGACATTCTTTTAACAGGAAATAATGCAGCAGAATTACAGAGTTTAAAGATTTTTTTGGACACAAAGTTCAAGATTAAAGATCTAGGTTATATACATTTTTTTATTGGAATGGAGGTTGTTCAAGAACCTCAAGGCATAATTGTTACTCAAAGGAAGATAACATTGGATCTTTTAATAGAGTTTGATTCTCTCCATCTTAGTCCTGTTTCCTGTCCTTTGGATTCAACTATAAAGTTATTAGCTTCTCATGGCAAGCCTATCACATATCCAACATATTATCATCATGTATTGGGGATATTAAATAACCTGACTCTTACAAGGCCTGATCTTTCCCTCACTATGTAGCACCTCAGTCAATACATGCAAGACCCTCGTGAACCACATCTGACTGCTACTTTGCGAGTATTGGTTATTTGCTAAAATAATCCAAGTAGCCTATTTTTCTCTTCATCTTCATCTTTCAGTTTGACAGCTTTCTGCAATTCCGATTGGGGTACCTGTCCAGATTTACGTAGATCTGTCAGTGGATACTATATTTTTGTTGGTTCTTCTCCAATTTCTTGGAAATCAAAAAAGCAGTCATCGATTTCTCTTAGTTCCGCTGAAGCTGAATATCGTTCTATGAGAAGGTTTGTTGCTGAACTTACCTGGTTGGTTCGTCTTTTTAATGACCTTTCTGTGCCTATACCGTAACCAGCTCCACTTCATTCCAATAGCCTTGCCTCTATACACATAGCGAAGAATCTGGTTTTCCATGAACGGACAAAACACGTTGAACTGGATTGTCACTTCGTCCGTCAACAGTATCTCGTCGGACTCATCTCTTTGTCCTATGTTCGTTCTACTTCCCTATTGGCTGACATTTTTACCAAATCCCTTACTGGGCCTGTTCATCACACTCTCCTTATCAAGTTGGGTGTTTCTCATAGCACTCCAACTTGAGGTGGGGTGTTAATTATATTTGGGATGATTAAAGATGTTTTGGGCTGTTTGATTTGTGAATGGATTTGGCCCAAATTGGTGCATCACTGATGATGCCCTTATCAAACTTTATTGATGACATAACACAAATTTTGTTATTCCTTTTCCATTCTTTATTTTATTGTTTTCAGATTGGTTAGTGTTCATTCAATTAGAAATAGATAGCTGTACGGTCAGTTTCAATTCGATTCTTTTCATTCTTGTATAAATATATGACCATTGTACAGTGATAAAGGCAATCAAAAATAAGAGATGGAAATTTTATACATTGTTAGTATTGTTTTCATAATAGGCACTATTAACCTTTATTTTTCCTTTTCGATTTTGGAATCCAATTTCCTAATTACTTGCAGACTAAACTAATGATTTTGCAAAGATAATCGCGACAGGTTTACATACTACATCATAATTTCCTTACAATAAACAAGAAACGTAAGTTTATTTAGAGCTTACACAAATCAATTTACCACATAAATAATTGTATATATTACTGCTTAATGTACCTGAATTACAACTGAGAATTTGAATAACAAGTTAACAGAAAACAACGATGTCAATTACGAATAGCCAGAAATGGATGAACACTTCTACTTTTACTCAGTTGGTGGCAACTTGAATCGGCACATATGACAAGTTGGTGTCTTCAAAAGCCAGGTCTCAATGCATCCAGAATGGAAACTATGGTTGCAAGGCATGTTGTATGCTTTTGAGCCAGGTAAGCACTTGCTCATGCATATCAAACAATCCTCAGTCAATTCGTTTTCAGTAAAATCTACTTTCTGTAAGTATTGCATAATTGATCTTATTGCAGGCAATGCCATGAATTCTCTCCTAGCTAGATCAACTTAAGAATCTATTAGTGCCCTTTCACAATCCGCATTGAAATATGTTCTTCGATTAATTGTCTTCCTTTGCAATTGTTTACACGAAATCATTTAGGAGTTGGAATTCTTCATACAAACACGATGGATCCTGTCCCAAATATAGCTTGATTTCATCACAAACTTTATTCCAAAGTGGTGCAAAGTTTGCATAATAATGGAAAAGCATATTCACTTTAGTAAGTTCAAATTTTTGAGGAGGAACAAAAACTTTCTTAACAAATATTAGGATGACACAAACACTATCGTCATCCTGTAACGGAGGCATAACGTTCTCCAATGTACGAACAAACCCCAAGATTTTATGAATAAGATCATCTTTAGTCTCCAAAATTTTTTATGAACATCATCTGATTTAAACTTTTCTAATGGATAAGGAAAATCAAATGCAGAAATGTCTTTGTCAAAAATATCCTGCGATAATAACTTGTATTTATTAGTACCACACCTAGCATTAGAGTGGCACTCTTCAACAATGTTGTCACCACAAGTGTAAGCATGCTTAGCAATTAGATTAATCTCCAAAATAAAATTGTTAACTGTAATGGATGAATGAACGGGACCTCTTTTAGCATTAGAAATCTGGGGAAACACATTAATTTCCTTGACAATAAATGAGTCCATTTGATGAAATTTTCCAATATGAAATTTGAGTTTTGTGTAGGTAGGATTAGGATATGAGTTGTTACTTCTATATTTTTTGTTTTTGAAATCTTCTTATGGAAATACTAAACTTTCAAATATGCTATTTTATTTATTACCATATCAAGGCCCATTACAAGTTGATGTACATACACACTATATTTTGGTAGGCTCTATTTGTCTATATTTATATATGGTGAGATCATGAAAGTTTTTACAAATATTCTTTGATTGAACTTTTGCCCTTCATTAATTATATTTCTGTAATAGGCCAAATTGTTGTTTAGTATTTTTTCCTACTTGTCACTGAATTATTTTCCTATTATGTAGGATTTTGAAATTAATAAAAGGAATAAGCTATTAAATCTTTACCATATATATATACATTTTTTTAAAATTATCTAAAATAATTAAAATATATTCCATATAAATTTTTTCTTACTTCGGAATCATCATCATCATAAAAAAGAAAAAGAACTTGCTACGTGGTATTTACTACGATATGTCATGATCATATTTAAGTATTTACTGATTCAAGTGTTATTTATTGTATGTCATGATCATATTCATTAAGAGTTACATATTATTGTTTAAAAACAAATAAAATTTGCAATTAAACTTCCTTTTATCCATCTTGTTACGGAATTTTATCATAAAATACTAATATTTCAAATATGATTTTTTATTTATCACCACGACTCAACATATCAAGACCCATTATACGTTGATATACATACACGCTATATTTCGGTAAGCTCCATTTACTATATTATGATAAGAACATGAAGATTTTTACAAATAATGTTGATTGATTTTCTCTTCATTACAAATATTCAATAATAGATCAAACTGATGTTTAGTATTTTTTTTAAGTAATTGTAATTGAATTATTATCCTATCATGTGGGATTAAATAATAGAAGATAAGGCTATCAAAATTTATCATAAATAAATTCTTTATTAACTTAAACTACGAAAATTGTTTTAAATAAATTTTAAAGTGATTACAATCACAACTAAAATATGAAAAAATAGATTTCTACATTCAAAAAAGAATGATCTCCTTTCTTTTTTAGTTTGTTTAAAAAAGAATGACATCTTTCTTTTCAAGCATGGGGTTCCACATTTGCTCGACATTTTTCTTCTTCATTTTCTAGCCCAATTCACCTAATTTCAATTTTTCTCCATCTCTTTAGATCCACGTACCCACAACATATACACAAGAATCTAACTCAAAAACTGTAATAATCAATCTTAAACTCTCAAGAACTCATTAATCTCATCCTCAATTCAAGAACGAAAGTGATTTAAGATTACAACTCAAGAACATCAAATTCTTAATGTTTTAGAGTGAAATTACAGTATAAAAAAGGTTTGGCGTTTCGGTGAACAAACCCAAGTCTATGTGAACTCACATACCCTGTAGGTATCACCCCTTAACGAATCCACGAGCCTAGCTTCAAGAACTTGACGATTCCTTGCTTCTTCTCCTCTTTTCTCCTTTTCTTTTCTCTTCGCTCAAACCCTAACTTGTTTCTCAAAAGCGTAAACTGAATGTAATCAATTTAGACACCAACTTAATTACCAAAAATGAAATTAATTAATTACAGGGTGAAAAGACCATAGTGCCCTTCCTAAATCCGGATTGGACTTTCCTTATTTAAATAGTCCAACTTCCAAAGGGAATATCTCACTCATACAAACTCGGAATCGCGCAAACTTGGAAGCCGCGCAAAGATTATTCCAAGAGATTTTCAACCATACCTTGAAGTAAACCTAACTCATCTTGATCTTGGAGTTATGTCCGTTTGAAGATGACCAAAAAATCAAACTTAATTAAACTTAATTAGTTTTCCAGATTTTTATTATTTCCAAAAGAATTACTCTACTTTCTAATTCTAGCTCTTTCTAGTTCTTTCAATTTGCGAGATGTTACACCCTTGGCTTGGCTCACTGCTCAGTTGAAATAGAAATCTCAAAACAAACTCGACTCAGAGGAATATCATATATAAATAGTTCACGCATTTTACTCAAATGAACATACGTGTTCAACTCACAAATAAACTAGTTTGAGTTTTCTGAACTCGTCCCCATATCAATGCTCAATACTACTCGCAATAATATAACTCATGCTCATATGTTTGAAAACATTTCTTCATCCTCAAAGTTTGAGATTATTACTTAAAAGATCATCTTAAAAGAGAAGATGCACAGATTTCCTCATTAGCTTATTTAAAAATCAAGGTTTCCTTTTATTATAAATGTAAAAGCATTTACACTTTGAGAATACATAGTTACCCCATATTCATTTTGAAAACATGAGCTCAACTCTCCTCATTCTCATATTCAAGTAGTCAAATCTTAGAACATGTTTTAAAATAATGTAAAAAGACTTCTCAAAAGTACTCCCTCGATATATAGTAATCTCTTTAAACATGCACGAAGTTCAATTTCCTTCTTTATTCATTTTTATTCCTTCTTTTTTTTTTTTTCATTCGATGGATATCTGTCGAATTATCTAAAGACATTATTTAACCGATCTAACATTGGTAGGACAATACTTTTGGAAATTTTAATCTTACCCTTAGTTTATACAATGCAATGTTAATTTAAATACCCGTTACAGATTTTTTGACATTATTCTTTTATGTTAATATCTACTATGTAAAATTTTTAAGCAATGACATGTTTCATATAAAGGCAATCCACATCCCAATTTGTTGATTTTGGCATGAATTTGTGGCCAAAGTATTACTACAATGCTTTCATAATGTTTCAAGGAAATTCTCTCTCGGGTAAGTTGAAATTATTGAGGAGATAGAGATTTTTGCTTAGAAAATATTAGACTCACATCGGGGTTGGGGTTAGGGTCAAGTCTCAAGGTGGGTCTCGAGTTGGGGTCGGGTCAGGTCTCAAGTTAGGGTTTTAGATCAAGTTGGGATAGGGTGTCTAGTTAGGGTTGGGGTTGAATGTTGTGATAGAATTAAGTTTTGATTTAATGTTGAGTCTCGAGTAAAAATCTCAATTCGAGTGTCAATGTCAAATTAGGGTTCAGATTTCAAAGTCGAGTGGAAATGTCAAGGTTGAATCAAGGTTTGCTATTGTGGCTGAGATTAGGTCACATATCGGGGCCAAATCTCATGTCATATCTCAGGTCGCGGTTCAGGTCATGTTTCAAGTTGGGGCTTATGGTCGAGGTTGGTATTTTGATGTCGGGGTCATTGTCATGTCAGGGTAGGTCACCAGTCAGGGTTAGGACTCAGGTCAGGGTCTTAGGTCGGTATGGGTTTGGATTTGGGGTTAAATTATGTTGGGGTTTGATTCAAATCAAGGTCTTATGTTGGGGTCGTGTGAGAAATTAAAGTCCAATACCGGGTCAAGATCACGATCTGGGTTAGTTAGGGTTGGGGTCGGGTGTTGGGTTCAAAGATGGGGTTGATTTCTCAATTCAAGGTCGGGGTCATGTCTCAACTCGAGGTTGGGGTTAGGTCTCGGGTGTAACACCTCGGTCTTTGAAAGAGCTAAATCTAGAAAGAACTAAATTAGAAAGATCTAAACTGAGGTTTGTTCAAGTTTCTCTTAGATTATGAGTTTTTGGTCAAGTTCAAATGACCATAACTTTCTGTACAAGATGAGTTGAGTGACCTATGAGATATCAAATGAAAGATCTTTGAGTTCTCTTTTAAACTCTACCAAGTTTTTCGAGGTATGTACTCTTTCATAGTGATGGGTTCGTTCACCACTACGCCAATCATGGATATATATTTTAAATTTGTCCATGAAATCTGTGTATTGAAGTTCTTGACAAGTTTTCTTGAAGTTATGTTCTTCAATCTTTATTATTGATGTTTGATGTGTTCTTGAGGTGTGGATTTAGTTTGAGGGTCGTTCTTGAAGATATTTGAGTATATTTTCATTTACTTATTTTGGGTATATGAATCTAAAATATTTAGAAGAAATCAACTATATCTATATGAACTGGGGCCTAAAATCAAGAAGAAAAGTTCGTCACCACATTCTAAATTAAATCTTTGAATTTGAAATCATATAGTGTTGAGTAAGTCTTCTACTGAGTATTGAGTCAGGCAAAGGGTTCTCTTTGGGACCAATAATGATTCTCGAGTGCCGATCACATCTAGGGTGTAGGCTTGGGGCGTGACTTCGGATAGTGTTCGAAGTCAATTATCGGGTCGAGGTTAAGGTCAAGTTTTGGATTAGGGTTGGGGTATGGTCTCGGGTCATGGTTGGTGTCACGCTCTGAGCCTATACCCTGGGCGTGCCGGCACTCGAGAACCATTGCTGGCCCCAGTGAACCCTTGGCATGACTTACTTACTTAGCGGATAAATTTAACATAAGAAAAAGGATTCAAATGCTAAATATATCAACTTTCTCAAACTGACTCATAATGTTTTAACAATAAATCATTAACTTAGCCAAAGTGGCAACTTAAATCTTAACATATGCCAATAGCAAAGTAAAGACAAAAGAACTAACTGACTGTGTATTTATGTAGCCTTCTATACTGAGATGGATATCGGGAAAATACCCAAGACTACTATTGAACTAGAATACTGAAACAATAAAAGGATCCTATGTAAATCTAGGAGGCTCACCAACTGACTTTAAGTGATCAACTGAATCAATGATGCGCTGGATGCTGATCCTGATTACCTATGTTTGCATCATAAAATGATGCAATCCAACTGACGTCAATACATTGAATGTATGAGTATGTGAGTTGGAATGCTAAACAGACATAAGCTTGAAAGGAACTGAAGAACTTACCTGACTCAACTCAACTCAACATAGCAAAAATCTTTTCAATATAAAGTATATTAAAACAAGTACAATATAAAGAAAAGCTTTAAAACATGATTTTCAACTCTTTGCATTTAGAAATACAAAATAACTCTCTATGTATGCAAAGATACAATATGAACTCTATTTGTATATGAAAATACAAATACTTCTAATGTATATAAAAATACAAAATACTATTGTAGGAGTTTCTCTAACCGACAACCGTCACTTAAGAGTTATTGTAATGATACACTGTTTTGTCTAACACTGCTAAGACCGTCCTATACCTTTCCATAAGTATAGAACTTGAACTACAAGTGAATACACTAATCTATACTAAAAAGAACTAAGCAATCATCTCAAACATATGAACCTTTTCTACCCATGGTGGCTGTGAATTGTCCGAACTCTCCCCCATATCGGTGCTTAATACTACTCCCAAAATATGATACTAGCTCTTATATTTTTTTTAAAAAACATACTTATTTCTATTATTTGAGATAATTTCTCAATATCTTTACTGAAGACTACTTCAAAGACTCTCTACTCAAAACTAGATCAAAGGCCCTATACAAAAAATAACTCAAAGTCTTTATTGAAAAACTCTCTCAAAGGCTCTTTACCGAAAAGCTCGCTCAAAGGCTCTTTACCGGAAAACTAGCTCAAATGATCTTTTATAGAAAACTAGATCAAAAGCTCTTTACTTAATTACTATCTCAAACACTATTTTGGAAAGCAAAGTTTCCTTTCTTTCTTGTTTAAATGTGAAAACATTTTAAACCCTTTGGAATTCGTAGTTTACATATACTTTTAAAAAAATGAACTTCAATTTTTACTCTTTACTCAACTTGAAATTTTAAGCCTTAAACAAAGTTAAATGTTTGAGAAAGACTTTTGAAAGCCTTATGAAGTCATCTTGAATTGCTTATTAACTCTTAGACTCGACACATATCTTTTTTTTGAATTTGAATTTATGAAATTCATGATTATGATTCATGTTTCGGATGATTTCTAGATGCTTAGAAGTCATTTAGAGTAGGTAGAATCACTGAAAAGTGTTAGTACACTTTGAGAGGACTTAAGCGGCCTGAATGATAAAAAACTGGTGAAAAACGATGATTTGGGCGCATCCTGAGCGCTCCACACCAGACCCAACGTTCTGAGGCTCCTTTTGGGTGCACTGCAGGCGCGCTGCCTTAATCTGCCTGGCGCTATGGGGGTGCGTCGTGTGACCTGCTCCTTAGGTGTGTCTGACGAGTTTTTTCAACTCGTTTTTTGATCCTAAATCATTTTAAATTAATTCCTTTTCTCAATACTTTCTTAAATTCTTATTCAACACACATGTACACTAGAATCTAATTTGAAACGACTCTTAACATCAATAAAATGCCTCAAGAAAACCCATTAATCACAATTCACATGTAAGTTCAAGAATGAAAACAATTCAAGAACACAACTCAAGAACATCAATGTCTAACTCTTTTAGGAATAAAATCGCAGAATTAAACATGATTGTTGCAAGGTGAACGGACCCAACACTATATCATTCTCATGTCGTGCCATAGAACTTAACTCTATAAGATCTCTCTATATGTTTTCTTGTCCGGTTGTCTTTTATATGTGATTGCTTGGATGAGATGGTATTTATATGCTTGAGGAGAAAAGGTGAGTTTTGATGCTTATGTTGGTTTTATGGTTTGATGAGTATGTGTGAAGGTGAATTTATGCATGCTTTGATTATGTGATGCCAATTATGGCTATGTATGTGAAATATGAGAAATGATAGGTTATGAGGATATGATGTTCTTTGTGGATATATATGAAACCTATGTGGAATAGCATGTTATGTTGAGAAATGTGTGTCATGATATAGTTAAAGCATGTTAGAAGTTGTTATGGTTAAAATGAGTATCTTTTGGAATGGTGTATTGCTATATTGTTTTGCATGATGGTAGCCTAATGTTATGATTTGTGTTTGAAATGCTTAGTGACTACTTATGGAAGCATGTTCCCTGAGTAATTGTATAATGGTTCAAATGTTGCCCTTGTTTATATGTGTGAATGATGTACCGTGGTTTCAAGGTACTTTCAATTCTTTTTCCTTAAGATTGGTGTGTGTCTAGAGCCTTAATGTAGTACTTTTAATATGATTTGTCTTTGTTTTGCAGGAAAGTTGTCTAAAACTAAAATGCAGAAGGCTGTGAAGAATCAGTGCAGAAGTGACCCACGAAGCCATCGATGTCCCGTCCTCCCATCGACGGACCGTAAATAGTGACCGTCGATTGAAGGTTCAGGCATCTGGAAGCAACTTGGTGAATTCTAACTAAGTGTGGGGCTATGGAAGGATCGACGGTCGGTCGACTGACCGTCCTAGCAAAACGTCAATGTGATCAGAGACTGTCCTAGTACCGATGTTGAATAAAAGCTAAGTATAGAATGACGAGAAGAATGGACGGACCGTAAGTGAGTCGACGGACCGTGCTGTAGGTCCGTCGATTGGATCCGAGAAGGTGTAAAATGTAGGCTTAGAAAAGATGCTAAGTATGGACCGACAGAGGCATTCGACGGTCCGTCGTTTGACCGACGGACTGTCTGTGGGGGTCGTCAATTGAAGACGCATTTTGGACAAACTTTCCTTATTTTAACTCCTTTTGATTTAGGACTATTTTTATTATAAATAGGGTGAAAAACCTCATTTTTGGTTTTGGATTCTTTTATTAATTTCATACTTTTGTTCTTTTAGATTTGTTTTTGCAATTAATTCAAATTTTTGGATTTGGCGTTCAAGATAATTGTGTGATTTGTAGTTGAATTTATGGATTTTCTTCGAATTTGTCAAAGTAAGTTAACGATTTATTATTTATCAATTATGAATTGTGTTCTTCTAAGCATGGGTAGTGAATCCACAACTAGGGTTGTGGGAACCATGGGTTATTAACAAAATAAACCTAGCTAAATAACAATTCTCAAATAGGTTATTGCATGCATCGATAATTCTTTCGTCAAGAAATCTTTTTAATGAGTGCACGCGTTAGAACTCGCCTTATTGCTTCTTGCGGACCAAGGGGGTAGTTAATAGGAAAAGAATTATAGACATAGATTTTAGTCGATACTATCTAATAGGCTAGTTTTGATTGGTGCGTAGTAATAACTAAGTCAAACATCGAATAAGATGCTTAATATGAAGTAAAGGTAAGGGTTAGTAACTTAGACACACGTAGCTGGACCAAGGTACGGGATGAAATTGTCTAAATGCCGGACCTAGAATTTAGAGATACACAACTTATGACTTTGCATGCAAAACACTAGGAAAGAATGTTTATAGCTAGGATTATGGCGTTATGAACCTATGAGGAACACTTACACCCTAGTTTCTCTCACAACTCGATAAACACTAATAATTCGCTCTTGCTACTTGTTTGATTTCATAACTTTGCAACACTTTTGCTTCACAAAACCCCCCTTTTAATTACTAGTTTTTGGAAAGGACTTGACTAAATAGAGGTAATCGTATATCAAAGTTAAGTCTAAATTTCCTCATGGGATCGACCTCAACCTATTATTTGGGTTGTTTAATTGATACGATCACTTATACATCTTTAGGAAAATGTAATTTGAGCGTATCAAATTTTAGCGACGCTGCCGTGGAAAGTGGGTTTAGATTAACTTTAAGAACATTTACTGAATTTTAGTCAACAGTTTCCTAATTTTACTTTTTTTCTTTTGTTTTTGTTTGTCTCAGGTCTAGCTCTAGTGTATGCCAAGTACACGGAGCCAAGGAGAACCAATCGTACCATTCGATCTTGAACTTAACCAGACACTCCGCAGAATGAATAACCAATAGAATCCCGCAAATCTAGGTGATGGGATCAAACCATCAGCTTCCTCCGTCGGTTGATGTTCACAACCAAGTGATTGTGGAGAACCCTGGCGATGGTGCTTTGAGGAGGCAACCTCCTGTTCCACGCCCTTAAGATTTATATAGGGGCAACATCAACATCAGTGACTCTGACGGCCTCTTGTCCAACTTCCTCTACCACAGGGTCACATATTCGTGGTAACTAGTAGCTTGATGCAGATGGTCACTGCCAGAGGTTTGTTTTCGGGGCTACCATATGAAGATCCACATGCTCACATCGCCAAACTGAGGTCGGTTTGTAAGAGTTGTGTAGGGAGGCCAAACTTGGACATGGATGTTATCGGGTTAAGAGTGTTCCCTCTCTTACTGACGGGAGAGTCTGAAATGTGGTTCACTGAGTTGCCCTATTATTCGATCTAAACTTGGGACCAGTTGAGGGATATGTTCCTAGCACAGTACTACCCAGTGTCTAAAAAGCTCAACCACAAAGATAGAGTGAACAACTTTGTGGCATTGCCTGGGGAGTTGGTGAGTAGCTCTTGGGATAGATTCACCTCATTTGTGAGAAGTGTCCTAAACCACAACATTGATGATGAGTCGTTGAAAGAGTACTTCTATCGGGGGAAAGATAATAATAATAAGGCAGTGCTAGATACTATTGCGGGTGGGGTGGGGTTCTTATGGTGAATGCATGTATGAAGAGATCGCGGAGAAGTTGGAGAAAATCTCTCGCAATAATAAGGCTTAGAGTACTAGGAAGTCGGACACTTGGAGAAACACCTTTGCAGTGCACGCTACACACAACCCGGCCGCATATGAGATTCGTGAAAAGATGGCTCAAATGAGAACTGAGCTTGGGTTGGTATTGAAACATGTCACTAGGGTGCAGAAAAAGTAAATGCGGTGAATTATTTGACTAAACCACCACCACCATAGGATGACTACTACTATGAAGAGGATTCTTATACAGTGAATGAGCAGACGAGGGGTTTTCGACTGAACGTCCAAGGCTCCAATCAGGAGAAGTGGTTCCAAGGTCAAGGAAATCAAGGTCGGAACTGTGGGAACTACAACACAGAGGGCCATTATGTTCGAGATGGAAACTACAACTGTGACAACAATTTCAACCGGGGTAACTATGGTAACAGAAACAATCGAGGTTGTCCCTATGTTCCGCCTCAAAATTAGGAAGTTGCTCTTAGGGATGGTGGAGGTAGTATGGCGTGAGTTGAATATATGTTACAAAAGATGATGAGGATGTTTCATGCTAGTGATGAGCACGCCAAGTAGTTGAGACGTTATTTTGCTAATGTTGGGCAAAAGGTGGATGCACATACTGTTTGAATCAATTATCTTGGGTTGCAAATGGCCCAATTGTCTACTACGGTGAACCCACGTCAATCGGGTACTATTCCTAGCAATACTATTCAAAATCCAAAAATTGATGGACATTGCATGACGGTTACTACTCGAGGGGGTAAAAAAAACATTGATTCACCTATGCCATCTGTAGTAGAAGATGAGGTGAGAAAAGATGATGAGGTAGTGGAAGCTAATGGTGAGTTGGTAGACAAAGCGGTGAAAGCAGCAGAGATACCCCAAAAGGTGATCCCCGTTCCTAGACCACAACCACCATTCACGCAAAGATTGGTCAAGAACACCGAGGACAGTAAAAACCGGCATTTTATTACTATGTTGAAACAACTTTCCATCAATGTCCCTTTGATAGAATCTCTTGAACAAATGCCCGATTATGCCAAGTTTATGAAAGATATGGTTACAAAGAAGAGATTGGTAAGTTTTAAGGATGATGACCGAATGCGACGTGGTAGTGCTATTGCTACAAGGTCTTTTGTGCAAAAGAAAGAAGATCAAGACGCTTTTATTATTCCATGTACCATCGGGTTGTTACACTTTTCTAAAGCACTATGTGATATAGGTGCAAGCATAAATCTCATGCCTCTCTCTATTTACAAGAAGTTGAGTTTGGGTGACCAAAAGCCCACTACGATGCAGTTACTGATGGCCGATCGAATGGTGAAGAGGCCTATTGGGATACTCCACGATATGTTAGTGAAGGTGGAGTCATTTATATTTCCAACCAATTTGTGATTCTTGACTGTGAGGTCAATTTTGAGGTGGCTATTATTCTTGGGAGGCCGTTCCTTGCTATCGGTCGCACCTTGGTTGACATGGAAAAAGGCAGATGTCATTTTGATTAAAGAATTAAGAAGCAACTTTAAACATTTGTAGATCCATGAAGCAGAGTGGTGAGCTCCAAAAAGTATTTGCTATATTCGAAAGGGTTGAGAGTACGTCTGAGGTACAAATCAAAAAGCGCCTTGGTGTTGAGGCACTAGTGGCAGTGATCATGAATTTTGAGAGTGAGGGTATTGAAGAGTATGGTTCGTTGGTTGCGGCACTTGATCGAGGTGAATTTCAGTTCAAACTAAAGAAATTGGAGTTAGATATAAAGCATCGCGAGTCTCCAACCGCAAAACCATCTATTGAGGAGGCTCCAAAATTAGAGCTTAAGGCCCTACCACCTAATTTCAGGTATGTATTCTTGGGAAGAGATAACACTTTGCCAGTAATTATTGCATAGGATTTGAATGTGGAACAAGTAGAGTGTTGGGTAAAAGTGTTAAATAGGTTTAAACGAGCCATTGGTTGGACTATAGGGATTCCACTCGGTATTTGTTCACACAAAATCCAAATCATGCCCGATCACAAGCCAAGTATGGAGCACCAAAGACGTTTGAATCCACCTATGCAAGAGGTAGTTAAGAAGGAGAATGTTAAGTGGTTGGATGTCGGATTCATATATCCTATCGCATATATTAGTTAAGTATGCCCTATTCACTGTGTGCCCAAAAAGGGGAATGAAAGTGGTTCCTAATGAAAAGAATGAGCTTGTTCCAATGAGGTCGCTGACCGGATGGAGAGTTTTTATGGATTACTAGAAGTTGAATGCATGGACTGAGAAGAACCATTTCCCTATGCACTTCATGGATCAGATGTTAGATAGACTCGTAGGAAAAGGATGGTACTATTTTCTTGATGGTTATTTGGGTTACAATCAAATCTCTCTTGCTGCGGAGGATCAAGAGAAAACCACCTTTACTTGCCCTTATGGGTATGTAATGCACCGGCTACTTTTCAAAGATTTATGATGTCGATATTCTCTGATATGGTGGAGGACACTATTGAGGTGTTTATGGATGACTTGGCGACTCTTCTGATCGTTGTTTGAGTCACATGGCCGAGGTTCTCAAAAGATGTGAAGATTGCAACCTTGTGCTAAATTGGGAAAAGTGTCACTTCATGGTGAAAGAAAGTATTATATTGGGCCATCACATCTCAAAGAAGGGGATAGAGGTTGATCGAACCAAAGTTGATGTTATAGAAAGACTTCCTGCACCCATCTCTATAAAAAGTGTGATAAGTTTTCTTGGCCATGCGGGCTTCTAACGGAGGTTTATTAAGGATTTCTCAAAAATTGCACATCCTTTGTGCAAGTTACTTGAGAAGGAATGTAAGTTCTATTTTGATGAATCATTTCTGAAGGCATTTGGAGAGTTGAAGGAGAAGTTGGTGTCTGCGCCCATGATTATATCCCTAGATTGGAGTAATCCATTTTAGGTGATGAGTGATGCTAGTGGGGTTTCTCTTGGTGTGTTATTGGGACAAAGAAGGGATAAAATCCTTAACCCCATATATTATGCTAGTAAGGACCTAAATGAAGCCCAAAAGACCTACACTGTGACTAAACAAGAGCTCCTTGTGGTGGTATCTGCTTTCGAAAAATTTCGCTCCTATTTGCTTGGCTCAAGAGTTATAGTGCATACTGACCACTCCGCTTTGAGGTATTTGATGGAAAAGAAGGATGCGAAACCAAGGTTGATTAGATGGGTCTTACTATTGCAAGAGTTTGATTTTGAGGTGAAAGATAGAAATGGGACCCAAAATCAAGCAGAAATTGATGATACCTTCCCGGATGAGCATGTATTGGACGTTTCTCATGACTTGATTCCATGGTTTGCCAATTTTGCAAATTATCTGGCTAGTGATATAGTCCCATCAAACTTGTTCTTCTATCAGAGGAAAAAGTTCATGCATGATGTGAAAAAGTTCTATTGGATAGAACCTTATTTATACCGGAGTTGTGCTGATGAGCTTATTCGCCAGTGTGTGCCGGAAGTTGAGATGCTAAGTATTTTGCAGGCATGCCGTTCCTTGCCTATGGGTGGGCATAATAGTAGCACCTGGACTGCCCATATGATTTTGCAGTGTGGGTACTATTGGCCAACCATCCACCAAGATGCTCATGAGTTCGCCAAGGCATGTGATAGGTGCCAAAGAGATGGAGGCATTTCGAAGAGGCAAGAACTCCCTTTAAATCCCATTCTAGTGATTGAGTTGTTTGATGTATGGGATATTGATTTTATGGGGCCTTTTGTGAGTTCTCATAAGATGAAATATATTCTTATGGTGGTGGATTATGTATCAAAATGGGTGTAAGCCATAACATTGCCAACAATGAAGGGAGTGTCATCACGTTTTTTAAAAAGAACATCTTCTCCAGATTCGGCACACCTAGGGCCATCATTAGTGATGGGGGATCCCACTTTTGTAACAAATTGTTCAAAGGGCTATTGGAGAAATATTGGGTTCGCCACAATGTAGCCACTCCATACCATCCACAAACTAGTGGTTTAGTTGAGGTGTCTAACAGAGAAATCAAGTAGTCGAAAATGGTGAATGCTAATAGAACGGATTGGTCAAGGTGGCTTGATAATGCTATTCAGGATTATCGGACTGCATACAAGACCGCCATAGGTAGTATCCATACCAATTTGTATATGGGAAATCTTGTCACTTGCCGGTTGAGTTAGAGCACAAGGCCATGTGGGTAATGAAGAAACTGAAAATGGATTGGAATGAAGTAGTATAATAAAGACTTAATGGGTTGAATGAGCTTGATGAGTTTCGCCTAAAAGCATATTAAAGTTCATCCCTCTACAAAGAGAAGATGAAGAAGTACCATGATCAAAAGATTGAGAAGGGCGAATTTGTAGTTGGGGATTTAGTGCTTCTATTTAACTTTAGTCTGCGTTAGTTTCCGGACAAACTCAAGTCCAAATGGACTGGTCCTTTCTTGAACACTAAAGTGGTCCCACATGGAGAAGTTGAGTTGGAGAACAAGGAGGGTACAAGGTTCACGGTAAGTGGGCAAAGAATTAAGATCTACCTAGGGCATACGGAGAGTGCCCATGAAGTGGTTGAGGCATATCACCTTGATGAAGTCTGAGTAATTGATATGCTCAAACTTACTTCTCAAATAAGAAGTAAAGCGGTCGTGTCAACTAAATAACCCAACTAATGAGGTTGGGATCGTTCTCACGAGGAAAATAGTTTAGACTTAACTTCAATCTGTTATTACTATTGTTCAGTCAATTATTTCCTTGGAAAGCAAAAATGATAAAAGTGGGGTTCTGTTCCCTCTGTTGGTTCTCACCCGGAGCATCGGGTAACAACTGACCATGAATATCAACCGGAGCTGGGATGTTCTGGTTTGGATCATCATCATTAATACCCATGTTTCCATTCATGTTGCGCAGTGTACGCTCTAATTCGTGATCATAGGGAAACAAGAGTTCTCTTCCTCTCTGTGTATTTGGCATACAAGGAAGATAGTTCTGCTAAAATAAAAAACAATAAAACAAAGTAAAATCAAGAAAATATCGACTAAACTATAGTAATAAGTTTAACTTAATCTAAAAGCTACTTTTCCCGGCAGCGGTGCCAAAATTTGATACGCTCAGACTTACTTATCAAATAAGAAGTAAAGTGGTCGTGTCAAGTAAATAACCCAACTAATTAGGTTGGGATCGTTTCCACGAGGAAAATAGTTTAGACTTAACTTTAATCTATTATTACTATTGTTTAGTCAACTATTTCCTTGGAAAGCAAAAATGATAAAAGGGGTATTTTTTATTTCTAAATAAATGAAAATAACTAGCGAAATTAAAGGAGACAACTAACAGCTTCAAATGTTGGAGTTCAATATATTAATCAAAGTAACTAGGGTTTACGTGTTTCCCACAGGTTCATAACTTGATAATTCTAACTATAACAATTCTTTCCTAGTATCTTGCATGCAAAGTGATAAGTTATGTAATTCTAAATCCTTGGTCCGGCATGTAGAAAATTTCACTCCGCACCTTGGTCTGGCTACGTGTGTTGCTATACTAACAAAGAGTCTAAAAATAATCAAGAGTCTAACCCCCAAAACGAGGTTTTTCGAACTATTTATAAAAAATATAAACCTAATCAAAAAAGAACTCTATTTGCTGGAAATCTGTCAAAATGCGGCTGGGTCGACGGATCGTCGCGGTCAGGACGGACCTTCATCAATTCCGTCGTCCCATACTTGTGAAATTTCTTCTTCTGCTCTCTTAATTACCCTCGACGGTAGGTATGATGGATCGTCACAGGCACAAAGGTCCGTCGAGGGTCTCCGTTCCAAAATACTTGAACTCTTGGAATTTGGGTACTGGGACTACTTCTCTGATCTTCATGACGAACCAGCAGGACGGACCGTCATGGCTACGATGGTCCGTCACTCACTCCGTAACCCCACACTTGGTCAGAATTTTCCATCTTCTTTCAGCAGCTGCACTACAATGCCACCTACGGACCGTCACGAGCACGACGAACCGTCACAAGCTCCGTAGGTGGTACTTTTCTGTATTTCTTACTCAAAAACCTCCACATTCATCTTTTAGACATATTTCTTGCAAATAAAGAGAAACTTACATAAAAATTAGTACAAAAAGGCTTATGGACACACTAAACTTAAGGAAAAAGTATTAAAAATACCATGAAACCACGGTATATCAATACCCTCAACTTAAATTCGTTGTTTGTCCTCAAGCGATGCACTATGACTCAATACAAAATCTTTGTACAATAGTATTCATGTTTTATCTTTTGCAATCATTTGGTATCAATCCCGATCAGTATCATCATGTTTATGCATGCTATTCACTATTAGGCTTGAATTTGGTGGAATCAGACCATGACACAGACTCACTATGCACTAACACCTATCCTCTTCAATTTCTCACTGAGGTGCTAATATTTTTGCTATTGCAACTAGTGTCCTCACTTCAAAACAAAATCCTCATTTTCCCACAATAATTTCAGTTTGAGTATAAGGATTACTTTTCAACACTCATTCTCAGAACAAATTCACACTCATTCATACATATTGCCATAAGCTTGCCCTTATTTTCACTGCTTCAAGTTTGATATATAACTTTTATGATCACGATAGGACTTTCTTAGCTCGTAACATAGGCTCAAGTTCAGGTAGGGTATATTTAGGTATACATTAGTGACTTGTTGCCCTCCTTGACATATCGGCTAAACCTACCTCTTTTCATCATTTTATTTCTCCCAATTTCCCATATTCTTTTACCTTGCTATTTTCCCTTCTTTCTTCATTTGTGTAAGTGACTCTCTTCTTTTCTTTCTTGTATTTCTAATATTTTTCTTATTTCACTTTTCTTTCAACTAATTCTTGAGTTACTTTACTTTTGTTCTTTCTCTCTCTTTGTTCTTTCAACCCCACTTTCCAGTGCATTCCTCATAATAGCCACCCTCAACTGATGGCTTTGCCATGAGTCAAAGTACACAATAGCCAAAGTTTGGTCAGGGCCATAAAAATGTTGTTTACTGCATTAGCCATCCTCAACTTATGCTTTTGGCATAAGCTGATGTGCACATGTCCAAGGGACCAGGGCCAACACATTATCCCCAGAAAAGATTAGTTGGGGTGAAAAAGAAAGGTCTAATTTAAGCTCAAATCATTTGGATCAAAGAAGGATTAATTTCATTTGGTTTTCTTTTATTTACGCTAAAAATGGGCTACATTGAACAAAGGCCTATGATCCTTTCCTAATTGTCTATTACAAATTACTTTTAGCAGGACTAACCAGGTAAGTTCTAGCTCAGTAGAAATAGTGGACTATTCAAATCTTCCTCACACTCACTTGACATCTCATTACTCTACCAGATTATCAAACACCTAGTTCGAATTTTAGACTTAGGGTCATGCAGTGGTTTACCTCTATGTCATGCTTAGAGCCACACATTTATCAATTACTATGCCTAGTCATGCATAATTTTCATTTTATCAGGATATCATTTTAGCCATCATGCTTCAGAATTAAACTATGTAAATAAAATATAGACATGCCGTTCAGCAGAAAAAAAAATCAGTCTCTTGGGGAAAAAGAACACAGGCAAGAAGAAAACCCCAAAAGAGGATAGTGAATTGGGCTACTCAGACTTTACCCTAGCACTCACTTTCCATTTACCCCACCCCCAACAAAAAGACATGCAATTGTCCCCAATGCATAAAAAAAATTAAATACAAGAGTGGTAGGTGAAGCAAACCTGGGGCGCAAAGAGCCGACGATCAGCAAGCCGGTGGGTCCGATTCCCCGGAACCCATTACCTCTATAATCTGGACACTCTGAGTTGTGTCCTCAACATCAACAACACTATCAGTAGTGCCTCCCGCTATCTCCACATTTCTGGAGCTAGACGCCCTAGCAGCTAACTTTACTGCTCTCATCTAACGCGCCTCCTCATCAGCAAGCGAGGCTCTCCTCACAGCCTCCATCTCACGATGCTCTCTCTCTGTGCCGAGCTTCATCCTCCTCTCGACCCCTACACCTCTTGTCATGTCTCCGAGGGGGAGGTGGTGGAATCTCTGAAGTGGCGAATAGGGCCACTATCACTGTGTCTTCAACAGGCTCTGCAGAAGGGGCCTCAGACTCAGGCACCCTAGCCTCTAAAATCATATCGATGTCTGCGCGAAGACTGTCGACCGCAGCCGAAGGGTCGACAAATCCACCTGAGGGGCTGGCCGGGATAGCACCCACAACTCGAAAGCATCCAAGCGCTGATGAATCTCAGCGATCTTCCGCTCTGTGTGCTGGACCATTCTCTGCTCTAAGCGCTCTTGTGCCTCAGCAATAGACCTCTGCATCCAAGGCTGGATTTGATGCAGAAGTGTAGCCATCTGTGCCTCTAATTTCTGGACCCTAGCAAGCAGGACCAGAGCGGGGAAGGGGCTGAGCGAGAGGAGCTCGGGGCAGTGCTAATACCTGGGATAGACTCGACCGGGGTAGTGTCAGTGGAAGCCGCCTGCATAGCCGTGCGGGCTTGAGCTACCGTATCAGCCAGATTGTCACCAAGTGGAGGCAACTCTGTACAGGGCCCTCTGCGTGGAGGCAACTCATTGGCCTCATCCCTGATGAGACCGATATCAACAGTGCCAAGCGGGGTCTTGAGCTGATTAATGTGCCATATAAGCACACTAGCGGACCTGCATAGAGAAAATATCATGCACGTGAAAGGGTAAGTAGTTGTGACCTTAAAAGCCCTCTCGTGCATGACCGCCTGTAAAAGCGACTCAAAGTTCACTTCAAACCCGGCTATCATCGCTGCCATCAATACTGCTCGATCCCATGTGACTATACTATCAGCAACTGTGGGTGAAAGGCAGTGGTGGAAAATCAACCACAAAAACTTCTCCTTGAAGGTCAGGTTAGCCTTCTTAATGGCTCTTCTGCTCGATCACACAGTCAGCACCCTCTCTATCAATGGACAAGTGCAGGGCCATCCACCTCTTGGTGGTCTCTCTCAGCGATGGCTCACACAGGAATTGGCCATCTTTGACAATTTGCCACCGGTAGTCAAATTCAGTGGTGAGAGGGGTCCGGTTGGCATCAACATTCTCGCTGTATGATACCGGCGGATGGAAGGCAGGGAGATATAAATCTGAATGCCACGTACTCGGACATGCTCCAATGGGGCCTATTTGGCGGGAGCATCCCGCCTATCAATCTGTGATCTGAGAGTAGCCACGTAAGAGGCGTAGTACTCTCTGACCAACTCTTCACTATAACATCCCAACGAACGTGTTTTCCACTCCAGTCGATGTCTGGTGAGGAGATTGTGGATCTCTGGCATAGTCGGGAGACTTCCCGTAAGGACTTGCCACTCCAATGTAAGTGTCTATTTCATGACTCGTTTGTCATTCAGGAATTTTGCGTCGGAATAGACTTGATACTTCCCGTCGACACACCACCATTTGGGCTGGTCGGTAATCGGGGTGAGAGCACGAGTTGGTGAACCGGGTGTGGATTCCAAACTATCAGCCTCATCAGACGAGGCAGACTGTGCAGCCGTGGCTGGTACAAGGACCTCAACAGATCCAGAGGCTTCTTCCAACCACGAAACTTCTAAGGAGACATACGCTCCTTCTTCATTAGTAGCTGATCCAGAAGGTGTGCCGGTCAATATGCACTCCTCATCAGACTGGGAGGCAGTGACTACGACGGACACCACCTTTTTGGGTGTGGCTCTAGAAGCACGTGCAGCTCGGGATGAGTTGGAAGTGTCTAGGGGAACGTACCTCGGGGTCACGCTCATCATCAGAGCCAATGACTAGGCGGGCAAACGGGGCGACAGACTTCAATCGCCCGCGTGCATAGACTCGATCTTGTTTTGGTGCCATAACAGATAGTACCTTTAAAGAATCAATATTAGTACTAGAAGGAGCAAACGGGACAAGCAAAACCACACAAAATAAATAAAAGAGTTAAGATGTAATTACATTTCTATAGTAACAGTGAAACACGATGGACCAGGTGACGACTCGTCGTGAGTACGACCAACCGTCATGGGGTCCGTCATGTGTTTCTTAAACTATGTTTATATGGAGAACCTGAAGGAAAGTCTCTGACAAGTATGACGATATATGCAGGATGGACCGTCACAGGTATGACGGTCCGTCGTAGGTGTCCGTCAGAGGACACTTGAAAAAAATATGGAGACCCTTAGGAGAGGGGTCTTTGACCATCATAACGGTTATGCAGGACGGACCATCGAGTGTATGACGGTCCGTCGTAGTTGTCCGTAAGAAGACACTTGGAAAAAGTATAGAGACCCTTAGGAGAGGGGTCTCTGACTGTTATAACGGTTATGCAGGACGGATCGTCGAAGGTATGACGGTCCGTCGTAGATGTCCATTGGAGGACACTTAGGAAAAGTGAGAGACCCTTAGGAATAGGGTCTCTGACAACCAGAACGGTTGTGCAGGACGGACCTTCGTGGGAACGACGGTCCGTCGCATGTGTCCGTTGGAGGACACTTAGAAAAAGTGAGAGACCCTTAGGAATAGGGTCTCTGACAACCAGAACGGTTGTGCAGGACGGACCGTCGTGGGAACGACGGTCCGTCATATGTGACTGTTGGTGGACACTTGGAGAGAATTGGACAGTGGGGTGTTAGGGATGTTGGGACGGACCTAATGACGGTCCGTCGTGAGTATGACGGTCCATCATCGGGGTCTCGTTCTGTCATTCAGTGATAGAACTGGGGATGCCCCATTCATCCCCTATGACCCAAATGGAATTGTTAGTGTTTTAACCTACATTTGTCTAACCTAAATACCTAGTAAACTAGTAATGCTAAAGCACCTATCAAGAGTTTTAACACGACAATTTTGAGGATTCTCAACCTAGGTCAGACAGAAATTGTATTAAAGAATGAACCCATCAATAAGAACTAGGCAAATACTAATTGATAAACAAAAATGCAAAGTAAATGGGTAGAAATCAGAGACACATACCTGAGAATATGAGAAAAACAAGCGAAGAAGGTACTTGGTGATCAAATAGTGACCCACAACGGCAGACTCCGACTAGTAGATAGTGAATTTTAGGAATTGGGGAATTTGGGAGAATGATCGGTTGTAAGAGAGGGGGTTATGAACTTGGAAGTTGAAAAAAGAGGGAAATGGGAGGAAGAGGGAAGGAGTGGGGTTAAATTAAGGGGTTGGGGTTTTTTAATGTTAAATTTTTTTAAAAAAACCCAGCCAGGTCAGGTCGGGTACGCTTCATTAATAACGCGACGAGTCCCCGAAGACGGTCCGTAGCTGCTGTGACGGTTCGTCATTGGTTCCGTCACATGTGCCCTAGTTTTGAAAATAATAGAAAGCCGTACATGGCACGACAGATTTATGTGACGATCCGTCACAACCGTGACGGGTCGTCGATGTACCCGTCGGTGACTGCTGCAGAGTGATTTTCTGTAGAATTTTCTGATGATGTGCCTGCAAATTTAAAACCCATTAGTAGTAAATGCTACCATTACTAAAAATAAAAAAAATATAAGTATTGGGTTGCCTCCCAACAAGCGCCTCATTTAACGTTGCGGCACGACTGAGGACACTTGATTACTCAGCCTTCATCAAGATGGTATGCCTCTAAAGCTTCATTCACCGATGCAGTATGCACAAAATAAAGTTTTATTCGTTCTTCATTCGTCTTAAACCACACTCTCTCCTTGGTTTCTAACTCAACTGCTCCATGAGGGAATGCTTGGGTAATCAAGTAAGGGCCAGTCTGTTTGGACTTGAACTTGCCCGGAAGCCAACGCAACCTAGAACTGCATAAAAACACCAAATCCCCAACCATAAACTCTCGTTTTTCACTTTTTAGGTCATTATCCTTCTTCATCTTTTGTTTGTAGGATACAACAGATACCGATTGGAGCTCACCACTCTGCCTCATGGACCTACAAATATTGAAGGTCACTTCTTCATTGTTCAACAAAAATTTTATCTTCCCCTTTTCCATATCAACTAAGTCTCTACCCATAGCAAGGATTGGCCTCCCAAGAATAGAACTTCAAAATCGACTTCACTATCAAGAATAACAAAATCTGCCAGAAATATAAAAGACTCCACTTTTACTAGCACATAGTGGAGTATCCCTATAGGCGTTTTCACTGTTCGATCAGCAATCGGTAGCCGCATTGCAATGGGCTTTGGGTCACCCAAACCCAACTTTTTGTAAATCAATATAGGCATGAGATTTATGCTTGCCCCCAGATCACATAATGTTTCCGCAAAATGTAATGAGTCGACTGTACAAGGAATAGTGAATGCACCAGGATCTTCTTTCTTTTGTACGAGAGATCTTGTAGCAATAGCACTACAATGTTGCATTCTATGATCATCCTCGAAAGTGACCAATCTTTTCTTTGTAACCAGATCTTTCATAAACTTGGCATAGCCGGGCATTTGTTCTAGAGCTTCTACCAAAGGGACATTAATAGAAAGCTGCTTCAACATTGTTATAAAATGGCGATATTTACCATCCTCGGTCTTTTTCACTAATCTCTGAGGAAACGGTGGTGGTGGTCTAGGCATGTGAATTACCTTTATAGGGATTTCTGCATCTTTTCCAGTGCTATCTTCTGCTTCACCACTACCCTCTACCACCTTATCATTATCCTTTGTCACTTTTTCCTCATTAGACGGCATAGGTGGGTTAATGGTTTGCTTACCACCCCGAGTAGTGATTGTCATACAGTGTGCATCATTTTTCGAATTTTGGATAGTGTTGCTAGGAAGAGTGCCCGGTTGCCGTGTGTTCATGGTTGCAGATAATTCAGCCATTTGCAACTTGATCTGCTTAATCGATATTGCATGTGTATCGACTTTCTGCCCAATACCCGCTAAATCACTCCTTAACTCTTTAATGTGCTCATCATTAGCATCGAACCTCCTTATCATTTTGTGCAACATATCCTCAACTCGCGCCATACTATCTCCACCATCCCTAGGATTAACTTTACTATTTTCAGGAGGGACATAGGGCCCATTCCTATGAATTTTTGTTACCGTAGTTACCCCTGTTGAAGTTGTTGTCGCGGTTGTAGTTTCCATCTCTGACATAATGACCCTCACTGTTATAGTTACCATAGATTCGACCTTGGTTCCGTTACCTTGGTGCTAATTATCTAGATTTGAGCCTTGAGCACTCGGTCAAAAAAACCCCGTCTGCTCATTTACTGCATATGAATCCTCCGCATAATAGCATTCATCATTAGGTGGTGGTGGTTTAGATAAGTAGTTAACTGCATTTATCTTTTCTGCACCGCTAGTTATATGTTTTAATACCAACCCAAGCTCAGTTCTCATCTGTGCCATCTCTTCGCGGATCTCATCTGTGGCTGGGTTGTGAGTGGATTGCACTGCGAAGGTGTTTCTCCCAGTATCTGACTTCCTAGTACTCCAAGCTTTATTGTTCCAGGAGATTTTCTCTAACTTTTCAGCAATCTCAGCATAACGACACTCTTCATAAGATCCACCTGCTATAGTGTCCAACACCACTTTATTATTATCATCCTATCCCCGATAGAAGTATTCCTTCCTAGACTCATCATCTATACGGTGATTTGGGACGCTTCTTTAAAACGAGGTGAATCTATCCCAAGAACTATTAACTGACTCTCTTGGTAGTGCCACAAAGTTGTTCACTCTATATTTGTGGTTTAGTTTCTTGGATACCGAGTAGTGGCGTGCTAAGAAAACGTCCCTTAGTTGGTTCCAAGTGAAAATTGAGTTGTAAGGGAGCTCAGTGAACCATATAGCAGCCTCTCCCGTCAGTGAGAGAGGAAACACTCTTAGCCCTATTACATCCAAGTCCAAGTCAGTCCTCCCTACACAACTTTTACACACCGCCCTAACCTTAGCTATATGGGCATGTGGATCCCAGAAGCTAGCCTTGAAAACAAACCTCTGGCAGTTAGCATTTGCATCAGGCTACTAGTTACCACAAAGGTGTGTCCTGGTGGTAGAGGGGGAAAGACAAGCGGCAAATCAGAGTCTGCTATATTGTCATAGCCTCTGTAGTATTCTTGGGGACGTGGAGCGGGGTTCTGTTCCCTCTGTTGGTTCTCACCCGGAGCATCGGGTAACAACTGACCATGAATATCAACCGGAGCTGGGATGTTCTGGTTTGGATCATCATCATTAATACCCATGTTTCCATTCATGTTGCGTAGTGTACGCTCTAATTCGTGATCATGGGGAAACAAGAGTTCTCTTCCTCTCTGTGTATTTGGCATACAAGGAAGATGGTTCTGCTAAAATCAAAAACAATAAAACAAAGTAAAATCAAGAAAATATCGACTAAAATATAGTAATAAGTTTAACTTAATCTAAAAGCTACTTTCCCCGGCAGCGATGCCAAAATTTGATACGCTCAAACTTACTTATAAAATAAGAAGTAAAGTGGTCGTGTCAAGTAAATAACCCAACTAATTAGGTCGGGATCGTTTCCACGAGGAAAATAGTTTAGACTTAACTTTAATCTATTATTACTATTGTTTAGTCAACTATTTCCTTGGAAAGCAAAAATGATAAAAGGGGTATTTTCTATTTCTAAATAAATGAAAATAACTAGCGAAATTAAAGGAGACAACTAACAGCTTCAAATGTTGGAGTTCAATATATTAATCAAAGTAACTAGGGTTTACGTGTTTCCCACATGTTCATAACTTGATAATTCTAACTATAACAATTCTTTCCTAGTATCTTGCATGCAAAGTGATAAGTTATGTAATTCTAAATCCTTGGTCCGGCATATAGAAAATTTCACTCCGCACCTTGGTCTGGCTACGTGTGTTGCTATACTAACCCTTACCTTTACCTCATATTAAGCATCGTATTCGATATTTGACCAAGTTATTACCTCGTACCAATCAATACTAGCCTATTAGATAGTATACACTAAATCTATGTTGATAATTCTTTTCCTATTATCTACCTCCTTGGTCCGTCAAGTACCATTAAGGCGAGTTCTAACGTTGTCCATCCGTTAAAAAGAATTCTAAGCAAAAGAATTATCAATACATGCAAGACACTATTCAAGAATTGTAAGTTTAGTTAGGCTGTACCTCATTATTCGCCTACGGTTACCACAACCATAGTTATGGAGTGTAGTTACCCATAGTCATAATCACAATATTCAAATATGTAATATAAGAATTCATGCACAAAATCCAAAAGTTCACTTGATTAATCCACAAAAGTCAGCAACAATCAATTACAAGAGTCTAAAAATATTCAAGAGTCTAACAAAGAGTCTAAAAATAATCAAGAGTTTAACCCCAAAAACGAGGTTTTTCGAACTATTTATAAAAAATAAAAAACAAATTAATAAGGAATCTATTTGCTGGAAATCTGTTAAAATATGGCTGGGTGGACGGACCTCGCAATGGATCATCGCGGTCAGGACGGACCATCATTGATTCCGTCGTCCCATACTTGTGCAATTTATTCTGCTGCTCTCTTAATTACCCTCGACGGCAGGTATGACGGATCGTCACAGGGACAACGGTCCGTCGAGGGTCTCCATTCCTAAATACTTGAACTCTTGGAATTTGGGTACTGGGACTACTTCTCTGATCTTCATGACGAACCAGCAGGATGGACCGTCATGGCTACGATGGTCCGTCACTCACTCCGTAACTCCACACTTGGTCAGAATTCCCCATCTTCCTGCAGCAGCTGCACTACGATGCCACCTACGAACCGTCACGAGCACGATGAACCGTCACAAGCTCCGTAGGTGGTACTTTTCGTATTTCTTTCTCAAAAACCTCCGCATTTATATTTTAGACTGATTTCCTGCAAAATAAAGAGAAACTTACATAAAAATTAGTACAAAAAGTCTTTTGGACACACCAAACTTAAGGAAAAAGTATTAAAAATACCGTGAAACCACGGTATATCAGTAATCAAGGATCTTGCATAGTGCCGCGATGTTAAATTAAGCGCTCTTTGGGAGGTAACCCAATGTGTATCCTCTAGTCAACAATAGTTTTTTCTTTTCTTTGTAGGATTATTTGCATTCTTTTGTTTCGTTTTGTTTTACTCAATGGCATGTGTAAATTTTCTTTTATTTTTTTGGTATGTTGTCTAGAGTGTAGTTTATGTTCCGCGTCTAAAAAGTATCCATAAAACACAAAAAAAAATGGCTTAATGGGTGCTCAATGTGCAGGGACCAAACCACAGGAATTCTACAGCAATTGGTCAGCCCAATCTACGGACCAACTGATGAGCCGTCGTTCCATCGACGGACCGTCAATGGTGTTCGTAGATCCCAGGTATGTTTTAAAATTTTATCTAAGTTAGGACACAATCTACGGACCATTCGACGGACCATCGATGGTGTACCGTTAGTTCACAAAAAAACCAGTGACCCGACCGACCCGACCTGACCGGCTATATTAAGATACAACCATTCAGTTACCCTCCCACACCTTTTAAAATTCCCTCCCAACCGTTTCCCTCCTCTTACTACCCTCTTTATCCATTAACTCCCACACTCACTTCACTCCATTCTCTTCCAATACAATCAAAATCTCCAAAATCCCAAAAGCCCCAAAACCCTAATCCCTAGTTTCTACCCAAAAATTCATCGTTTCTTGATATACCATGGTTTCACGGTATTATTAATACTTTTTCCTTATGTTTAGTGTGTCCAAAATCCTTTTTTGTGCTAATTTTTATATAAGTTTCTCCTTATTTGCAGGAAATCTGTCCATAGATAAATGCGGAAGTTTTTGAGCGAAGAAATGCAGAAGAGACCACCTACGGAGCTTGTGATGGTCCGTCATGCTTGTGACGGTCCGTAGGTGGCAGCGTAGTGCAGCTGCTGAATGAAGATGGTGAAGTCTGACCAAGTGTGGGGTTACGGAGTCCATGACGGTCCATCATGTCAATGACGGTCCATCCTGCAGGTTCGTCATGAAGTTCAGAGAAGTAGTCCCAGTACCTATATTCCAAGAGTTTAAGTGTTTTGAAACGAAGACCCTCGATGGACCGTTGTGCCTTTGACGGTCCGTCATACTTGCCGTCGAGGGTAATGAAGAGAGCAGCAGAAGAAACTGAACAAGTATGGGATGACGGAGTCTATGACGATCCGTAGTGACCACGACCATCCGTCGCGAGGTCCGTCGATCCAGCCGCGTTTTGACAGATTTCCATCAAATAGAGTCCTTGTTTAATTAGGTTTTATTTTCTATACATAGTTCGAAAAACCTCGTTTTTGAGGTTAGACCGTATTGTTAGACACTGTATTATTAGTTAGACTCTGGATTATTTGGTTAGCCTTTTGATTATCATTAGACTTTTTGTGAGATTTGATTACTTTGAGATTCTTGCAAGTGATTGTTGGTGATTTTTGTTGATTAATCAAGCAAAATTTCGGATTATACTCTTTCTCATTGAAGTAAGTACATGAATTCTTATATCATATATTTGAATATTGTGATTATGACTATGGGTAACTAAACTCCATAACTAGGGTTGTGGGAACCATAGGCAAATAATGAGATAAAACCTAACTAAAATAACAATTCTAGAATAGTGTCTTGCATGTATTAATAATTCTTTCTCTTAGAAGTCTTTTTAACGGATGGCCAACGTTACAACTCGCCTTAATGCTACTTGCCGGACCAAGGAGGTAGATAATAGGAAAAGAATTATCAACATAGATTTAGTGTATACTATCTAATAGGCTAGTATGGATTGGTACGAGGTAATAACTTAGTCAAATATCAAATACGACGCTTAATATGAGGTAAAGATAAGGGTTAGGATAGCAACACACGTAGCCGGACCAAGGAGCGGAGTGAAATTTTCTAGATGCCGGACCAAGGATTTAGAAATACATAACTTATCACTTTACATGCAAGATACTAGGAAAGAATTGTTATAGTTAGAATTATCAAGTTATGAAACTGCGGGGAACACGTGAACCCTAGTTACTTTGATTAATTGATTAAACTCCAATATTCGAAGGTGTTAAGTGTCTCTTTCAATTTCGTTATTTACATTCATTCATTTAGAAATAGAAACCCCCCTTTTTATTGTTTTTGCTTTCCAAGGAAGTAATTTACTGAATCGTAGTAATAATAGATTGAAGTTAAGTCTAAACTATTTTCCTCGTGGGAACGATCCCAACCTCACTAGTTGGGTTATTTACTTGACACGACCGCTTTACTTCTTATTTGAGAAGTAAGTTTGAGCATATCGAATTTTGGCGCTGCTGCCGGGGATTATAGCTTTAGATAAACTTAAACTTATAAGTATAGTTTAGTTGATATTTTATTGATTTTAATTTGTTTTATTGTTTTTGATTTGTGAACAACCAGCCTCCTTGTATGACAAATACACGGAGAGGAAGAGTACCCTTGTTTCCCTACGATCACGAATTAGAGCGTACACTACGCAACATGAATTGAAACTTGGGAATTAATGATGATGATCCAAACCAGAACATCCCAGCTCCGGTTGATGTTCATGGTCAGTTGTTACCCGATGCTCCGGGTGAACACCAACACAGGGGACAAAATCCCGCTCCACGGCCCCAAGCATACTACAGAGGCTATGACAACATAGCAGACTCTTATGGGCCACTTGTCTTGCCTCCTTTACAACCAGGCTATACTTTTGTGGTAACTAGTAGCCTGATGCAAATGCTCACTACCAGAGGTTTGTTTTCAGGGCTACCTTCTGAAGATCCACATGCCCATATAGCTAAGGTAAGGGCAGTGTGTAAAAGTTGTGTAGGGAGGCCTGACTTGGACTTGGATGTAATAGGGCTAGAGTGTTTCCTCTCTCACTGACGGGAGAGGCTGCTATATGGTTCACTGAGCTCCCATATAACTCAATTTTCACTTGGAACTAACTAAGGGATGTCTTCTTAGCACGCTACTATCCGGTCTCCAAGAAACTAAACCACAAAGACAGAGTAAACAACTTTGTGGCACTACCAGGAGAGTCAGTTAGTAGTTCTTGGGATAGATTCACTTCGTTCTTGAGAAGTGTCCCAAATCACCGCATAGATGATGAGTCACTGAAGGAATACTTCTATCGAGGACAGGATGATAATAATAAAGCAGTGTTGGACACTATAGCAGGAGGATCTTATGGGGAGTGCCCTTATGCTGAGATTGCTGAAAAATTAGAGAAAATCTCCCGGAATAATAAAGCTTGGAGTACTAGGAAGTCAGATACCAAGAGAAATACCTTCGCAATACAGTCCACTCACAACCCAGCCACAGATGAGATTCGTGAAGAAATGGCTCAGATGAGAACTGAGCTTGGGTTGGTACTAAAACATGTCACTGGGGGTGCAGAAAAGATAAATGCAGTCAACTACTTGTCGAAACCACCGCCAAAAAATGATGAGTGTTATTATGAGGAGGATTCCTATGCGGTAAATGATCAGACGGGGGGTTTCCGACCAAGTGCCCAAGGCTCTAATCAGGAGAATTGGCGCCAAGGTCAAGGGAACCAAGGTCGGAATTATGGTAACTACAACCGTGAGGGTTATTATGTCTGAGATGGAAACTATAACCGTGACAACAACTTCAACAGGGGTAACTATGGTAATAGAAATGACAGGAATGGGCCCTATGTTCCTCCTCAAAATCGTGAAGTTACTCCTAGGGATGGTGGAGGTAGTATGGCGCAAGTGGAGGATATGTTGCATAAAATGATGAGGAGGTTCGATGCTAGTGATGAGCACAATAAAGAGGTGAGGAATGATTTAGCGAGTATTGGGCAAAAATTCGATACACATGCAATATCGATTAAGCAACTTGAGTTACAATTGGCCCAATTATCTGCGACTGTGAACACACGACAACCGGGCACTCTTCCTAGCAACACTGTCCAAAATCTGAAAAATGATGGACATTGTATGGCAATCACTACTCGCGGTGGCAAGCAAACCATTGACCCACCTATGCCAACTAATGAGAAAAAAGTGACAAAAGATACTGATAATGTGGTAGATATTAATGGTGAAGTAGAGGATAACACTGCAAAAGATGCTGAAGTGCCTAAAAAGGTAACTCCCATGCCTAGGCCACCACCCCCATTTCCTCAAAGATTATTGAAAAAGACCGAGGATGGTAAATATCGGTGTTTTATAACAATGCTGAAGCAGCTTTCTATCAATGTCCCTTTGGTAGAAGCTCTTGAACAAATGCCCGGTTATGCCAAGTTTATGAAAGACCTGGTTACAAAGAAAAGATCGGTCACTTTCTATGATGACGATAGAATGCAGCACTGTAGAGCTATTGCTACAAGATATCTGGTACAAAAGAAAGAAGATACGGGCGCGTTAACTATTCCTTGTACAATCGGGCTATTACATTTTGCGAAAGAATTATGTGATCTGGGGGCAAGCATAAATCTCATGCCCCCCTCGATTTACAAGAAGTTGGGTTTGGGTGACACAAAGCCCACTGCGATGCGGCTACTGATGGCTGATCGAACAGTGAAAAGGCCTATAGGGATACTCCATGATGTGCTAGTAAAAGTGATGTCATTCATATTTCCGGCAGATTTTGTTATTCTTGATTGTGAAGTCGATTTTGAAGTGCCTATTATTCTTGGGATGCCATTCCTTGCTACAAGTAGAGCTTTAGTTGATATGGAAAAGGGGCAGATGAAATTTCGGTTGAACAATGAGGAAGTGACCTTTAACATTTGTAGGTCCATGAGGTAGAGCGGTGAGCTCCAATCGGTATCTGCTATATCCCACAACATTGGTGAGACATCTGAGACACAAATAGAAGAACGTCTAGGTGTAGAAGCATTAGCAGTAGTGATAATGAATTTTATAGCGATTGCATTAAAAATATGAGTCATTAGTCGCCGATCTTGATCGAGGTGATGTTCGGTTTAAACCGAAGAAATATGAGCTAGATATGAAGAATCGCGAGTCCCTACCCACGAAACCATCTATAGAGGAGGCTCTAAAATTAGAACTAAAAGCTCTCCCACCTCATCTCAAGTATGAATTCTTAGGAAATGGTGACACTTTGCCGGTAATCATTGCATCAGACCTGAATGAACAACAAGTTGAAAATTTGGTGAAAGTGCTAAAAAGGTTCAAAAGAGCTATTGGGTGGACTATTGCGGACATTATTGGGATCCCTCCTGGTATTTTCTCTCATAAAATCCAACTCATGCCAGATCATAAGCCAAGTATTGAGCACCAGAGACGCTTAAATCCTCCTATGCAAGAGGTCGTGAAGAAGGAAATCATTAAGTGGTTGGACGCCGGAGTAATCTATCCGATCGCTGATAGTAGTTGGGTATGCCCTATTCAGTGTGTACCTAAGAAAGGGGGAATGACTGTGGTCCCCAACGAAAAAAAATAACTTGTTCCAATGAGACCGATTACTGGATGGAGGGTGTGTATGGATTACTGCAAATTAAATTCATGGACTGAAAAAGACCACTTTTCTATGCCCTTCATAGATCAGATGTCGGATAGACTTGCCGGAAAAGAGTGGTACTGTTTTCTTGATGGATATTCGGGGTATAATCAGATTTCTATTGCACCAGAAGATCAAGAGAAAACCACTTTTACTTGTCCATATGGGAGCTTTGCTTTCAAAAGAATGTCGTTTGGGTTGTGTAATGCACCCGCCACATTTCAGAGATGTATGATGTCGATATTTTCCTACATGGTGGAAGATACTATAGAAGTTTTCATGGATGATTTTTCTGTGGTTGGTGTTTCATTCGAGCGGTGTTTGAACAATTTATCTGAGGTCCTTAAGAGATGTGAAGACTGCAATTTAATACTTAATTGGGAAAAATTTCATTTCATGGTGAAAGAAGGTATTGTTTTGGGTCATCGCATTTCATAAAAGGGCATAGAGGTTGATCGAGCTAAAGTCGAGGTAATAGAGAGGCTTCCCCCACCGATCTCTGTGAAAGCTGTGAGAAGCTTTCTTGGGCATGCAGGTTTTAACCGGAGATTCATCAAAGAATTTTCAAAGATTGCACATCCATTGTGCAAACTGCTGGAGAAAGATTGTAAATTTTGTTTTGATGAATCCTGTCTTAAAGCATTGGTTGAGCTAAAAGAAAAATTGGTGTCTGCACCTATCATTATTTCACCGGATTGGAACAGTCCATTTGAGGTGATGTGCAATGCTAGTAGGGTTGCTCTTGGTGTAGTATTCGGACAAAGAAAGAACAAAATCCTTCACCCCATTTACTATGCTAGTAAATCCCTAAATGAAGCTCAGAAGAACTACACAGTGACTGATCAAGAACTCTTTGCAGTAGTCTTTGCTTTTGAGAAATTTCGTTCCTATTTGCCAGGTACTAGAGTTATAGTGCATACTGACCACTCAACATTGAAATATTTAATGGCAAAGAAGGATGCGAAACCTAGATTGATTCGTTGGGTATTACTGCTACAAGAATTTGACTTTGAAGTGATGGATAGAAAAGGAACTGAAAATCAAGTTGCTGATCATTTGTCCCGTCTGGAGGATGAAGCTATGAGAGAGTTGGGGGATAAGACTGAAATTGATGATACTTTCCCCGATGAGCATGTATTGGCTGCTTCACAAGACTTGATTCCATAGTTCACAGATTTTGCGAACTATCTGGCTAGTGATATTGTTCCATTGGACTTGTCCTTTCATCAAAGAAAAAAGTTCATGTACGGTGTGAAGAAGTTCTTTTGGGATGAACCATACCTATATAGGAGTTGCGACGACGGGCTTAATCGGCGTTGTGTCCCAGAATGTGAGATGTTGAGTGTGTTGGAATCATTGCATTCCTCACCCTTTGGTGAACATCACAACGGTATCCGAACCTCTCATAAGATATTACAATGTGGTTACTATTGCCAACTCTTCATCAAGATGCTCATGGGTTTGCTAAAGCATGTGATCGATGCCAACGAGATGGTGGCATTTCAAAAAAACAAGAACTCCCTCTAAACCCTATTCTTGTGATTGAGTTATTGATGTTTGGGGTATTGACTTTATGGGCCCTTTTGCGAGTTCTCATGGAATGAAGTACATTTTAGTAGTGGTTGATTATGTATCTAAATGGGTCGAAGCCATCTCCCTCGCAAACAATGAAGCAAAGAGTGTCACTGCATTCTTAAAAAAGAATATATTTTCTCGTTTTGGCACCCCAAGGGCAATTATTAGTGATGGGGGCTCCCACTTCTGCAACAGATTGTTCAAGGGGTATTGGAGAAATATGGGATTCGCCATGATGTGGCCACTCCTTACCACCCTCAAACTAGTGGGCAAGTTGAAGTGTCAAATCGGGAGATCAAACAGATGTTGTAAAAAATAGTGAACGCTAGTAGAACGGATTAGTCAAAGAGGGTTGATGATGCCCGTTGGGCCTACCGGATAGCGTATAAGACTACCATAGTTATGCCTCCATACCAACTTGTATATGGGAAAGCTTGTCATCTTCCGGTTGAGTTAGAGCATAAAGCCATGTGGGCTATGAAGAAGTTGAAAATGGATTGGAGCGAAGCTGCAGAACAACGGTTAACTGGGTTGAATGAACTCGATGAATTTCGCCTGAAAGCTTATGAAAGCTCAGCCCTATACAAAGAAAAGATGAAGAAGTACCATG
Organism: Solanum peruvianum; assembly: GCA_027705065.1. Classification (NCBI taxonomy): domain Eukaryota; kingdom Viridiplantae; phylum Streptophyta; class Magnoliopsida; order Solanales; family Solanaceae; genus Solanum; species Solanum peruvianum. The sequence continues at coordinate 10,005,820 of JAKWJD010001759.1, forward strand.
ACAAAAAAATTGAAAAACGAGAGTTTATGGTCGGGGATTTGGTACTTTTATTCAATTCTAGGTTGCGCTTGTTTCCGGGCAATCTCAAGTCCAAATGGACTGGTCCTTACTTAGTTACCCAACTATTCCCTCATGGAGCAGTTGATTTGGAAACTAAGGAGGGTGTGCGGTTCAAGGTGAATGGACAACGCATAAAAATCTATCTCGGGCAAGCTGAATCGACGAATGAAGTGATCGAGGCATACCATCTTGATGAAGTCTGAGTAATCAAGTATCCTCAGTCATGCCACAACGTAAAATCAGGCGCTTGTTGGGAGGAAACCCAATACTTCTAGTCTTTTTAGTAATGGTAGCATTTTTCTACTAATGGGTTTTAAATTTGCAGGCACATCACCAGGAAAATCTACAGAAAATTACTCTGCAGCAGTCACTGACGGATACAGCGACGGACCGTTGCGCCTGAGATAGACCGTCGTATGAATCCGTCGTACCAGGTACGTCTTTCTGTTATTTTCAAACTAGGGCACACAGATGGAACCAATGACGGACCGTCGCACATGAGACGGACCGTTGTCGGGGACTCGTCGTGTCATTAATGAGGCGTACCCGACCCGACCCGGCTGGAGTTTTTTTTACAAAATCTTACCGTTTAAAATCCCCTACCCTTCATTTAACCCCATTTATTCACTATTCCTCCTATTTCCCTCCCTTTTCAACTTCCAAAATCTCTCCCTCTTCAACCGATCATTGTTCCCCCAAAATTCTCCAAAGCCCTAAAAGTTATCATCTACTAGTCGGAGTTGCTGCTGTGGGTGTCTTCTTGATTACCAAGTACCTTTCCATCTTGTTTTTCTCCAATTCTCAGGTATGTGTCTCTAATTTCTACTCTTTTTTTTTGCTTTTTTGTTTATCAATTAGTATTAGCCTAGTTCTTCTTGATATAATCATTTCTTTTATATAAAATTCTGTCTAACGTAGGTTAAAAATCTTTGAAATATATGCGTTTGCATTGCTAGTTTACTAGGTATTTGGGTTAGAAAAATGTAGGTCTAAAACACTACAAATTTGATTTGGGTTATCGGGGATGAATAGGGTACCCCCAGTTCTGTCACTGATTCACAGAACGAGACCCCGATGAAGGACCGTCGTACCTACGACGGACCGTCATATGGTCCATTCCAAAAGCCCTAACACCCCACTGTCAAATTTTTTGCAAGTGTCCTCAAATGGACATATGCTACGGACCGTCAAACCCACGACGTTCCGTCCTGCACAACCGTTCTGATTGTCAGAGACCCTGTTTTTAAGGGTATCTCACTTTTTCTAAGTGTCCTCCAATGGACACATGTGACGGACCGTTGTTGTTACAACGGTCCGTCCTGCACAACCGTTCTGGTTGTTAGAGACCCTGTTTCTAAGGGTCTCTCTCCATTTTTTTAAGTGTCGTCAAACGGACAAGTACGACAGATCGTCATACCCACGACGGTCCGTCCTACATGACCGTTATGATGGTCAGAGACCCCTCTCCTAAGGGTCTCTATATTTTTTTCAAGTGTCCTCTGACGGACACCTACGACGGACCGTCGTACCTGTGACGGTCCGTTCTGCACATACCGTCATACTTGTCAGAGACTCTCCTTCTGGGTTCTCCATATACACAAAGTCTAAGTAAGACACGACGGACCCTATGATGGTCCGTCATAGTCACGACGGGCCGTCACCTGGCCCGTCGTGTGTCACTGTTACTATAGAAATGTCATTTTATTTTAAATTTTTTGTGTGTGGTTTTGCTTGTCTTGTTTGCTATGTCTCCTACTAATATTGATCCTTTACAGGTACTATCTACATGGCACCTAAACAAGATCGAGTCTATGCACGCGGGCGATCGAAGTCTGTCGCCCTATCTGCCCGCATGGTCATTGGCTCTGATAATGAGCGTGACCCTGAGTATGTGCCACCAGGCACTTCCACCTCTTTCCGTGATGCATGTGCTGCCAGAGCCACACCCAAAAAGGTGGCGTCCGGCGTAGTCACTGCCTCCCAGTCTGATGAGTAGCGCACACTGACCGACACACCTTCTGGGTCAGCCACCAATGAAGAAGGAGCGTCTGTCTCCTTAGGAGTTTCGTGGTCGGTGGAAACCTCAGGCTCTGCTGAGGTTCCCGCACCCGCCACTGCTGCAGCATCGGCCTCGTCTGATGAGGCTGACAATTCGGAATCCACACCCGGTTCACCAGCTCAGGCTTCCACCCCGGCTACTGACCAGCCCAACCGGTGGTGTGTCGATGGGCAATTTCAAGTCTAATCCGACGCAAAGTTCCTGAATGACAAAGGAGTTATGACTCGAACACTAACATTGGAGCGACGGTTCCTTACAGGGAGTCTCCTGACGATGCCCAAGATCCACAATCTCTTCACCAGACATCGACTGGAGTGGACAGCACGTCCGCTGGGACGTTATAGTGAAGAGATGGACTGAGAGTTCTATGCATCCTACGTAGCGACTCTCCCATCGCAGATTGATAGGCGGGCTGCCCCCACCAAACATGCCCCACTGGAGCAGGTCCGAGTACGGGGCGTTCAGGTTGATATTTCCCTGCCTGCCATCCGTCGGTTTATATACGGCGAGGGTGTTGATGCTAATCGAACCCCTCTCACTGCCGAGTTTGACTACCGATGGCAGATTTTTAAAGATGGCCAATTCCTGCGTGAGCCATCACTAATAGAGACCACCAAGAGGTGGATGGCCCTGCACTTGTCTATTGATGGATAGGGTGCCGACTGGGTGACAGAGCCGAAGGGGGCCATCAAGAAGGCCAACCTGAGTTTCACGCCAAAGTTTTTGTGGTTGATTGTCCGCCACTGCCTTTCCCCCACAGCCTCCGATAATATCGTCACATGGGATCGAGCAGTACTAATGGCGGCGATGATAGCAAGGTTCTAGGTGAATTTCGCGTGGCTTCTACAGGCAGTCATGCACGAGAGGGCTTTTAAGGTCACAACTACTTACCCTTTCCCGTGCATGATCTTTTCTCTCTGCAGGTCCGCAGGTGTGCCTATATGGCACGTTGATCAGCTCAAGACCCCGCTGGGCACTGTTGATGTCGGCCTCATCAGAGATGAGGCCATTGAGTTGGGTCCACGAAGAGGGCCTCGTCCAGAGTTGCCCCCACTTGCTGACGATCAAGCTGATACGGTAGCCCAGGCCCGCACGGCTACGCAGGCGGCCTCCACTAACACTACCACGGTCGAGTCTATCCCGGGTAGTAGCATTGCCCCGAGCTCCTCTCGCACAGCCCCTCTACCCGCGCTGGTCCCACTTGCTAGGGTCCAAAAATTAGAGGCGCAAATGGCTACACTTCTGCATCATATCCAGCTGTGGATGCAGAGGTGTATTACCGAGGTAGAAGAGCGCTTGGAGCACAAAATGGTCTAGCATAAAGAGCGGAAGATCGCTGAGGTTCACCAGCGCTTGGACGCTTTTGAGTTGCGGGTGTTAGCCCGGCCAGCCCCTCCGGTGGATGTGTCGATTCTTCTTGCTGCGGTCGACAGTCTTCGCGCAGATATTGACACGATCATAGAGGCTAGGATGCCTGAGTCTGAGGCCCCTTCTGTCGAGCCTGCTGAAGACACAAAGTTGGCGGCCCTCGAGAGCATGCCAAGAGGCGTAGGGGTCGAGTGGAGGATGAGGCGCGAGCACGCAAGAAGGAGCGCCGTGAGATGGAGGCTGCGAGGAGAGCCTCGCTTGCTAAGGAGGAGGCGCACCAGATGAGAGCAGGAGAGTTAGCGGCTGGGGCGTCTAGCTCTCGAACTGTGGAGATAGCGGGAGACATTGCTGATAGTGCTGTTGTTGCTGAGGACACCAGTGAGGCTGTCCAGATTACAGAGGAAGTGGGTTCCAGGGAACCGTACCCACCAGCTTGCAGATCGACGGCGCTTTGCGCCTTAGGTTTGCTTCACCTACCACTCTAATATTTCAATTTTTTTTTCATTGGGGACAATTGCATGACTTTTTGTTGGGGTGGGGTAAGTGGAAAGTGAGTGCTAGGGTGAAGTCTGAGTAGCTCAATTCACTATCCTCTTTTGGGGTTTTCTTGCCTATGTTCTTTTTCCCCAAGAGACTGATTACTTTTTCTGTTGAACCGGCATGTCTATATCTTCTGTACATAGTTTAATTCTGGAGCATGACGGCTAAAATGATATCCTGATAAAATGGAAAATGATGCATGACTAGGCATAGTAATTGATAAATGTGTAGCTCTAAGCATGACATAGAGGTACACCACTACACTACCCTAAGTCTAAAATTTGAACTAGGTGTCTGATAATCTGGTAGAGTGATGAGATGTCAAGTGAGTGTGAGGAAGATTTGAATAGTCCACTATTTGTATTGAGCTAGAACTTGCCTGGTTAGTCCTCCTAAAAGTAAGTTGTAATAGACAATTAGGAAAGGATCATAGGCCCTTATTCAATAAGCCCATTTTAGCCTAAATAAAAGAAAACCAAATGAAATTTATCTTTCTTTGATCCAAATGATCTGAACTTAAATTAGACCTTTCTTTTTCACCCCAACTGATCTTTTCTGGGAATAATGTGTGCCCTGGTCCTTCCTTGGACATGTGCACCACAGCTTATGCCAAAAGCATAAGTTGATGGTGGCTAATGTAGTAAAAAACCTTCGTTATGGCCCTGACCCAACTTTGGGTATTGTGTACTTTGACTCATGGCAAAGCCATGAGTTGAGGGTGGCTATTATGAGGAATGCTCTGGAAAGTGGGGTTGAAAGAACAAAGAGAGAGAAAGAACAAAAGTAAAGTGACTCAAGAATTAGTTGAAAGAAAAGTAAAGAAAAGGAAAATATACAAGAAATACAAGCAAGAAAAGAAGAGAGTCACTTACACAAATGAAGAAAGAAGAGAAAATAGCAAGGTGAAAGAATATGAGAAACTGGGCGAGATAAAATGATAGAAAATGGTATGTTTAGCCGATATGTCAAGGAGGGCAAAAAGTCACTAAAGTATACCTAAATATACCCTACCTGACCCTGAGCCTATGTTACAAGCTAAGAAAGTCCTATCGTGATCCTAAGGGTTGTATAGCGAACTTAAGGCAGTGAAAATAAGGGCAAGCTTATGACAATAGGTATGAATGAGTCTGAATTTGTTCTGAGAGCGAGTGTTGAAAAGTAATCCTTATACTCAAACTGAAATCATTGTGTGAAAAATGAGGATTTTGTTTTAAAGTGAGGACACTAATTGCAATACCGGAATCGTTAGCACCTCGTTGATAAATTGAAGAGGATAGGTGTTTGTGCATGGTAAGTCTGTGTCATGCTCTGAACCCACATAATTCAAGCCTAATAGTGATATCATGCATAAATATGATGAGATTAATCGGGATTGATAGTCAAATGATTGCAAAGGATAAAACATCGATACTATTGTACAAAGATTTTTTATTGAGTCATAGTGCGTCGCTTGAGGATAAACAACGAATTTAAGTTGAGGGTGTTGATATACCGTGGTTTCACGGTATTATTAATACTTTTTCCTTAAGTTTAGTGTGTCCAAAAGCCTTTTTGTGCTAATTTTTATATAAGTTTCTCCTTATTTGCAGGAAATCTGTCCATAGATATGTGGATGTTTTTAATCGATGAAATGCAGAAGAGACCACCTACGGAGCTTGTGACGGTCCGTAGGTGGCAGCGTAGTGCAGCTACTGAAAGAAGATGGGGAAGTCTGACCATGTGTGGGGTTATAGAGTCCATGACGGTCCATCGTGTCTATGAATGTCCGTCCTGCAGGTTCGTCATGATGTTTAGAGAAGTAGTCCCAGTACCCATATTCCAAGAGTTTAAATGTTCTGAAACGAAGACCCTCGACGGGCCGTTGTGCCTGTGACGGTCCGTCATACTTGCCGTCGATGGTAATGAAGAGAACAGCAGAAGAAACTGAACAAGTATGGGACGACGGAGTCCATGACGGTCCGTCATGACCACGACGATCCGTCGCGAGGTCCGTCGACCCAGCCGTGTTTTGATAGATTTCCAGCAAATAGAGTGCTTGTTTAATTAGGTTTTTATTTTCTATAAATAGTTTGAAAAACCTTGTTTTTGAGGTTAGACACCGTATTGTTAGACACTGTATTATTAGTTAGACTCTGGATTATTTGGTTAGGCTTTTGATTATCATTAGACTTTTGTGAGATTCTTGATTACTTTGAGATTCTTGCAAGTGATTTTTGGTGATTTTTGTTAATTAATTAAGCAAGCTTTCGAATTTTACTCTTTCTCATTGAAGTAAGTACATGAATTCTTATATCATATATTTGAATATTGTGATTATGACAATGGGTAACTAAACTCCATAACTAGGGTTGTGGGAACCATAGGCAAATAATGAGATAAAACCTAACTAAAATAACAATTCTAGAATAGTGTCTTGCATGTATTAGTAATTCTTTCGCTTAGAAGTCTTTTTAACGGATGACCGACGTTAGAACTCGCCTTAATGCTACTTGCCGGACCAAGGAGGTAGATAATAGGAAAAGAATTATCAACATAGATTTAGTGTATACTATCTAATAGGCTAGTATTGATTGGTACGAGGTAATAACTTAGTCAAATATCGAATATGACGCTTAATATGAGGTAAATATAAGGGTTAGGATAGCAACACACGTAGGCGGACCAAGGTGCGGAGTGAAATTTTCTAGATGTCGGACCAAGGATTCAGAAATACATAACTTATCACTTTGCATGCAAGATACTAGGAAAGAATTGTTATAGTTAGAATTATCAAGTTATGAACATGTGGGGAACACTTCAACCTTAGTTACTTTGATGAATTGATTAAACTACAATATTCGAAGGTGTTAACTGTCTCTTTCAATTTAGTTATTTACTTTCATTCATTTGGAAATGGAAACACCCCTTTTTATTGTTTTTGCTTTCCAAGGAAGTAATTGACTGAACCGTAGTAATAATAGATTGAAGTTAAGTCTAAACTATTTTCCTCGTGGGAACGATCCCAACCTCACTAGTTAGGTTATTTACTTCACACGACCGCTTTACTTCTTATTTCAGAAGTAAGTTTGAGCGTATCATTTCTTTGGTCACTGTTCGTAGGCGGCACGTAGGTTGTTGCAAGATCACCCATTTATTCACCCCACTACAACTTACAGGTATTGCATTTTCCTTTGCTTAATTAATTCACGTTTATTTTCTTATGGCGACGAATAGACTTTATGTGGGTCTTGACTTAGGGACAAAATTGCATGTTAAACTTGTTAAAACAGGGTTCTATGTCCTTTAGAATGATGGAAAGTGACTAGGTTGGGGGTGAAATTTGTGTAAATTCACTATGCTTATTGTTTTTCCAACTTAGGGCTTGATAGTCTCGTAGAATCCATGATCGAAATTCACAAAATCGAAGCCCTAGAGATGACAAATGGTCTTATGCTTGTTATTGCATATTGGGTAAACTTTCTATGTTCTTGAAATTGTCCATATGTGGGACTAAAACCATGCCTTTAAAACCTATCTCTGGCAAACAGAATGAGACCCCATCTATGGGCCGTTGATGGGTCCCATCGATGACTAACCTAATAATTTGATTAACTTTCTAACAACAGAAGTGGACTATGGTCAGTCAATTTATCGGTGGGCCATTCTGCACGTCCGTCATTTCTAACTGAAACTGTGATTCCTCAGATTTCCTAAATTTTTCTAAGTGTTAGATGATGGAAGTGGACTACGGTTCGTCGATTGATCGACGTACCGTTCTGCTCGTCCGTCGTTTCTAACTGAGAGTTCTGTGGAACATAGACTTCTACATTTTGCTAAGTGTCCACCGACGAACACTAGCGACGGACCGTCGAATTATCTAGGGTAGTCGATAGTGCCGGTCTCCCATTTTTGAAAGTCTGCACTATCTTGTGTATTGTGTTTCCAGATTCTGTCTTGATTATGTTTCTTGTGTAGACTGATTACAATAAGACCAACAAGGTGTTTTTTAGGTAGTTATGGCCCTAAAACCGGACATAGTCTATTCTAGGGGGTGGTCCAAGTCTGTGGATCCTTCTCGACAGTTGATCAACATGTCGGATGATGGTCATGATCCAGAATATGTGCCCCCTGGCACCCGGACCCCTACACTAGCTGTTATAACTACTCGGGGCACCTCCAAGAAAGTGGAGCCCATCGTATTCACTGCCTCTAGTCTGATGAGGAGCACATATTGAAGGAGCATCTGGCTCTGAGGAGGCTTCCGGTTCAGAGTCGGCCCACTCTATAAGGTCGAATGAGGCCACAGCCTCCGGTTCTGGATCACAGGGAGCCACTCTCCCAGTTGTGCCTTCCCGTAATGCCTCGTCTCATGAGTTCCACATTTTAGAGTCCACTTCGGCACCCCCACATGAGGTCCTTGCAACGGTTATTGACGAGCCCAACTAATAATGCGTAGATGGCTAGTACCAGATATACAGGGATGCCAAGTTGCTGAATGATAAGGGGGTGATGACTTGCATGTTGACAATTGAGCGGCGGGCTCTTACATAGAGCCTACACACAATCCCTGCGGTGCATGACTTGTTTACCCACCATCGGCTTGAGTGGATGGCTAGGAGTGTGGAATCATACAGTGAGGAGATGGTGCGAGAGTTCTACGCCTCTTACGTAGCGGCTCTTTGAGGTTCTTTGGATAGGCGGTCGGACCTTGCCAAACACACCCCGCTCACAGATGTCCGAGGTTAAGGCATCCGGGTGGATATTTCTTCTTGTGTCATCCGCCACTTCCTATACGTGGGTTCACTGGTGCCGAGAGGGTTCCCCTCACCCAAGAGTTCGACTACAGGTGGGACGTGGTAAAGAGTGGCCATTTTCAGAGGAGAAAAGATTTGAGAGAGTCCACCAAGAGGTGGATTGAACAAAAACTCTCCATTGACGGTGAGGGAGCAGATTGGGTGTTGGACTCCAGAGGTCTTATTAAGAAGGCCAACATCACTTTTCCAGCCAAGTTCTTCTGGCTGTTAGTCTGCCATCGCCTATCCCTCACGGCTACAGATAATATAATTACTTGGGATAGAACGATCTTAGTAGCAGCTCTTGTAGCCGGGTTGGAGATCGATTTCGCAAGGTTGTTGGTCTCTGTCATCCGTGAGAAGGTTTTTAAGTCCTCTACCACTTACCCATTTGCCTGTATGATTTTAAGCTGTGTAGGGATGTTGGAGTGCTCATTTGACACATAAATGTCCTCCGTACTCCTAGCACAACAGTGGATATCGGTCTCATTAGGGATGAGTCCAATGTGGCGGCAACACGACGAGGGCCTAGAGTTTTGTAGCCTCTAAGTGAGAACTTGGCGGATACGGTCGAGCAAGACCAAGGGGCTGATCATGCAACTTTAGAGCCTACTGATACCACCCGGGACGAGTCTACCCCTGTCACTAGTAGGCACCTAGTTTCTCCCGATCTACTCCACCATCAGCACCACTAATTCCGATTGCTAAGAGCCCCAGATGGACACCTTGCTACATTACATCGAGTCTTGGATGTAGAAATCTATTACCTAGGCTGAGGACCAGATTCAGAAGAGAGTGGCTCAGCACACGGAGCGACAGTTCAGGCAGTCCACAAGTGCCTCGATGATTTTGAGCTGAGAGTTTTGGGACGCCCAACCCCCACCATTGATTTGAGGACTCTTCAGGAGGCTGTAGCGAGTCTGCGGGCAGACGTGGATGGTATACTTGATATGAGGGGACCCAAGCTTGATAGGGCACCTATGGAGCTCGCGGAGAAGGAGCGGACGGATTTAGAGGCTGTGAGAAGAGCCTCTTTTCTTTATAAGAAGCCCATCAGATAAGGGCTAGAGAGTTGGATGCTGGGGTGTCTAGCTCCAGAGTGCAGGTTTTTGAGAAAAGCACTACTAAGGGTGTAGACACTGCTGTAGGCACTACTGAGGGTGTGGGTTCCGGGAAATCGAACCCGCTTGCTTGTTGATATTCGGCGCTATGCGCCTCAGGTTTGCTTACCTACAACCCTATCTTTATATTTCTTATACATTGGGGACAATTGCATGTTTTTTTGTTGGGGGTTGGGTAAATGGAATGTTAGTGCTAGGGTGAAGTCTTACTAGCCCAACTCATGATCCTCTCTGGTTGTTTTCTTACCAGTGCTCTTTTTCCTTAAGAGACTGATTACTTTACTGTTGAACGGGCATGTGTCGTAACTTGTACAAAGTATGAAAGTAAAAAAACTGAAGCATGATGGCTAAACTTGAATGATATCCCGTTCTAATAAAGTGCTTGCATGAATAGGTATAATGAATATTGAATGTTGGCTCTAATCGTGACATAGAGATGCACCCACTGCATGACTCACTCTAATAATCAATGTAGGTGAGCGTTAATCTGATAGTGAAATTAGGTGTCAAGAGAGTGTGAGGAGATTTGATTGTTCCCCTGTTGGTACCTAATCAAAACTTGCCCAGTTGGTCCTGCAAAAGAAATCAGTGTTAGACCACTAGGAAAGGATCATAGGACCTTGTTCAAATTAGCTAACATTTATCCTAAAGTGAAGTAAGCCGAATGAAATTTTTATCCCTTTTTTATCTTAAGAGTTTTAGCCTATAATAGACCTTTCTATTCTTCACCCACTCAACTTCCCTGGGTATGATGTGTTTGCCCTGGTCTCTCCTTGGACATGTGCACCTCTACTTAGGCTAAAAACATAAGTTGAGGGTAGCTAATGCAGAAACTGACCTCGTCTTGGCCCGGATCCAACTTTGGGTAATGTGTACCTCGACTCATGGCAAAGCCACAAGTTGAGGGTGGTTGTTATCAGTGATGACCCAAAAAGTGGGTATAAAAATAGTAACATGGAAAAGAAAAGGGACATTTAACAAGAGAAGTGACAAAGTCAAAATTGTCAATTCATTATAAACAAAAAAGAGAAAAAGAGGGCTGAACAAAAAAAAAAGAGTCACTTCCACAAAAGAGAAAGAAAAGACAAAATAAGGCAAAGATGATAAGAAAAGTAGGGCGTAATATATAATGAAAGAGGTAGGACGCTTAGCCATAATGTCAATGAGGGCAACAAGTTACTGAAATGTACCCATATGTACCATACCTGACCCTGAGCCTAGGTTACAAGCCAAGAAAGTCCTATCGTAATTCTAAAAGTCTAATATGGAGAACTTAAACAGTGAAAATAAGGACAAGCCTATGGCGAAAAGTACCAACTAGGTGTGAATTTGTTTTGAGCATGAGTGTTAAAAATTGATCCTTATCTCAAAGTTAAAATCAATGTGTGAAAAAGGAGGATATCTTTCGAAGAAAGTGCATTAGTTGCAATATCAGAAAAGTGGTGAGAGACAAAAGAGTAGAGGTGTCAGTGCATGGTGAGTCCGTGTCATCGTTTGATCCACAAGATTAAACCTATCAAGCCTAAGAGAAGAATCATTCACTAAAACAACGAAAAAAGTTGGGATTGATAGCATGTGATTGCGGAAGCTGAAAAGAGGATACTTGTGTACAAAGTGTTGTGTTGAGTCGTAGTGCGTCACTTGAGGACAAACAACAAATTTAAGTTGAGGGTGTTTGATGTACCATGGTTCACGGTACTTTCGATGGGTTTTCCTTAAGATTGGTGTGTCTCTAGAGCCTTTTGTAGTAATTTTAATATGTTTTTTTTGTTTTGCAGTAAAGTTGTCCAAAACGAAAATGCAGAAGGCTGTGAAGAATCAGTGCAGAAGTGACCCACGAAGTTATTCACGGACCATCGTCCCAATGACGGACCGTAAGTGGTGATCGTCGATTGAAGGTTCAGGCATCTGGAAGCAACTCAGGGAATTTTGATTAAGTGTGCGGCTACGGAAGGATCGACGGTCCGAGTCCTTTTGGACTCCCCTCCTTGAATATCCTTGAGTCTTATCGAGTTATCTTATGGTATTCGGGGGCGAAAGGGAAGCTGAAACAAGGCAAACGGAAGTGAAAAACGAAGAAAATGGCGGATATACACTGGTATACAGTTTCTGTATACACCTATATACAACAATATACGCTGATATACATGATAAAAACGCAGCAGCTACAGGTTGAGGAATAAATAAAGGGATCGGAAATTGAAATACAGGTCAAGGAGCTCAAGAGAAGGCTTTATACATTTGATATACATCTCGTATACATCAATATATAACTATGTATACACAACTTGCTTTGGCATAAAATTGGGTCAAGGCCCAATTACACTTGTTTGTTTTGATGCCAGCAGGACCAATCAGATTTTAAAATTTAGTTTATGACAGGTTGAATGAAGTTGGGCCTGCTAGTCCATCAATTTTAAATTCGGGAGAAGGCACAAGTTTATAACCTCCTCTCACCCTTTGTTTATTTCGATTATTTCTTGTCTAACTAACCTTTTCTTTGCATTGGTTTTTATTTGATTAAATTCCCAAAAGAAAGTCATTTCTCCTTTTATAATTCAAAATCATTTTTTTTATATTTTTATTTAGTTTCATTTTATTTCATTGGTGTCTTGCAACCTTAAGTTATTTCCTTTAGAAGATTCCCCTTTAGTTGTTCCCCTTTAAAAATAAAAATAAAATGAATTGTCTATACTTAATTAAAATTTAGAAATTACTTATAAAGGTCATTTAGTCAAATCGTCGGTCAACTGCGAGTTAGCAGGCATTCCGAGGGCCTAACACCTTCTCGGAATGTATATTTGAACTTTGAACCCTTTTCAATATATTTTTATCTGTTTTAAATCTTTTGGAAAATAATTTGAAGTTTTTTTTTTATTGATTTTTGCTAAAAATAATGTGGCGACTCTATAATTCGGAAATTGATTTCTCTAAAATCATAAGATTAATTGATTTTTCGAAACTTAGTCATTTTTTCTTTTACTATATATATTTTTGTAAAACAGGAATTACACGTAACTCATCCCGAACTTGGAGTTTTGGCCGTTTTAAGTTGACCAAAACTCAATTTTTCCTAACTTAAACAAATTTCCAGATTTTCATTATTTCCAAAAATGATTAGTTCAAATTCTTAGCTTCTTCCTAGTTATTTCAAATTGTAAGATGTTATAGAAAGACCTTGAAAGGTGTGCTCATGTGTACCCTACAACTAGATAGGTGCTTACATATGCTATGTCCATGTGAAAGGGTTTCTCACATGATTTAGGTTGATGAACCCTCATCTATGACCTATGAGCTAAGCATATGAGGGGATGAATCTCCTAAGACTAATTTTATAAAGTAAAATTAATAAAAGATTTTTCAGTAAAGGGAATTATCTTAGCATCGACTGAACTTGAAGTGAAGGGTGTAGCTTCCCATTGGAGGAAGGTAGGTCACCATAAGACTCATGAGGTGGTTAGCCTCATAGCCCAAGGGCATAAAGGAATGTTTACACATATACCTCCCAGTTCAATAACTATGCTAGCCACATAGGATCTAGCAAGTGAATTCACTAGTATGCTAGCCACATAGGATCTAGCAAGTGAATTCACTAGTATGCTAGCATGTGTTAATGTTCTACCTTGGCTAGGTAAGAACATCTTCCATTGGTGTAAGTCTCTAGAACACTAAATTCCATGTAGCACACATGGTCATAGTGTCAGTTAAGGATATAGTTTCCCTAAAGTAAAAGGGACAATGGAAGTAAAGTAAGGACCCTAACTAGGATAACCTAATAGTAGTTGTTTAGTGTAGGTAGGGGTATGAGACTTCACCTATGCATTGCACAAGTGTCTTTTGAGAGAAATCATAGGAAAGTGTTCTAATGCATGTTTTTATGTATACGTTCCTTATGCATGACTTTGTAGTATTTGTATACTTGTTATGAAAATGTGCATGGTATGAGTCTATATGATATGGTCTTGTTCTTATATGCACTATCTTGGTCTTAATGACTATGTGATGAAGGTCTTATTGACATGAATAAAGTAGTCTTCACTTACTCGTTGATGTATGCATTGGATGTTAAGGCTTGTGGTCTTATGATAGGTTTAATAAGTATATATGAGGTTATGGGGTTTCACATATACATTCACTATTAGACTTAGAGTAGGATTGTGAGGAAGGTCTTATAAGGCATTTATGTGAAGTGAATTGAATAGATGTGCAAGTTGATGTAGCTTACCATAATGTTCTTATGGTCTTAGCTTAAATGTGTCTTTGAGATATTATACTTCTATGATGGTATGTGTTGGCTTATGTAGGATGTATGAATCCTTGTGGCCTTAAGGTGATGCATTGCACCAAGTATCACTATAGGGTTACTTGGGAGGTTAAGGAGTTAAAGAAAAGATGTTCACTGTAAAGAGGAAAATACTTACTGTAAAGAGTAAATAGCTCACAGTAAAGTGAACCCAAATGTGGCTTAAATTTTATGTGTGATTTTATATTGTGTTTGGTCTATGAATAGTCCTATATGAATTATATGAATGATATAAATGCTATTGTATAAAGGTTTTATGAAGTTTTCACGAAAAGGCATGAAATATGATTTCAAGTAAAAATGTCCTCTTTAAATGCATGGTTGCCATACTTAGTGCAGTCTTGTACCAACTCCATTCATCTCTACTTTTTACACAAAGTGTAGGTTATGGATGCTTAAAGGATGTCTCTATGATTGAAGTGCTTGGTATGTGATTCCCAAACTCAAGGAAAGGAATCCTTAAGTCCAAGGATGTCCTATGTCTAGTTTACTGTAAAATCTTGTACTATTGTACTTATGTATTACGTTGTAAGGGTCGTGTCCCTAAAGTACTCTTATGATGTTGAGTCTAGGATAAAAAAAGAGACTAGAGTCTTTAACTATGTATTATGATATTTTATATATAATGAAAATGATGTTCTAGCGTATGAAGTGCTATGAATGTTTAAATTTTTTACAAAATTTACCTATGACAATGCGATAAATGATAACTATTGACTTGTAGAAGACCTCTTAGGGGTCAAGTACGCCATGTTACTTCTAGGGGGTGCTCCCCGGATGTGACAAACGTGATATCAGGGCATGATGTTTATGAAAGGGGTTTTAGGTTCCAAAAGTCTCATATTTCCTTGTCTAGTAAAGTCTCGATCATCGGTGGTGAGTCGTGACACATCTATGAGCGAGAGACTATAGAAAGATAGAGTTCCCCTTCTTCATCATTCTCATATCTTTCCATAGAACTTAACTCTATAATATCTCTCTCTATGTTTTATTGTCCGGTAGTCTTTTATATATGATTGCTTGGGTGAGATGGTATTTATATGCTTGAGGGAGAAAAGGTGAGCTTTGATGCTTATGTTGGTTTTATGGTTTGATGAGTATGTGTGAAGGTGAATTTTGGTATGCTTTGATTATGTGATGCCAATTATGGTTATGTATGTGAAATATGAGAAATCATAGGTTATGAGGATATGATGTCCTTTGTGGCTATATATGAGACGTATGTAGAATAGCATGTTATGTTGAGAAACGTGTGTCATGATATCATTAAAGCATGTTAGAAGTTGTTATGGTTAAATTTAGTCACTTTTGGAATGGTGTATTGCTACATGGTTTTGCATGATGGTAGCCTAATATTAGGATTTGAGTTTGAAATACTTAGTGACTAGCTATAGAAGCATGTTAAGTAATTATATAATGGTCAAATGTTGCCCTTGTTTATATGTGAACCTTTATGATTGCCTTACATGGATTGGAGTCCTTTATATTGACTTGATCCTAGGTGTGAATGTAGTATGTTTATCTTGGTAGGGTGGTTATGTGGGTTTGATTGACCTAGAAGTTACCTTACTTTAATGTTGAAGGAAAAGTAAGAGGCGTTATGACTAAGTCTCCTCTGTTGTACCATGAATGTTGTATGACCTTGGTGTCTATTGTATTGTATAAAAACTTTATGTGGTTGAGTATTATGATCTAACTTGATGATTGGGGATAATTTGCATAGATAATAAGGTTTAGAATACCATGGTGTTCCTATGTTAACTTACTGTCTAAAGTGGTAATCACTTTTAAGTGATGAAAATGAAGGTTGATAAGTTAAGACCCTTCTGAGGTTGAGTTAAATTTCTCTTAATTGGGTTTAGCTTAAGTGGGGGATGGTGATGTGAGTAGTAAGGTTGGAGATATTTCTACCTTGTCCTTCTATTCTTACTTGAACTTGAAACTAATGAATTCTTAGTAAGCTTGTTCATGATAGGAATTTCATAAAGTATGAATAGAATGACCTCTATGTGTTTAGTAAATCATGATTGACCCTATCTTAATAGTATCTTTTTTGAAGATTCAATAGTACTTTAAAAAGATCTTTGATCAATTCCATGTATTTTCTCATGTTGATTGTGCATCTTGATATGCTAGTTGTGCATTTAACTTCATGGGATAAGGTAAGAAACATGTTTTGAAGTCACTCTTAATGCCTAATGTTTAGCCTTATGATGAGGAATTGAGCTCCTTTAAAATTAAATATGTTGAGTCTTTTGAAAACTATGTGGCTTTTATGATTTGGAAAACATGATTGTAGGCTCACTTTTGAAAAGTGAAGGCATGTCTAGCCCTTGTTTTTGTATGTGACTATAAATGTAAGACTTTGCTTAAATTATGCATGTTCATGAAAGCTAGTGTTATGCTTGAGATAGAAAATATGTGAAATCATTTCTTATTGTTATGATGTGTGTGTTGTAATTTACCATTTCACTAGGAAGGATATCTTATCTTTCCATGATTAAAAATTAAGAAATTCTCATGTTACAGTAAAGTTTACATTTGTGCATTTGCTTGGGTATAAACTCATGAGGCATGCAAGTATTTTTAGGAGAAGGACATTTCTCTATAGACACAACTAAGCATGGTATGGTTGAGTATGACCCTCATGACACTAGGCCTAAATAATAAGAATCCATTGTCAACCTATCTAACTCAAGTCTATGTGCATTGAAGTATGAGTGCCTAATTGTTTCTTGAGTCTTGTTGAAACTGCCTAAGTGTGACTTAAATATGGGTGCAAGAATGAGATCTTAATAAAATGAATTGTAATGACCATGTTACGATTAGGAGAAGGATGTTCCTTCTATGAACATGATAAGAGCCTATGTGTTTGATGCATTAAAGAGTGAGTGAATAAAGGTTTTGCTTGCTTGTGTGCATTAAGTGCTAAATTGTTGGAAGTTGTGTTGTTAGTAAGTTTTTTTCATTAACTTCTATTTTATGATGTTATGACTGTTATAAGCTGCTCTATGATTCATTGAAGTCCTTGTTGTGATTAAAGTGTTCTAAGTGTCATTCGAGGATGAATGTTCCCAAGTAGGGGATATTGTAGGACCCCAAAAAATGAGTTCGGGTGACTAGAGAATCACTTGTGCCTATAAGCTTCTTAATATGTAAATCAAGTGTTTTAACGTATGCATGTGTTATTTGGAGTCATTTGGAAGTAAAACGTCAAGGTTTGACCAAGACGTTCGACGACTAGTAATCTAAGGGGCCTTATGTGTTTTTATGTGCTTATGTGTGTTTCATGAGATTATGAGGTCCTTATATGAGTTATAATGATTTTTTTATGCAGTATAGTGAGTTTCATGAAATTTAGAGGTCAAACTTCGAAGAACGTCCGAGACATTCGCCCTAGAGACATGCATATGTGTGTCTTGATGGTGCTTATCGTGTTTGGACATGTTGCGTATAATTGTTTTGGTGATATTTATATGGAAGTTCCTTTACTTGTTGATGTTCATATTTACGTGGGAAACATCCGGGTACGACTTCCTAAGGGCCCCGCAAGAAGCCATCAAGAAGGACCCAAAGACTGTCTAGACATTGCCTTGGCAGTGTCAATCGACGAGCCAAGTTGACGCCTCGTTTCCCAATCGACGCCCCATCAATGGGAGGAGTATCTCAACACTTGTCTTGGTGAGCCTTGTGTCTCAAAGAAGGAGCTGCAGCCACCAACGACGGAGCAACAGGATGCCCCTCCGTCCAGTCAACGCCCATTCATTTGTGCCCCTCGATGGTTGCTTGCAAGTCATGCATGTGACTATTTTAATTAAGGGGTGAATAGGTAATTCACCCCACATTCTTACCTGACCCTACTTGGTTTATTTGATTATTTTTTGGTGTATTTAAGTGATAAAAACGTGAACAACGCATTCCCAATCCATTCTAAACAAATTAGACTTTCCCTTCAAAACTAATTCTCTCTAGAAACCTCCATTGAAGGTGAAGCTCAAGAACAATTTGGAGCTTAAATTACCATGGATTCTTTATTAATTTTTAGAGGTTTTCTTCTAAATTAAGGTATTATGATCCTTCATCTCTAGTTAATCTTCCATCTAGAGAGTCCTCAAAGTTTTCAATAGAGATTTCATGATCAAACTTCTTCTTCTTCAATCTAGACATGGGTTCTTTATGAAAATGTTTTTAAAGGCTTAACCATGATGAATTGATGATAATGTATTTGTTTTAACATGAATTTCAATCCAATTGCATTGTGAACCCATGTCCCTTCCCAAACTCGATTTAGCCTATGCATGGGCATTGTGATCGTGGCTTGTTATTGGTGGAGTATTGATTCTATTACGTTGAATTTCTTATTTCTACTGTTTATTATGTATATCAATGGTGAATTATTGATGAATGATCCATTTGTATCAATATATGAAGATTTGAATAAGACATATGTCTCTATGTGTTCATGTAACATTGACCTTATAATGTATGAATGTGGAATTTGATTACGTTAAGATGATTGTAGCTACTTCTTTAGTTTAACATCATGGTTGAATTTTGGTATGAATCTTGTATGATCAAAGTAAAGAAGAATTGTATGAATTGATCTAGGTTCTACTAGTCTATTGATTGATAATGCTCTGTCTGCGATGTGATCTTGATTTTAGGTTAGATGAAGAATGATTTATTTTGAGTAATGATATCTTTAGTTACTGCCATACATGTAAATTCTTGATAAGATATGATTGATTATCAAGGCTTTAGGGAATTAGTAGGATTGCCTATTTCCTCTACTCTCTATTGAATTGATAGTTTAGTGCCTATGTTGGTATCTTGATCTTGTAGGGAATTAAGTATGATTCGTTTATGTTAATGTATATTTTAGCTACTGCACAATACTTTAATTATTTATGAAATAATTGTAATTATCAATGATGGTCTAAGGTTAAAGGATTGGTAAGAATTGCTCTAATCTCTTACTTCTCTACTTCTCTATAGTATTGTTGATGAAGCCTTCTATGACATTGTGTGGTATAGTCCACTTATGGTGGCAATGTTTATTTTATTGTCATTATATATATTTTATGACTATAGCCTTGAAGTCAAGAATTGATGAACACATGAGTATGTGGTTATGATGATCACACTATGTGTAACTTGTGCCTACTTTCCTATTCTAGTTGTGATCTAGATTGTATGACTATAGTATAAGCATGTGTATATCTATGTTAAGATCATGTATAGGTGCTGACATTAATGAAGTGTTAAGGATTGATAATCCTTTATCCATGTACCCTTATGTGAATGTGCGAATAGCTAACGTTAGGAGTCTTAAAGTGTAATATGAAGTTAGTTGCCTCCTATGCTAAATTGTGTTTTGTGGTCTATGCTTGGTTGTGCATTATGGTCTTAAGAGGGTGGCTGCCTCAATGTGTAGTTGATAGCCATTATGTGATCAAGTTGACCTATGTACACACACACTCACACATTAATCATGCTTGCAATGTAGTAAATGTTAATAGTGTCTAATGAAGGTTTTATCTCATACTCACTAAGGGGTCGTTTGGTAGAATGCGTTAGGATAATGCAGAATATGATGTATTATTAATACCTGCATTAGTAATGCAAGTATTAGCAATACATGCATTAGTAATGCAAGTATTAGTAATACATGCATTAGTAATGCAAGTATTAGTAATGCTTGCATTATTTCTTATAATTGTTTGGTTTGATGTATTGAAAATTTCAACCCTTGTAGAAAATCTATTAAAAAAATATTTGTTTACAAAAATACCCCCACTCTTTTATTTTGTACACTTTTTTTCAACAAGGTTCTGTAATAAAACCATCACAACAGAATTCTTTGCTAAAATGTAATTAGCTCTTCTTTTTCCTCAAAAATAAATTAAATAATTTTTAACATTACTTTATAATATTTTTGAGGAAATTCGATTTTTTTACTTATATTGTTATTATTGGTGTGTGCACCACACATTGGCATTGATAGAATCCATAGAAACACTTGTATAAGATAAAAATTTCTATTATACTAATAAATTACGGATTCAAATCACAAAATCAATAACGTGTTATAATAGTTTTACTTTATCACATCCTAAGATTGAAAGTATATCAAAAATGTAATAAAGATAAATTAAAACTCGTAATTACACTTCAAGATAATCATTTAACACTGGTAATTCAAGTCATTTGAATACCTCATCATTTAACCCCCATTGTGCCTCAAAATCTACCACCAGGAAACTAGTTATTTCAAGTTCTCAATATTCATTTTTATATACTCATTCCCTAAAAGCAATAATATTTTATTATTATTATTATTATTTCTAGAAGCAATAGTATGTGTGTTACTCCGTATTTTGCCCCTTCATACTCTTTTTGTCAATTTTATTTTGATTTTGAAGAACGTAGTAGAGCAGCAACATTCTACAAAATTTCAAAATTATTTTATATATAAAAAAAGGTTCTTTGTATCAAAAATCTTAATAATTGCAATAATCTATGTGTTTTATTACTGCATTTTGCAAAGATTTGTTTTGAGAACAACATTAGTTTACCGTGGAAACGTATTTAAAATGTGTTGATAAGGTTCAGAGGGTAGTTTTGTCATTAGTTAATCTAATGCAAGTCTTAAAATCATGTGTATTACTAATACTTATAAATCCATGGTATTAGTAATACACTACTTAATACACAATATAGTGTATAACCAATGCTTGCATTAGTTATACATAGCATGAAAAAGTGCACCAAACGAGGTATAACTAATACACAAAGTTAATGCATGCGTTATTTTTGCTAATACGCTCTACCAAACGACCCCTAAATGTCTAATACTATGCATGTAAGGTAAATGTATGTGAAGTATGTAATGTATCCTTTAACTAGGATGACTTGGTAGGTTTACTAGTATGGGCAAGGGTATGGAACCTTGCCTATGCATTACACATGTGTATCTTGATAGGATAATTCCTAGCTTTGGTTATCTATGGCTATGAATATAAATATATGGATATGCTATGAATATGTCTTATTTGCTATGATTTTAAGTATATGATATGATGAAGTATGAATGTGCATAATGTCTTGGTGTGTTTATACAAAAGGATTGCTCATATAGTTATACCTATAGATTTATGCATTGACACACAAACATGTGTGTGACATTTATGTGTTATGTGAAAGATTTTCTCACATATAAGTATATACACACATGTATGAAGATCTAGTTGATAGAGGGACCTTGAATGGTGTGCTCATGTGTATCCTACAACTAGTCGATGCTTACATATGCTATGTCCGTGTGAAAGGTTTCTTACATGATTTAGGTTGATGAACTCTCATCTATGACCTATGAGCTAAGCATATGAGGGGATGAATACCCTAAGACTAATTTTATAAAGTAAAGTTAATAAAAGGCTTTTCAATAAAGTAAACTTATCTTATCACCGAGTGAACTTGAAGTGAGGGGTGTTCCTTCCCATTGGAGGAAGGTTGGTCACCACAAACATCATGAGGTGGTTATCCTCATATTCCAAGGGCATAGAGGAATATTTACATATATACCTCAAAGTTCCATAACTATGCTAGCCACATATTAACTAGCAAGTGAATTCACTAGTATGCTAGCATGTTTTAATGTTCAACCTTGGCTAGGTAGAACACCTTCCATTGGTGTAAGGCTCAAGAACACCAAATTCCATGTAGCACCATGGGTCTTTGTGTCGGTTAAGTATATAGTTTCCCTAAAGTGAAATGGACAATGGAAGTAAAGTAAGTACCCTATCTAGGATAACCTAATAATAGTTGCTTAGTGTAGGTGGGGGTATGGGACTTCACCTATGCATTGCACAAGTGGCTCTTGAGGGAAGTCCTATGCAGGTATTCTAATGCATGTTTTTATGTATATGTTCCTTATGCATGACTTTGTAGTACTTGTCTACTTGTTATGAAGATGTGTATAGTATGAGTCTATATGATTTGGTCTTGTTCTTATATGCACTATGTTGGGCTTAATGACTATGTGATGAAGGTCTTGTTGACATGACTGAAGTTATTTTCAGTTACTTGTTGATGTATGCATTGGATGTTAAGGCTTATGGTCTTATGATAGGTTTACTAAGTATGTGTGAGGTTATGGGGTTTCACATATACATTAAACTAGTAGGCTTAGAGTAGGATTGTGGTAAGGTCTGATAATGCATTTATGTGAAGTGAATTGAATAAATTTGCAAGTTGATGTAGCTTACTGTAATGTTCTTATGGTCTTAGCTTAAATGTGTCTTTTGAGGTATTATGCTTCTATGATTGTTTGTGTTGGATTATGTAGGATGTATGAATGATTCCTTGTGTCCTTAAGGTGATGCATTGCACCAAATAGGAGTTAAAAGAAAAGATGTTCAATGTAAAGAGAAAAATACTTACTATTAAGTGCAAATAGCTCACAGTAAAGTGAACCCAAATGTGGCTTAAATTCTATGTGTGATTTTATGTTATGTTTGGTCTTTGAATATGTATATATGAAGTATATGAATGATATAAATGCTATTTATGAAGTTTTCACAAAAAGTCATGAAATATGATTACAAGTAAAAATCTCCCTTTTAAATGCATGTTTTTGCATGGTTGCCATACTTATTGCATTCTTGTACTGACTCCATTCATCTCTACTTTTTACACAAAAAGTAGTTTATGGATGCTTAAAGGATGTCTCTATGATTGAAGAGCTTGGTAAGTGATTTCCAAGCTTAAGGAAAGGAATCATTAAGTCCAAGAATGTCCTATGTCTTGTTAGCTATAAAGTCTTGTACTATTGTACTTATGTATTATATTTTAAGGGGCATGTCCCTAAAGTACTCTTATTATGTTGAGTATAGGATGGAAAAAAGAGACTAGAGTCTTTAAATATGTGCTATGATACTTTATATACAATGAAAATAATGTTCTAGCGTATGAAGCGCTATGAAAAGTAATAAAATTTTCAAAAAATTTACGTATGACAATGCGATGAATGATAACTATTGGCTTGTATTAGGTATAGTAACCATGTTACTTCTAGGGGGTGATCCACTGATGTGACAAACATGATTTCAGAGCATGAGGTTTATGAAAGTGGTTTTAGGTTCCGAAAGTCTAAAAATTCCACGTCTAGTAGAGTCTCTATACGACCCAAAAAAATGACTTAAGTTAACTAGATACTAACATGTTATTATTGATGGTATAAGGTCCTAAATATGTCTAATATCTGATATAGAGGCAGTAGATAAAGTATTTGGTGTGTTGGAAGTCAAACGTGAAGGGACGACCAAGATGTTCGACGACTAAGTCATCTAAATGTATCATATATGGTTCTATGTGTTTCTGTGTGTTTCATGATTTTATAATGTTATTTATTGAGTTAATATAGCATGTATAGGAAGTTTTTAAAGTTTCATGAAGTTTGAAGGTCAAACGACCAAGAACGTCCAAGGCGTTCGAAGGAAATGCTTTGAAGTGACTTCGTTTCGCATGAAATTCATGTGAGAGGTGTTAAACTTATAGAAACTTGTAATTGGGTTGGAAACGTACGGGAAATTGTTCCGGAGGACCATCTAAGGGTCCTTGAGAAAGGACCCAAAACTGTTGCCAAAACAGTCCAAGGCAGGCCCCATACGATGGAGCAGTCGACGGCTCGTAGGCCTGTTCACGCACCGTCAAAGGATGTCATCGTGTAGGAATCACCATGGATGAAGAGGATGCCTTGTCAGGCTACTGTAACCACCGACGGTGGCTAATGACGGCCCGTCGTGGTAGTGACGCCTCGTCAAGGGCAGGCGTCGAGCAACCTGTCTTCCTGCGCAGGCTGCTGCCAAGTTAGGGGTGAATTGGTAAATTCACCCCATACATAATTTAAGTAATTGGCGGTTTATTAAGGGTCTTTTGGGTATTTTAAATAAGTATATAAAGGGTAAACAGTTTAAAGTCTTCATTCTTCCAAATTGAAAACCCAAAACTCTTAGAAAAATCCCAAAGACTCCATTGAAGTCCAAATTGAAGAAGCACCTTGGTGTGGGGGTTTTGACTGGAAATTCTTCATCAAAGTGAAGTATTATCATCCTTGAGGTATGGATTTTTATCCTTGAAACTTGTTTCATCAAGAAGCCCAACTCTCAATATATTTTTTAAAGTTTTCTATAATGAATTGTCCAATTTCGAGATTCTACCATGGGTTGTTGCATAAATGATTTCTAAACATTAAAGTATGATCTAATTGATATTGTTTTGATGTTTCAATATAATTACCTCTGAACCCATGAATTTGTATGAACTCTAGTTTTTTACTATAATGTGGGTTACTTGATATTAAGCTAATATTGATGAATTGTTATGTAGTGTCTTATGAGCTTTCTAATGATACAAGAATTGTATTCAATTGATATCTAATTTATCTTATTTTGTTAAACTTAGGTTGAATTGATGTAGATTCATTTAGTTTTGTGGCTATTGCTTTAAATTAATGTTCATGTCCATGGTAAGGGCCTTGTGATGTTGAATTGGTTGATTTGGCATTGAATTGAAGTGTGGATGAGGGGATAAAGGTATGCTTCTTGTTGCCATAGTGAGATATGTCCTAGTGGACCTTGTTTTGGTTGGTTGAGTGTAATTGGGTCATGAACTAGATATTATACCCATTTATATGAACCTTAATGAGAATTGATCAATGAGAACTAAGGCTAGCATCGAGTGAGTATGGTAAGGGAAAGTAGTTCTAGTTAAGTATGAGACTTGATTAAAAGTATGTCCTTCATATTCCTTGACGATGTGCCTACATGGGCTGTGTTGAAGTTCTATCATTGGCAAGTGGAACAACCCCATTGAAGTAGGATAGAACTCCAAATTCATGTCTATCTATCATAGTCGATATCGGTTATTGCCTATTCTCATCATATGGAATACCTATTAGCATTAGAGGATTTTATGGAGTTTAGATGGTTGTATGGGACGCCATCTAGAAATTGCACAATAAACTTTTAAGGTGTTATGTGGAATTCCTACGTCTTGTCTAAGATTATTATTTGAATGTCCTTTATGTGATGTATGAGTCTTAATGAACTAATGACTTATGTTAAGGAGTATGTAAATAAATGAGTACCTAATCTAAAGTGACTTAAGGATTCCTTAGCTAAAGTGTGAACAGGGCATAAGAGATAATATCTTCATGTCTTATCTTTGGAAGTCTTGAGAATGACTCTAGTTAGGGAAGTTGGTTGATTTTGTGGACATGATATAAGCCTTAGGTAGTCTTAAGGATTATTTAGGTAATGTTTAAGAGGTCATTATGGACGTTATCTTCTTAATTTACTTAAGTATGCTTTTTGATAGACTTAGGGAAGAGAATGTCATATCATCTATGTGTTGGTGATTTAATGAGAATGATTCTATCCTAGAGAGTCTATAGGATCTCTTGAGTGTGTGTGTAAGGGATTGTATGGGCGGGTCGTTCCACAACTCACTCAAGTGAAACTAAGAAGTCACCTTTGGTAGAAGAATATTACATTGATGTTTGTGATACTTTCTAAGTATGTATGTGACTAATTATAAGTAATATTAAGGGTCGTTTAGGCACATCTAGAGAGGGTGTATGGGAGGTCTCTCTTTGTGTGACTTAAGTGAATTTTACGATAGCCTAGAGTGAGAAAATTACATGCTAAAGGGTGTCTAAAATGATGAACAAAGTGCTTCACTGTATAGTGAATTAATTCAATGTTATTGTAAAAGTGAATGAGGTTACTATAAAGTGACTTCTAAAAATGCTATTTTTGGTTAAGTGTTTTCTTATGTGTTCTTTAATTGCTAAATGATTTTCTGATGATTATAATATGATATTCAAATGAAAAGATGCATATTTCCAATAAATGTCCATTTTCATTATTTTTATGCATAAAGCCATACTTAGTACATGTGGTTGTACTAAATCCATACTTTTATCTATATAGGTCTTGGTAGGTGAGGATCTTTGATAAGTTAAGACTTGTACTTAGAAGATTGTTCAAGAGAAGTTGAAGTATGTCCTCACATGACACGAGGGACTATATGTCTTTAATGTTTTCATTCAAAGTATTGTAATAGACTAAGTATTTCTATATTTGTATTTTGAAGTATGGGTAGTGTCCCAAGTATTCTTGTGTCTTAAGATGATGAGATTGAGACTTAGTATTTCCTATTACTTTTATATGAAAGAGTTTTTGAAAACTATAATATGTTTTGTGAAAAGTTTTAATTTCGCAATACTTTTCACTATGCATATGTAATGAATGATATGAAGGGGCTTGTCTTAGACCTCTGAGAGGTCGACGACGCCAGTTACAATCCAAGATTGTACCCTAACTTCTAGGGTATGGTTTCGGGTTGTGACAAGCTTTGTATTAGAGCATAGGATGGTGAAAGTAGTATTAATAATTGAAAAGTCTCATCAAGTCACGTCTATTAGAGTCTTGACCATTGGTGTGAGTCGCGACACATCTATGGGCGAGAGGATATAGTACGATAGAGTTTCCCTTCTTTTCTACTCCTATGTCATGCGGTAGGGTAAATGTTATGATTATCCTTCTTAATGTGTTCCCTTGTGTTTTTAGGAAGATGGCTGCTAGAAGGATGGAAGGTGAAAGGGTGAATAAGGAGGTTCCTCCTCAAGTTGAGAAAGATCAGCAAGTGCTACAAGGTTCTAAAGTGCCTCCTTAAGGTGATCATGATCCTAATAAGGGAGGAGGTAATGAGGTGCCGGAGTTGAATAATCGGTAGATTAGAGAGTATTGATTGCTTTAACCCAAGCCATGACTACTCAAATAATCTTGAGCGTGATGCCTAGGGTTGTGGAGAGCACTATGACATCTAGGTTGAGAGACTTAGTGAGGGAAGAATGCAATATGGCTATGCTACAAGACGATATGACCTTAGCTATACACATGGTGTATGCACAATCAATTGATGAGTCTAACCTTAGGAGGATGTCGAGCAAATTAAAAGGAGTGTTGATAGTGACAAGTGTAACCTAGGTTCAAAAAGGGGGTTCAAACTCTAGTGTTCCTAAGAAGAAATTTGAAAAAGGAGGTGGTTCTAGAAATGGAAAACCTACATGTGCCACTTGTGGTAAGAAACATCTTGGTGAGTGTCTTTTGGGTATGGGGATTTGCTTTGGATATGGAAAATATGGGCACAAGGTGAGAGATTGTCCAAGCATTTCTTCTAGGAAGGAGGGTAAGAAAGTTGAGCCTGGTGGTCCAAAGGAAGATGCTCCGACTAAGAGGCGTTTCTATGCACTCCGAACTAGAGGTAAGAAGTCGGTTAAGAGTGATGATGATGTTAGTAAGTTCTCTTTATTTTGTTGAGATATGATTTCCTTCTAAGAGCGGGAGCATAGTTTGTAGATGGTATAAAATTCCTTGAAATTGTTGCTTGTGCATGATGTTTAGGAGTTTGGTTGAAATTGAATTTCATTAACTTCTTGAATTGTGTGTTTTATTGAGTTATGATCATATTGAAGAGGTGTTCATATGATTTTATATTGCATATTCGTATGTCTATATAATGAATTGCCTAAAATTAGCATTTTTGAAAAATTGCTTTAAAAAAATCACTGTAGCGTTAAGACTGTTTACTGTAATATTATGTGAAAATTGTCTATTTGATTCTTTTTTCTAAAATTGTTGTAATGTGGTTAGAAATTATATATATAAGCATGATATTTAATGTAAAATGAGCTTTACTATTTGGAATGAAGCATGTGAATTTGTAGCATAATGAGTTATAGAATTGTATGTTAATTTCTTGTTGTGTTGTGAATGTGATGTTAACCTGTTGATTATGTGTTGTATGGTATGGTTATTATAAGCTAGATGAGTCTCGAATCTTGGAAGTGTTCGGAGAGTGGCAAGTGTCATTCGAGGACGAATGTTGTCCAAGTGGGGGAGATTGTAAGACTCCAAAAATGACTTAGGGTAAATAGATCCTAACATGTTAGTATTGGTGGTATGAGGTCTTAAATATGTATAATATGTGATATATAGGCAGTAGCTAATGTATTTGGTGTGTTGGAAGTCAAACGTCAAGGGACGACCAAGACGTTCGACGACTAAGTCACCTAAATGTCTCATATGTGGTTCAATGTGTTTACATGTGTTTCATGATATTTTAAGGTTCTTAATTGAGTTAATATATAATTTATATGCAGTGTTAAAGTTTCATGAAGTTTGAAGGTCAAACGACCAAGAACGTCCAAGGCGTTCGAAAGATATGCCTTGAAGTGAGCTTGTACGTCTAGGCATGTTTCGTCGAGTTTTATGAGTTCGTTTCGTATGAAATTCATTTGGTAGGTGTTAAACTTATATAAAATAGTAATTGGGTTGAAAATGTCGGGGAAATTATCCCCAAGG
The DNA here is from genome assembly GCA_027705065.1 of Solanum peruvianum. NCBI lineage: Eukaryota > Viridiplantae > Streptophyta > Magnoliopsida > Solanales > Solanaceae > Solanum > Solanum peruvianum. Next base: position 10,034,472 of record JAKWJD010001759.1, read on the forward strand.
ATCATCTAAGGGTCCTTGAGGATGGACCCAAAACTGTTGCCCAATCCCAGGCAGGCCCCAGACGAAGGAGCAGTTGACGGCTCGTAGGACTGTTCAAGACCCTTCGAAGGGTTTCGTAGTGGGGGACTTGGCCATGGGTGAAGAGGGAATCTTTTTCAGGCTAATATAACCACCGACGGTGGCCAGTGACAGACCGTCGTGGTGGTGACGCACCGTCAAGGGCAGGCATCGAGCGACCTGTCTTCCTGTGCAGGCTGCTGCCAAGTTAGGGGTGAATTGGTAAATTCACCCACTTCAAAATTAATTCATTGGCAGTTTATTAAGTGTCTTTTGGGTATTTCAATTAAGTATATAAAGGTTAAACACCTTAAAGACTTCATTCTTCCAAATTGGAAACCCAAAACTCTTAGAAAAATCCCAAAGACTCCATTGAAGTCCAAATTGAAGCAGAAGCTTGGTGTGGGGGGTTTTGAGTGGAAATTCTTCATCAAACTGAAGATTTATCATCCTTGAGGTATGTATTTTATCCTTGAAACTTTTTTTTTTATCAAGGAGCCTAACTCTCAAGATTTTTTTCAAAGTTTTCTAAAGTGAATTATCCAATTTCGGGATTCTATCATGGGTTCTTGCATAAATAATTTCTAAACAATGAATTATGATCTAATTTATATTGTATTGATGTTTTCAACATAAATTACCTATGAACCCATGAATTTGGATGAACCCTAGTTTTTGACTGTAATGTGGGTTACTTGATATTAAGCTAATATTGATGAATTGTTATGTAGTTTCGTATGGGCTTTCTAATGATACAAGAATTTTAGTCAATTTATATCTAATTTATCTTACATTGTAAAACTTAGATTGAATTGATGTAGATTTATTTCTTTGAATTATTGTCATGGCCATGGATAAGGGCCTTGTGATGTTGAATTGGTTGATTTGGCATTGAATTGAAGTGTGGATGAGGGGATGAAGGTATGCTGCTCCATGTTATTTATTTTGATGTTATTTATACTTCAATTATGTTATGATTGGTTTGGTCCACCTTTGGTGGTGTGCTATTTGAATTGATGTGGCCTTGTCAGTGTTACCTTCTAGAATATTGATGATCATGGCCTTGTCGGCACTACTTGAGCTTATATGGCTATTTGTGTAGTTTATTTGATGATGTGTGATAATATCTACCTATATATTAAACTATGTGTTAGACTATTGATACTATTTAGTTAATAATGTTATGTTATGGCTATCTGTTAAGTGTGTAATCTTAGAATTGATACATGGTTGATCCTAAATTGGCTAGATGAGTCTACAATGGTTAGGTTAATAAATTTAAGGTAATGAATAGAATGACTTAATAAGGTTAAGGGTTATTCCTAACAGTCTAAAGGAAGATACGCAATTTGTGTTAAATGAAGTATGTTCTGTGTTTTTTAGGTAAACATGGGTCCTTTACTAGGTGCTTATGTGTATATGTGATGTATTGACTTAGGAACCTAATGGGTCTTAGTATTGAATAAATGAATATAGGTGAGACCTTGCATGATGATACGAAGGTCATCTATGTGGAACCTTGAACCATGTGGTTAGGTTATAAATCGTGAAGTAGTTAGCCATAGTGGTATCCTTCATGTAATGAGTGATGGACTTAAGGTTGATTGGCTGGAACGACATCATATCATACCTTAGGAAAGTCGCAATGTGATTTTTGTCACCATAGTGAGATATGCCCTAGTGGACATTGCTTCTGTTAGTTGAATGTAATTGGGTCATGAACTAGATATGAGACCCATTTATATGAACCTTAATGAGAATTGATCAATGAGAACTAAGTCTAGCATCGAGTGAGTATGGTAACGGAAAATAGTTCTAGTTAAGAATGAGACTAGATTACAAAGTTTCCCCTTCATATTCCTTAACCATGTGCCTACATGGGATGTGTCCAAGTTCTACCATTGGCAAGTAGAACAACCTGATCGGAGTAGGATAGAACTCCAAATTCCATGTCTAGCTATCATGGTCTATGTCGGTTATTGCCTATTCTCATCATATGGAATACCTATTAGCATTAGAGGATTTTATAGAGTTTAAGTGGTGGTATGGGAAACTATCTAGACATTGAACAATAGACTTTAAAGGTCCCATTATATGAATGTCCTTTATGTGATGTATGAGTATTAATAAACTAATTAACTAATGACTTATCTTAAGGAGTATGTAAATAAATGAGTGCATAATCTAAAGTGACTTAAGGATTCCTTAGCTAAAGTGTGAAGAGGGCATAAGGGATATGATCTCTTCATGTCTTATCTTTGGAAGTCTTGAGGATGACTCTAGTTAGGGAAGTTGGTTGATTTTAAGGACATGATCTAAGCCTTAGGTAGTCTTAAGGATTATTTAGGTAATCTTTATGAGGTCACTATGGACGCTATCTTGTTAATTTACTTAAGTAGGTCTTTTGATAGCCTTTGGGAAGAGAATGTCATATCATCTATGTATTGGTGATTTAGTGAGAATGATTCTATCCTAGGAAGTATATAATCTCTTGAGTGTGTGTGTAAGGGACTGTATGGGCGTTCGCTTCACAACTCACTCAAGTGAAACTTAGAAGTCACATTTGGTAGAGGAATATTACTTTGATGTTTATAATACTTTATAAGTATGTGTGTGAATCACTATAAGTAATCTTAAGGGTCGTTTAGGCACATCTAGAGAGGGTGTACGGACCATCTTTCTTTGTGTGACTTAAGTGAATCTTATGATATCCTTGACTGAGAAAATTAAATGCTACAGTTAATTCACTGTAACAGTGAATGAGGATATTGTAAAGTGACTTCTAAAAATTCTATTTTTGGTTAAGTGTTTTCTTATGTGTTCCTTAATTGCTAAATGATTTTATTTTGATTATAATATTATATTTAAATGAAAAGATGTATATTTCCAATAAATGTCCGTTTTCATGGATTTTATGGATAAAGCCATAGTTAGTACATGTGGTTGTACTAACTCCATGCTTTTATCTATCTATGTAGTTCTTGGTAGGTGAGGAGCTTTGAGAACTGAAGATTTGGACTTAGAAGATTGTTTAAGATAAGTTGAAGTATGTCCTCACATGACTCGAGTGCATGTATGTCTTTTATGTTTTCATTCAAGAATAGACTAAGTGTTTCTATATTCATACTTTGAAGTGTCGGCCGTGTTCCACTTATTCTTGTGTCTTAAGATGATGAGATTGAGACTTAGTATATCCTATTACTTTATATGAAAGAGACATAGAAGAGTATATTATGTTTTGTGAAAAGTTTAATTCCACACTACTTTTCACTATGTAAATGCAACGAATGATATGAAAGGGCTTGTCTTAGACATTCGAGAAGTTGATGATGCCGATTACAATTCAAGATTGTACCCTAACTTCTAGGGTATAGTTTCTGGTTGTGACAGTCTCGATCATCGGTTGTGAGTCGCGACACATCTATTTGCGAGACTGTAACGACCTGTTTAGTCGTTTTGAGCAGCAGATTTTATTTCTGGAAAATTGGCTGAGACAACGGACCCCACGACGGACCGTCATGGGCACGACGGACCATCGCAGGGTCTCGTCTCAAAACACTTAGAAATTCTGAAAAAGGGTACTGAAAATCGACTCTCTGAACTTCGTAACGGAATGGCAGGACGGACCGTCATAGGTGTGACGGACCGTCACAGACTCTTTGATGAAAATCCAGTCTCTGAACCTTGCGACGACCTGCAGGACGGACCGTTGCAGGCATGACGGGCCGTCACAGGTTGCTTAATCCCAGTCTGGGTCGGATTTCTTTACACGTTTTAAGGGACGTTTTGGACTATTCCTACCTTAATTATAAAGTTAGAGGGTTAAGGTTAATAAGTCTAATTACTTGGGGGTTAAAAGAGGTAACCTTAAGTTAATTAGTGGGTTATATTGCATCTTTCATACTTAATTATATGCTAATTAGGGTAAAAGAAAGAGTTTGAATAAGAAAAACTAGAAAGAACAAAGAGAAAGAGAGAGAATTGATCGAGAAGAGGAAAACACAAAGCTTGGGAATTTGCTTGTTGATCACTAATCTTCGGTGGAGGTAGGTTATGGTTTCCTTTACGATATTCGTAGTAAACTCTTAATAGCGAACGATATGTATCGATAGTGTTGTAAACCCTGCTATGTGCTTAATTGTATACTTGCATGAATGTGAATATATAATTGTGATTTTATAAGCATGATGAAGTTATTGAATCCCAAATCTTGCAAAACCCTAATCTCTTTGTTAATGATAATGCCTTGGTATGAGAGAAGGCTTGATAAACCAAAAGTAATGAGAATGATGATGCCTTGGTATAAGAGAAGGCTTGATGAATTGATAGAATGAGATTAGTGGATCGGAGTGTCACGTTCCGACACATAGAATTAAGGGATTGGGTGTCACGAACCGACACATAGATTTAGGGGATCGGGTGTCACGAACCGACACGTAGATTTAGGGGATCGGGTGTCACGAACCGACACGTAGATTTAGGGGATTGGAGTGTCACGTTCCGACACATAGTAGTAGGGGATCGGAGTGTCACGTACCGACACAAGAAATAAGATAATGAATCTTGAACGATGTAATATATTCAATCTAATGAACATAATTCCCAAATGAGTATGGTATTGAGGCTTGAGTCCTCATGTGTGAACTTGACGGTAATTGTTAAGGATATAAACTTGTTGTTGCTACATGTTGAGTATCATAGCTGATTTTAATGATATTACTTGGTATATACTGTTTTCTATTTTGAGTTGGCCGATGATATCTACTCAGTACCCGTGTTTTGTACTGACCCCCTACTTTTATGTTTTCTTCTTTGTATTTGTGGAGTGCAGCAAACGTGCCGTCGTCTTCGACTCAACAGTAATTCAAGCCAGTCTTTACTACATCGGAAATTCAGGGTGAGCTATGCTTCTAGCTTGGACTGGATCTTCTTCTTCAAGTCTTGATGCCTTGAACTTCCGGCATGGACTAGCTTCTTATGTATTTTTAGCTTCTTAGACATTTTTAGTTAGTAATTTGATCATAGATGTTCTTGTGGTGATGACTTCCAGATTTTGGGGAATAATAGATGTTGAATTTAATAGTTATTGAATTGGTTTTTATTAATGAGTTTAGTCTTCCGCATTACTTTCTGTCGATATTATATTGAAATGTTAAGGGTTAGTTTGGTTGGTTCGCTCACATAGAAGGGCAAGTGTGGGTGCCAGTCGCGGCTCGGTTTTGGGTCGTGACAAACTTGGTATCAGAGCATTAGGTTCGTTGGTCTCATCACACAAGAACGAGTCTAGAGTCTTAATTAAGAACGGTAGGGGGACGCTTTTACTTTTCTTTGAGAGGCTATAAGACTTTAGGAAAATTCCATTCTTTCTTTCTTTCTTTCTGCTACTACTTGAATCCAATTGGTATCTAGGTGATACAAATTGGTATCTGACCATCTTCACTCTATTTCGCATATGGTTAGAACTAGAGAAACGACTGCACCACACCACAACCGGCAAGACAAGAAACGTCTGAGCCAGCCACTAGGGCTGTGGCTCGAGGAAGAGCAGTGGCAAGAGGCCGTGGTAGAGGTCGTGGGAGGACGTCCTCTAGAGGAAGAGGACAAGTGCCTATCCCATCTGATGCTAGGGCGGTGACTCCTCCACCGACTGAGGAAGTAGTGAGAGAGGGAGGAGGGGAGAATGAACAAGTGCAAAATGAGGAATTGCACCCCCAACCTACCCCAGAGATGATCAATCAGGTTCTTGCTTATCTTAGCGGGTTATCTGATCAGGGTCAGGCACCTCCAGTGTTTTTTCTGCACCAACACCTCCGGTTTCAGAGGTACAACATGCACCACTATGGCTCCCCGTATGGATGCCTCATTGGAATAGGCACTTTTCCACGTCCTGACTACTGGGCCTATAATGAAAAATGATCAGCATGAACTTTTCAGTAAGTTCTTGAAATTGAAACCTCCAGTCTTCAAGGGTGCTGAATGTGAGGATGCTTACGATTTTCTTGTTGATTTTCATGAGCTACTACACAAGATGGGTATAGTAGAACGGTTTGGTGTGGAGTTCGTGAGTTATCAGTTTCAAGGGAATGCCAAAATATGGTGGCGGTCACATGTTGAGTGTCAACCAACAGAGGCACCACCTATGACTTGGGCCTCATTCTCTAGCTTGTTCATGGAGAAGTACATCCCACAGACTTTGAGGGATAGGAAAAGAGATGAATTCTTAAGTCTAGAGCAAGGTAGGATGTCGGTTACCGCATATGAGGCCAAGTTTCGTGCATTATCCAGATACGCCACCCAACTTTGTTTCATTCCACAAGAGCGTATTCGCCGTTTTGTGAAGGGGTTGAGGTCAGAATTGCGGATTTCAGCCTTACAGGTAGCGGCTACGGCAAAATCCTTCCAAGAAGTGGTAGACTTCGTGATAGAGGTGGAAGGAGTAAAGCCAGATGACTTCACCACGACATCGACATCAAAACGGTTTCGAAAGGGAGGTGAGTTTAATGGTTCTTACTCTAGAGGACAGGGTTCCGGAGGTTACTCAGTTCGACCAATTCAGTCTTCACTACAGACTGTAGTTGGGGGTCCACCTCAGACCGGTCAACACTTCTCTGAGAGACCTATGCTTGACTCTAGAGAGTGTTATGGATGTGGGGAGACTGGACATATTAGGAGGAATTGTCCAAAGCAGAGTTATAGACCCCAGATAGCTAGAGGTAGAGGTGGTCATGGTAGAGGCCGTTATTCTGGAGGACGTGGTGGTCGAGGTAATGGTGGTCACCAAACGGTAGAGGTGATGGGCAAACTGGAGCCACTACAACAACATGGTAGAGGCAACGACAGACAAGTAATGGGGCCCATTGTTACGCTTTCCCTGGGAGATCTGAAGCGGAGACTCGGATGCTGTCATCACAGGTAATCTTCTTGTTTGTGATTGCATGGCTTCCGTATTGTTTGATCCTGGATCCACATTTTCTTATGTATCTTCCTTATTTGCTAATGGTCTAAATTTACATTGTGATTACTTGATATGCCTATTCTTGTTTCTTACTTCTGTGGGTGAGTCTGTGATGGTTGAAAAGGGATATAGTCTTGTTTGGTGAATTTTGTGGGGAGAAACACTTATGTAGATTTGGTTATCTTAGAAATGGTTGATTTTGATGTAATTCTGGGTATGACTTGGCTTTTCTCCGAATTTTGCGATATTGGATTGTATGCAAAAACATTGACGTTAGCCAAGCCTGGGACAAATCCGTTAGTGTGGGAGGGCGACTACACTTCCAAACCGGTGCGTATCATCTCCTTTCTTCGTGCTAAGAAAATGGTTAATAAAGGGTGTTTAGCTTTCTTGGCACATCTCAAGGATGACACTAACCAAGTACCTTCGATTGAGTCGGTTTTGGTAGTCCGTGAGTTTTTGGATGTGTTCCCTGCGTTTCTTCCTGGTATGCCACCGGATAGGGATATTAACTTCTGTATTGATCTTGAACCGGGTACTCGCCCCATTTCTATACCCCCTTATAGAATGGCTCCCGCGGAGTTAAGAGAGTTAAAGGCACAACTTCAAGAGTTGTTGAGCAAAGGCTTCATTAGACCAAGTGCGTCTCCTTGGGGTGCTCCGGTTTTGTTTGTGAAGAAGAAGGATGGGAGTTTTCAGATGTGCATAGACTATAGACAACTGAATAAGGTAACTATTAAGAACAAGTATCCTCTTCCTCGCATTGATGACTTGTTCGATCAGTTACAAGGTGCTTGTGTCTTCTCAAAAATTGACTTGAGATCCGGTTATCATCAATTGAAAATACGGGCAACGGATGTGCCAAAGACTGCCTTTCGAACCAGGTATGGGCATTACGAATTTGTAGTGATGTCTTTTGGTCTTACGAATGCCTCTGCTGCGTTCATGAGCATGATGAACGGGATATTTAAGCCATATCTGGATCTCTTTGTGGTCGTATTTATTGATGATATACTGATATACTCTAAAAGTAAGAAGGAACATGAGGAGCATTTGAGAATTGTATTGGAAATGTTGAGGGAGAAAAAGCTTTATGCCAAGTTTTCTAAGTGTGAGTTTTGGCTAGATGCAGTGTCCTTTTGGGGCACGTGGTTTCTAAGGATGAAGTGATGGTGGATCCTTCTAAGATTGAGACCGTGAAGATTGGGTAAGACCTACTAATGTGTCAGAAATAAGGAGCTTTGTTGGGTTAGCTAGCTACTACCGCCGATTCGTCAAGGGATTCTCTTCTATTGCTTCCCAATTGACGAACTTGACTAAGCAGAATGTTCCATTCATATGGTCGGATGAGTGCGAAGAAAGCTTTCAGAAACTCAAGACTTTGTTGACTACCGCACCTATCCTTACCTTGCCAGTAGAGGGTAAGAACTTCATTGTTTATTGTGATGCATCCTATTCTGGGTTGGGTGCAGTGCTAATGCAAGAGAAGAATGTGATAGCTTATGCTTCAAGACAATTAAAGGTGCATGAACGTAACTATCCGACCCATGACTTGGAGTTGGCCGCGGTAGTATTCGCATTAAAGCAATGGAGGCACTATTTATATGGGGTTAAGTGTGAAGTATATACGGATCATCGTAGCCTACAGTATGTCTTTACTCAAAAGGATTTGAACTTGAGACAGAGGAGATGGATGGAACTACTGAAGGACTACGACATCACTATCTTGTATCATCCGGAAAAGCGAATGTTGTGGCGGATGCTTTAAGTATAAAGGCGGGGAAGCATGGGAAGTCTAGCTCATTTGCAAGTTCTAGACGCCCATTGGCTAGAGAGGTTCAGATTCTGGCTAATGACCTTATGAGGTTAGAAATAAATGAGAAGGGAGGATTGTAGCTTGTGTGGAGGCAAGATCTTCCTTCCTTGACAAGATTAAGGGAAAGCAGTTTAACGATGAGAAATTGATCCGGATCCGAGATAAAGTGTTGCGAGGAGAGGCTAAAGAAGCAATAATTGATAAGGAAGGTGTTTTGAGGATTAAGGGAAGGGTATGTGTGCCTCGTGTTGATGACTTGATCCACACTATTCTTACAGAGGCTCATAGTTCCGGATACTCTATACATCCTGGTGCAACCAAGATGTACCGTGACCTAAAACAACACTTTTGGTGGGTAGAATGAAGCGCGACATTGTTGATTTTGTTGCCAAATGTCCAAATTGTCAACAAGTAAAGTATGAACACCAGAGGCCCGGAGGAACACTTCAGAGAATGCCCATTCGTGAATGGAAGTGGGAGATAATTGCAATGGACTTCGTGGTTGGTCTCCCAAGACATTTAGTGGTAAGTTTGATTCCATTTGGGTAATTGTGGACAGATTGACTAAGTCTGCTCATTTCATTCCGGTCAAGGTGTAATTGTGGACAGATTGACTTAAGTTAATTAGTGGGGATTATTGCATCTTTCATAATTAATTATATGCTAATTAGGGTAAAAGAAAGAGGGTTTGAATAAGAAAAACTAGAAGAACAAAGAGAAAGAGAGAGAATTGATCGAGAGAGAGGAAAACACAAAGCTTGGGAATTTGCTTGTGATCACTAATCTTCGGTGGAGGTAGGTTATGGTTTCCTTTACGATATTCGTAGTAAACTCTTAATAGCGAACAATATGTATCGATAGTGTTGTAAACCCTGCTATGTGCTTTATTTGTATGCTTGCATGAATGTGAATATGTAATTGTGATTTTATAAGCATGATGAAGTTATTGAATCCAAATCTTGCAAAACCCTAATCTCTTTGTTAATGATAATGCCTTGGTATGAGAGAAGGCTTGATAAACCAAAAGTAATGAGAATGATGATGCCATGGTATAAGAGAAGGCTTGATGAATTGATAGAATGAGATTAGTGGATCGGAGTGTCACGTTCCGACACATAGAATTAAGGGATCGGGTGTCACAAACCGACACGTAGATTTAGGGGATTGGGTGTCACGAATCGACATGTAGATTTAGGGGATCGGGTGTCACGAACCGACACGTAGATTTAGGGGATCGGAGTGTCACGTTCGGACACATAGTAGTAGGGGATCGGAGTGTCACGTACCGACACAAGAGAAATAAAGATAATGAATCTTGAACGATGTTAATATACTCAATCTAATGAACATAATTCCCAAATGAGCATGGTATTGAGGGTTGAGTCCTCATGTGTGAACTTGACGGTAATTGTTAAGGATATAGTACTTGTTGTTGCTACATGTTGAGTATCATAGTTGATTTTATGATATTACTTGGTATATACTGTTTTCTATTTTGAGTTGGACGATGATATCTACTCAGTACCCGTGTTTTGTACTGACCCCCTACTTTTATGTTTTCTTCTTTGTATTTGTGGAGTGCAGCAAACGTGCCGTCGTCTTCGACTCAACAGTAATTCAAGCCAGTCTTTACTACATTGGAAATTCAGGGTGAGCTAATGCTTCTAGCTTGGACTGGATCTTCTTCTTCAAGTCTTGATGCCTTGAACTTCCGGCATGGACTAGCTTCTTATGTATTCTTAGCTTCTTAGACCTTTTTAGTTAGTAATTGATCATAGATGTTCTGTGGTGATGACTTCAGATTTTGGGGAATAATAGATGTTGAATATAATAGTTATTGAATTGGTTTTTATTAATGAGTTTAAGTCTTCCGCATTACTTTCTGTCGATATTATATTGAAATGTTAAGGGTTAGTTTGGTTGGTTCGCTCACATAGGAGGGTAAGTGTGGGTGCCAGTCGCGGCTCGATTTTGGGTCGTGACAGAGACGCGATAAGACGATAGAGTTTCCCTTCTTCATCATTCTCATGTCGTGCATAGAACTTAACTCTATAAGATATCTCTCTATGTTTTCTTGTCCGGTAGTCTTTTATATGTGATTGCTTGGATGAGATGGTATTTACATTCTTGAGGGAGAAAAGGTGAGTTTTGATGCTTATGTTGGTTTTATGGTTTGATGAGTATGTGTGAAGGTGAATTTTGGCATGCTTTCATTATGTGATGTCAATTATGGCTATGTATGTGAAATATGAGAAATGATAGTTTATAAGGATATGATGTCCTTTGTGTCTATATATGAGACCTATGTGGAATAGCATGTTATGTTGATAAATGTGTGTCATGATATAGTTAAATCATGTCAGAAGTTGTTATGGTTAAAATGAGTCTCTTTTGGAATGGTGTATTGCTATATGGTTTTGCATGATGGTAGTCTAATGTTACGTTTTGAGTTTGAAATTCTTAGTGACTACCTATGGAAGCATGTTGCCTAAGTAATTTTATAATGGTTCAAAAGTTGCCCTTGTTTATATGTGTGAGCCTTCATAATTGCTTTACATGAATTGGAGTCCTTTGTATAGACTTGCTCCTAGGTGTGAAGGTAGTATGTGTATCTTGGTAGGTGATTATGTGACTTTGATTGACCTAGAAGTAACCTTACTCTAATGTTGAAGGAAAAGAAAGAGGCATATTGACTAACTCTCCTCTATTGTTCCATGAATGTTCTATGACCTTGGTATCTATTGTATTGTATAAATACCTTATGTGGTTGAGTATTATGACCTAACTTGATGATTGGGGATAATTTGCATAGATGATAAAGTTAAGAATACCTTGGTGTTCCTATGTTAACTTACTATAATTCCTTCTAAAGTGGTAATCACTTTTAAGTGATGAAAATGAAGGTTGATAAGTTAAGATCCTCTTGAGGTTGGGTTAAGGTACTCTTAAATTAAGTTTACCCTAAGTTAGGGATGGTGATGTGAGTAGTAAAGTTGTAGACATTTCTACCTTCTCCTTCTAATTTTTACTTGAACTTGAAACTAATGAATTCTTAGTAAGCTTGTTCATGATAGAAGCTTTGTATAAAGTATGAATTGCATGACCTCTATATGTTTAGTAAGTCTTGATTGACCCTATCTTAATATTATTTTGAAGATTCTAAAGTACTTGAAAAACATTTTTGATCAAATCTATGTTTTTCCTCATGTTGATTGTGCATCTTGATATGCTTGTTGTGCATTTAACTTCATGGGATAAGATAAGAAGCATGTTTGAAGTCACTCTTAATGCCTAATTTTTAGCCTTATGATGAGGAATTGAGCTCCTTTAAAATTAAATATGTTGAGTCTCTTGAAAACTATGTGACTTTTATGATTTGGAAAATATGATTGTTGGCTCACTTTTAAAAAGTGAAGGCATGTCTAGCTATTATTCTTGTGTGTGACATAAATGTAAGATTTTCCTTAAATTATGTATGTTTATTAAAACTAGTGTTATGCTTGAGATTGAAAATATGAGAAAGCACTTCCTATTGTTGTGATGTGTGTGGTGTAATTTACTATTTCGGCATTATTGGGAAGGATGTTTGAGCATGCCATGATTAAAATTGAGAAATTCTCATGTTACAGTAAAGTTGACATTTGTGCATTTGCTTGGGTATAAACTCATGAGACATATAAGTGTGTTCATGAGAAGGACATTCCTCTATCGACACAACTAAGGATGGTATGGTTGAGTATGACCCTCATGCACTATCCTAACTAATAAGAATTATTGTCAACCTATCTTACTCAAGTCTATGTGCATTGAAGTACGAGGGCCTAATTATTTCTTGAGTATTGTTGAAACTTGCCTAAGTGTGACTTAAAGATGGTTGCAAGATGAGATCTTAATAAAATGAAGTGTAATGACCATGTGATAATTAGGAGAAGGATGTTCCTCCTATGAACATGATAGGAGCCTGTGTGTTTGATGCATTAAAGAGTAAGTGAATAAATGTTTTGCTTGATTGTGTGCATTGAGTGCTAAATTGTTGGAATTTGTGTTCTTAGTAAGTTTATTGTATTAACTTCTATGTGATGATGTTATGACTGTTATAAGATGCTCTATGATTCATTGAAGTCCTTGTTGTGATTAAAGTGTTCTAAGTGTCATTTGAGGACGATTCCCAAGTAGGGGATATTGTAAGACCCCCAACCTAAGTTAGGGTGTCTAGAGAATCACTTTTTCCTATAAGATTGTTAATATGTTAATCAAGTGTTTTAAAGTATGCATGGGTGATTTGGAGTCATTTGGAAATAAAACGTGAAGGGACGACCAAGACGTTCGATGACTAGTCACCTAAGGGGCCTTATGTGTTTTTATATGCTTAGGTGTGTTTCATTAGGTTATGAGGTCCTTATATGAGTTATAATGATGTTTTTAGGAAGTATAGTGAGTTTAATGAAGTTTAGAGGTCAAACGTCCGAGACGTTCGAAAGTTAGCCATTGAGACATGCATGTGTGTGTCTTGATGTTGCTTAGCATGTTTGGACGTGTTGCGTGTAATTGTTTTCGTGAAACTGACGTGGAAATTATTTTAATTGTTAATGATCATATTTACATTGGAAGCGTCCGTGCACGACTTCCCAAGGGCCCCGCAAGAAGCCCTCAAGAAGGACCCAAAGGCTGTCTAGACACTGCCTTGGCAGTGTCAATCGACAAGCCAAGTTGACGCCCAATTTCCCAATCAACACCCGTAAATGGGAGGAAAAGCTCAACATTTGGATTGGTGAGCCTCGTGTCTCAAAGAACGAGCGACAGTCACCAACAACGGAGCAGCAGGAGGCCCCATCGTCCAGTCGACGCCCATTCATTTGTGCCCAGCGATGGTTGCCTGCAACTGCATGGCTGTGACTATCTTAATAAAGGGTGAATGGGTAATTCACTCCACGTCCTGACCTGACATTAATTGGTTTATTTGATTATTTTTGGGTGTATTTAAGTGATCAAAAACGTGAACAACCCATTCCCAATCAATCTACACAAATTAGACTTTCCCTCCAAAACGAATCCTCTCTAAAACCTCCATTGAAGGTGAAGTTCAAGAACAACTTGAGCTTGGATGCCCATGGATTCTTCATCAAGTTTTAGAGGTTTTCTTCTATATTAAAGTATTGTGATCCTTTATCTCTAGTTAATCTTCCATCTAGAGAGTCCTTCTCAAAGTTTTCAATAGAGATTTCATGATCAAACTTCTTCTTCTTCAATATAGCCATGGGTTCTTTATCAAAATGTTTTAGGAGTCTTAATTATGATGAATTGATGATACTGTATTGGTTTTAAAGTGAATTTCAATCCAATTGCTTTATGAATCCATGTCCCTTCCCAAACTCGATTTAGCCTATGCATGAGCATTGTGATCGTGGCTTGTTATTGGTAGAATATTGATTCTATTATGTTGAATTGCTTATTTATACTGTTTATTATGTATATTAATCGTTAATTGCTGATGAAAGATCCACGTGGATCAATATATGAAGATTTGAATAAGACTAACATATGTCTCTATGTGTTCACTGTAACATTGACCTTATAATGTATGAATGTGGAATTTGATTACGTTAAGATTATTGTAGCTACTGCCTTAGGTTAATTTCATGGTTGAATTGTGGGTATGAATCTTTTACGACCAAAGTAAAAAAGGCTTGTATGAATTGATCTAGGTTCTTCTAGTCTATTGTTAGATTATGCTATGTATGTGATGTGATCTCGATTTTAGATTAGATGAAGCATGATTACTTTTGAGTAATGATATCTTTAGCTACTGCCCTACATTTACATTATTGATAAAATATTATTGATGATTAAGGCTTTAAGGAATTAGTAAGATTTCCTATTTCCTCTACTCTCTATTGAATTGATAGTTTAGTGCCTATGTTGGTATCTTGATCTTGTAGGGAATTAGGTATGACTTCGTTTATGTTAATGTATATTTAGATACTACCCAATGCTTGAATTGTTGATGAAATACTTGTATTTATCAACGATAGTCTAAGGTTAAAGGATTGGTAAGAGTTGCTCTATTCTTCTACTTCTCTATAGTATTGTTGATGAAGCCTTGTATGGCATTGTGGTATGGTCCACTTATGGTGGAAATGTTTATAATATTGTCATTATATATTTGTGTTGACCATAGCCTTGAAGGCAAAAATTGATGAATATATGAGTGTGTGGTTATGATGATCACACTATGTGTAACTTGTGCCTACTTTCCTATTCTAGTTGTGATCTAAGTTGTATGGCTATAGTATAAGCATGTGTATATCTATGTTAAGATAATGTGTAGCTCCTGCCGTTAATGAAGTGTTAAGGATTTATAATCCCTTAGCCATGTACCCCTATGTGAATGTGTGAATAGCTACTGTTAGAAGTCTTAAAGTGTATATGAAGTTAGCTTGTCTCATACGCTAAATTGTGTTGTGTGGTTTATGCTTGGTTGTGCATTGTGGTCTTAAGAGGCTGGCTGTCTCAATGTGTTGTTGATAGTCATTATATGATCATCTTGACCTATTTACACACACACTCACACATTATGCATGCTTACAATGTAGTAACGGTTCATAGTGTCTAATGAAGGGTTTATCTCATATTCACTAAATATCTACTAATATGCATATAAGGTAAGTGTATGTGAAGTATGTTATGTATTCATTAACTAGGATGACTTGATAGGTGTACTAGTATGGGCGAGGGTATGGAACCTTGTCTATACATTACACATGTGTACCTTGATAGGATAGTTCCTAGGTTTGGTTATCTATGTTTATGAATACGAATGTATGGATATGCTATGATGTTAAGTATATGATATGATGAAGTAAGAATGTGCATAGTGTCTTGGTGTGTTTATATTAAAGATTGCTCATATACTTATACCTATAGACTTATGCATTGATACATGAAGATGTGTGACATTTATGTGTTATGTGAAAGGTTTGCTCACATATAAGTATACACACACATGTATGAAAATCTAGTTGATAGAGGGACCTTGAAAGGTGTGATCATGTGTATCCTACAGGTAGATAGGGGCTTACATATGTTATGTCCATGTGAAAGGGTTTCTCACATGATTTAGGTTGATGAACTCTCATCTATGACCTATAACCTAAGAATGTGAGGGGATGAATCTCCTAAGCCTAATTTTATAAAGTAAAGTTAATAAAAGGCTTTTCAATAAAGGAAACTTAGCTTAACCTATGCATTATACAAGTGGCTGTTGAGGGAAGTCCTAGGAAGGTGTTCTAATGCATGTGTTTATGTATATGTTCGTTATGCATGACTTTGTAGTATTTGTCTACTTGTTATGAAGATGTGCATGGTATGAGTCTGTATGATGTGGTCTTGTTGTTATATGTACTATGTTGGTCTTAATGACTATGTGATGAAGGTCTTGTTGACATGACTGAAGTTGTCTTCACTAACTTGTTGATGTATGCATTGGATGTCAAGGCTTGTATTATTATGATAGGCTTACTAAGTATGTGTGAGGTCATGGGGTTTCACATATACATTGCACTAGTAGACTTAGAGTAGGATTGTGAGTAAGGTCTTATAATGCATTTATGTGAAGTAAATTGAATAGATGTGCAAGTTGATGTAGCTTACTGAAATGTTATTATGGTCTTAGCTTAAATGTGTCTTTGAGGTATTATACTTCTATAATGGTATGTGTTGGCTTATGTAGGATGTATGAATGATTCCTTGTGCCCTTAAGGTGATGCATTGCACCAAGTATCACTAGACAGTTACTGTAGAGGTTAAGGAGTTAAAGAAAAGATGTTCACTGTAAAGAGGAAAATACTTACTGTAAAGTGTAAATAGCTCACAGTAAAGTGAACCCAAATGTGGCTTAAATTCTATATGAATGATATAAATGCTATTGTATAAAGGTTTATGAAGTTTTCACAAAAAGGCATAAAATATGATTTCAAGAAAAAATGCCCCTTTTAAATGCATGTTTTTGCATGGTTGTCATACTTAGTGCATTCTTGTACTAACTCCATTATTTTAAACTTTTTACACAAAGTGTAGGTTATGGATTCTTAAAGGATGTCTCTATGATTGAAGATCTTGATATGTGATTTCCAAGCTCAAGGAAAGGAATCCTTAAGTCCAAGGATGTCCTATGTCTAGTTAACTATAAAGTGTTGTACTATTGTACTTATGTATTACGTTGTAAGGGTCGTATCCGTAGAGTATTTTTATGATTTTGAGTCTAGGATGGCAAAAAGTGACTAAAGTCTTTAACTCTGTACTATGATATTTTATATATAATGAAAGTGATGTTCCAGCATATGAAGTGCTATGAAAAGTTTTAAATTGTTCAGAAAATTTACCTATGACAATGCAATGAATGATAACTATGGGCTTGTATAAAACCTCTAAGAGGTCAAGTACGTCATGTTACATCTAGGGGTGCTCCCCGGATGTGACACAATAGTCACTTAAGAGTTATCATGATGATACACTGTTGTTTCACGCTGCTAGGGCATCCTATACCTTTCCATAAGTATAGAACTTGAACTACTTAGTGGATCCACTAATCTATGGTAAAAAGAACTAAGGAATCATCTCAAATGTATGAACCTTTTCTTCTCATGGTGGCTACATAGTTTATGGGGGCTGTGAGTTGTCCGAACTCTCCTCATACCGGAGCTCAACACTACACCCAAGATATGATACTAGGTCTTATATTTTTTTTAAAAGAAAAACATACTTCTTTATATGATTTGAGATAATTGCTCAAAATCTTAGCTCAAAGGATATCTTGGAAATCAAAGTTATTTTTATTGCTTAATTGTGAAAGCATTTACTCTTTAAATGAAAACCAGCCCAAAGTCTATTTACTGAAAAACTAGCTCGAAGGCTCTTTAATAAAAACTAGTCAAAGACTCTCTACGCAAAACTAGCTCAAAGGCTCTATACTGAAAAAAAGCTCAAAAGCTCTTTACCGAAAAACTAGCTCAAAGTCTCTTTACCAAAAAAAACAAGATCAAATGTTCTTTAATTGAAAACTAGCTCAAAAGCTCTTTACTTAATTACTATCTCAAACACTATTTTGGAAATCAAAGTTTCCTTTCTTTCTTGTTTAAATGTGAAAACATTTTAAACCCTTTGGAATACATAATTCACATATAATTTTGAAGAAATGAACTTCAATCTTTACTCTTTACTCTTTACTATTTACTCAACTTAAAATTTTATTTCTTAAAACAAAGTTGAAATGTTTGAGAAAGAATTTTGAAAACCTTATGAACTCATCTTGACTTACTTAACTTCTAGACTTGACTCTTAACTTTGGTTGAATTTTAATTTATGAAATTCATGGTTATGATTCATTTTTCTTAATGATTTCTAGATTTTTAGATGTCATTTAAAGTAGTTAGAATCAGCAATGTGTTTGTACACTTTAAGAGGACTTAAGCAGACTGAACGATGAAAAACTGGTGAAAAACAACGATTTGGGAACATCCCGAGCGCTCCGCACCAGACCCAAAGTTCTGAGGATCCTTTTGAGTGCACTAAAGGCGCACCGCCTCATCCTTTCTGGCACTATGGGGGTGCGTCGTGCGACCTTCTCCTTAGGTGCGTCTGACGAGTTTTTCAACTCATTTTCTGATCATAAATGATTTTTAAATCAATTCCTGTTCTCAATACTTTCTTGGATTCAGATTTGAGACACATGTACACTAGAATCTAATTTGAACCGTCTCTAAACATCACTAAAACACCTCAAGAAAACCCAATAATCACAATTCACATGTAAGTTCAAGAATGAAAACAATTCAAGAACATCAATGTCTAACTCTTTTAGGAAGAAAATCTCTAAATTAAACATGATTTTCCCCAAGTGAATGGACCCAACACTACGTGATCTCACATACCTCGCAGGGATAACCCCTTGACGAAATCCACAAGCTAAACTTGATGATCTTCACGAATGTTTCTTCTCTTCTTTTTACTTCTCTAAAACACTAACTCAAAATCTTCAAATCATAAACTAAGTAAATTTTGTTTAGAACCCTAGGTAATTACCAAAATCGAATGAAAATAAAAGGGTAACGAAAAAACAAACTACCCTTCTAAAATCCGGTTTTAGACTTTTCTTATTCCAACAACCCAACTTCTAAAGGGCATATATTACTCATATACGAACTCGATATCTTGCAAATTTTGTGGCACTGGAAAGATAATTCCAAGAGATTTTTAACCATATCTGGAAATACACCTAAATCATCCTGAACTAGGAGTTTTGGCCGTTTGAAGTTGACCAAAACTCAATTTTTCCTAAATCAAACAAATTTCCAGATTTTCATTATTTCCAAAAATGATTATTTCAAATTTTTAGCTTCTTCCTACTAATTTCAAATTGGAGATGTTACAGTTGGGGTCAAAGTTGGGTCGAGTCGAGGTCTAAGTTAGGTCTTGGTTCAGGGTTGGTGTTGGGTCGAGTATGGGGTTGGGGTTGAGATGGGAGTCGGGTCTCAGGTCGAGGTCGAGGTCAAGGTTCGGTCTCGAGTTGGGGTTTGGATCAGGGTCATGGTCAAGTGTCAGATCAATTATCAAGGAGTTAGTTTTTAGGTTAGAAATTATTTTCTTAAAAAGTATTTTCTACTCTCTAGCTAAAAAGGAAAGAGAAAAAAGGTTTCCATTCCTTTAGGTTGAATTTCAATTTTTGTGTAGGATTAGGATTTGACTTTTCTTTTAATCATTTTCCTTTACGATTTTGAAATCCAATTTCCTAATTACTTGCACACTACACTTATGATTTAGTAATGATAATCGCAACAGGTTTACAGACTACATCGTAATTTCCTCAGAGTAAACAAGAAAAGTAAGGTCAATTAGAAATTAAACAAATCAATTTCCCACATAAATACTGTATATATTACTACTTAATGTAACTGAATTACAACTGAGAATTTGAATAACAAGTTAACAGAAAACAATGATGCAAATTACGAATAGCAAGAAATGGATGAACACTTCTATTTTTACTCAGTTGGTGGCAACTTGAATCGACACATTGGACAACTTGGTGTCTTCAGAAGCCAAGTCTCAATGCAGCCAGAATGGAAACTATGGTTGCAAGGCATGTTGTATGCTTCTGAACCAGGTAAGCACTTGCTCATGCATATCGAACACTCATCAGTCAATTCGTTTTCAGTAAAATCTACTTTCTGTAAGTATTGCATGATTGATCTTATTGAAGGCAATGACATGAATTCCCTCCTAGCTAGATCAACTAAAGAATCTATTAGTGCCCTTTCACAATCCTCATTGAAATAGGTTCTCTGATTAATTGTGTTCCTTGCAATTGTTTCCACGAAATCATTTAGGAGTTGGAATTCTTCATACAACCACGATGAATCCTGTCCCAAATATAGCTTGATTTCATCACGAACGTTATTCCAAAGTATTGGTGCTAAGTTTGCATAATAATGGAAAAGCATATTCACTTTAGTAAGTTCAAATTCTTGAGGAGGAAGAAAAACTTTCTTAACAAATATTAGGATGACACAAACACTATCGTCATCCTGAAAAGGAGGCGTAACGTTGTCCAATGTATGAACAAACTCCAAGATTTGTTGGATAAGATCATCTTTGGTCTCCAAAATTTTATCAACACCATCCCATTTAAAATTTTCTAATGGATAAGGAAAATCAAATGCCGAAATGTCTTTGTCAAAAATATCCCACGATAATGACTTGTTTTTATAAGTACCACACGTAGCATTAGAGTGGCACTCTTCAACAATGTTGTCACCACAAGTATAAGCATGTTTAGCAATTAGATTAATCTCCACACTAAAATTGTTACCTGTAATGGATGAACGAACGGGACCTCTTTTAGCATTAGAAATCTGGGGAAACACATTAATCACATTGACAATGGATGAGTCCATTTGATGAAATGTTTCGATATGAAAATTGAGTTTTGTGTAGGTAGGATTAGGATTTGAGTTGTTCCTTTTATATTTTTCATTTTTTAAATCTTCTTATGGAAATACTAAACTTTCAAATATGGAATTTTATTTATTACCATATTGAGGCCCATTACAAGTTGATGTGCATACACACTATATTTTGGTAAGCTCTATTTGTCTATATTTATATATATAGTGATAACATGAATTTTTTTACAAATATTCTTTGATTGGCTTTTTGCCCTTTATTAATTATATTTCTATAATAGGCCAAATCGTTGTTTAGTACTTTTTCCGAAATAGTTGTCACTGAATTATTTTCCTATTATGTAGGATTTTGAAATTAATAAAAGGTAAAAGCTATTAAATTTCTACCATATATGTACATTATTTGTTTTTTTATTAAAAAAAATTATGTAAAATAATTAAAATATATTCCATATTGATTTTTTATTACTTCGGAATCATCATTATCTTCAAAAAGAAAAAGAACTTGCTACGTGGTATTTACTACGATATGTAATGATCATATTCAAGTATTTACTGAGTCAAGTGTTGATTACTATATGCCATGATCATATTCATGAAGAGTTACATATTATTGTTTAAAAACAAATAAATTTGCAATTAAAGTTCCTTTTATCCATTTTGTTTGCGGAATTTTTTTATAAATTACTAATCTTTCAAATATGATATTTTATGTATCACTACGACTCAACATATCAAGACCCATTATATGTTGATATACATACACGCTATATTTCGGTAAGCTCCATTTACTATATTATGGTAAGAACATGAAGATTTTTACAAATAACGTTGATTGATTTTCTCTTCATTAAAAATATTCAATAATAGATCAAACTGATGGTTAGTACTTTTCTTAAGTAATTGTTATTGTAATTGAATTATTATCCTATTATGTGGGATTAAATAATAAAATATAAGGCTATTAAACTTTATCATAAGTAAATTCTTTATTAATTTAAACTATGAAAAATTGTTTGAAACAAATTGTAAAGTGATTACAATCACAAATAGAAAGACGTCTCTTAACTACACAAGTAATCAAATTTATTTTAGACAAGATGAGACACATATGCAATTATTTAACAACTTATACATAACAAAAGGAATAGAATAATGAGCTTACACAAATGTACGAATACAAAAAATATAATTTAAATGCTAATTAAGAATACTAACCGGTTAAGCACATTAGGAATGGTAGCAATGAAAACAAGTTGATCCGACCTTTACTTGAACAAAAGCAAAGTAGCAAATTAGCACTTGAAAGTTACCGGAAACTTATTTCGTTCAAGAGTAGCAAGAGAGCAATGAGAAAGTTAAGAAGTCTAGTTCTTGTGCTGAGAGAGAATGAATGTTGATGAGAGAACTTTCTATGAAAGATGTGAGTCTGTTAAAAAAAATGCAAAGGGGGTCTCTTATATAGAAGAAGAGAGGGGAACAAATAAGGTAAACAAATATTTTTAAGGAATCAATTAATATTCTATTTTCCTTATTATAAAAGAGGACCATATCCAAAAGTTTTAAAATAATTCATTACCAAATATAAACAAGTAAGAATAAATTAATATAGAGTAATATATTTTCTCCTTAAATAAAGAGGAGCCAAAATCAGAAAGATATTATTCTACCATAAATAAGCAAGTAAGAAATCAATAAACTTACAAATAAGGAAAAATAGATCAATTAATATTATTTCTTTATTTCAAAGGAGTCAAAATTAGATTTAAAAATCTTATTGTCAAATATAAAAAAGTAACAATAAAATTAAGGAGAGTAATATTATTTTTCTTATAATAAGGAAGAGTCAACTTGAAGAACTAATTGGACTAATCATATATTTTTGTATTTTATTCCCAAATTAGCCAAATCATTACCAAATACACACCGAGTAAAGAAATATTCCAGCAATAACGGTAAAATTATGCCAAGGCTACCACACTTAACAAAATCATTTATCACTAAAACATGACAAATTATCGCGTAATTAGTTAACGAATATTATCATCAATGAAGTAACCACACCGAACAATACAAAGGAAATTTATGTCTAAGATCTGTAAAAGCAAACTTTTGATGACGGCCCGTCAAAGCTTCAACGATAATAGGACTCAAAGGATGTAAACTGATACGCTCAAACATACTTCTCAAATGAGAAGTAAAGCGGTCGCGTCAAGTAAATAACTCAACTAGTGAGGTTGGGATCGTTCCCACGAGGAAAATAGTCTAGACTTAACTTCAACTTGTTATTACTATTGTTCGTTTGATGACTTCCTTAGAAAGTAAAAACATAAAAAGGGGGGTTTGTATTTCTAAATAAGTGAAAATAAACAACGAACTTGAAAGAGACACTTAACAGTTTTGAAAGTTGAATTTTTATCAATTAATCAAAGTAACTAGGATTTACGTGTTCCCCACAGGTGCATAACTTGATAATTCTAACTATAACAATTCTTTCCTAGTATCTTTCATGCAAAGTGATAAGTTATGTATTTCTAAATCCTTGGTCCGACATCTAGAAAATGTCACTCCGCACCTTGGTCCGGCTACGTGTGTTGCTTTCCTAACCCTTATCTTTACCTCATATTAAGCATCGTATTCGATATTTGACTCAGTTATTACCTCGTACCAATCAATACTAGCCTATTAGATAGTATACACTAAATCTATGTTGATAATTCTTTTCCTATTATCTACCTCCTTGGTCCGGCAAGTAGCATTAAGGCGAGTTCTAACGTTGATCATCCGTTAAAAAGACTTCTAAGCGAAAGAATTATTAATACATGCAAGACACTATTCTAGAATTGTTATTTTAGCTAGGGTTTATCTCATTATTTGCCTATGGTTCCCACAACCCTAGTTATGGAGTTTAGTTACTCATAGACATAAACACAATATTCAAATATATTAAATAAGAATTCATGTACTTACTTCAATGAGAAAGAATAAAGTCCGAAAGTTTCCTTGATTAATCACCAAAAATCACTTGTAAGAATCTCCAAAAATCAAACACTAATACACAAAGTCTAATAATATGATGTCTAATCTAGCAGAGTCTAACCTCAAAAACGAGGTTTTTCAAACTATTTATAAAAAATAAAAACCTAATTAAACAAGGATTCTAATTACTGGAAATCTGCCAAAACGCGGCTGGGTCGATGGACCTCGCGACGGGCCGTCGTGGTCGCGACGGACCGTCATGGACTCCTTCGTCCCATACTTAGCAATTTCTTCTGTTGCTCTCTTTATTCCCCTCGACAGCAAGTATGACGGACCGTCATAGGCACAACGGTCCGTCGATGGTCTTCGTTTCAAAATACTTCAACTCTTGGAATCTGAGTACTGGGATCACTTCTCTGAACTTCATGACGAACCTGCAGGACGGACCGTCATAGCCACGACGGACCGTCACAAGCTCCGAAACCCCACACTTGGTCAGACTTCCCCATCTTCCTTCAGCAGCTTCTCTACGCTGCCACCTACGGACCGTCACAAGCACGACGGACCGTCATCAACTCCGTAGGTGGCCTTTTTTGCATTTCTTCACTCAAAATCTCCGCATTCCACTTTGGACAGATTTCCTGCAAAACAAAGAGAAACTCATGTAAAAACTAGCAAAAAAAGACTTTCTGACACACTAAACTTAAGGAAAAAGTATTAATTATACCGTGAAACCACGGTATATCAACACCCTCAACTTAAATTCGTTGTTTGTCCTCAAGCGACGCACTATGACTCACTACACAATCTTTGTACAATAGTATTCATGTTTTATCCTTTGCAATCATTTGGCTATCAATCCCGATTGATCTCATCAAATCTATGCATGCTATCACTATTAGGCTTGAAATTTGTGGGATTCGAACATGACACAGACTCACCATGCACTAACACCTATCCTCTTCAATTTCTCACCGAGGTGCTAACAATTCCAGTATTGCAACTAGTGTCCTCACTTCAAAACAAAATCCTCATTTTTCACACAATGATTTCAGTTTGAGTATAAGGATTACTTTTCAACACTCGCTCTCAGAACAAAGTCACACTCATTCATACCTATTTCCAAAAGCTTGCCCTTATTTTCACTGCCTTAAGTTCGCTATACAACCCTTACGATCTCGATAGGACTTTTTTAGCTTGTAACATTGGCTCAGAGTCAGGTAGGGTATATTTAGGTATACTTTAGTGACTTTTTGCCCTCCTTGACATGTCGGCTAAACCTTCCACTGTCTATCACTTTATCTCGCCCAGTTTCTCCCATTCTTTCACCTTGCTATTTTCCCTTCTTCCTTCATTTGTGTAAGTGACTCTTTTCCTTTTTTCTCTTTTTTTTTAACGAGTTCTTGAGTCACTTTACTTTTGTTCTTTCTCTCTCTTTGTTCTTTCAACCCCACTTTCCAGAGCATTCCTCAAAATAGCCACCCTCAACTCATGGCTTTGCCATGAGTCAAGGTACACAATACCCAACGTCGGGTCAGGGCCATAACGAAGGTTGTTTATACATTAGCCACCTTCAACTTATACTTTTGGCATAAGCTGAGGTGCACATGTCCAAGGAGGGACCAGGGCCAACATATTGTTCCCAGAAAAGACCAGTTGGGGTGAAAAAGAAAGGTCTAATTTTAAGCTCAGATTATTTGGATCAAAGAAGGATAACTTTCATTTAGTTTCTTTTATTTAGGATAGAAATGGGCTATCTTGAATAAGGGCCTATGATCCTTTCCTAATTGTTTGTCACAACTTACTTCTAGCAGGACTAACCAGGCAAGTTCTAGCTCAGTACCAATAGTGGACTATTCAAATTTCCTCACACTCACTTGACATCTCATTACTAAACCAGATTATTAGATACCTAGTTCGAATTGAAGACTTAGGGTAATGCAATGGTGTAATTCTATTTCATGCTTAGAGCCACACAATTATCAGTTACTATGCCTAGTCATGCAACATTTTCCAGTTTTCTCAGGATATCATTTTAGCCATCATGCTTCAGAGTTAAACTATGTACAAAAGATATAAACATGCCGGTTCAACAGAAAAAGTAATCAGTCTTTTGGGGAAAAAGAACACAGGCAAGAAAATCCCAAAAGAGGATAGTGAGTTGGGCTACTCAGACTTCACCCTACACTCACTTTCCATTTATTCCACCCCCAACAAAAAAAGCATGTAATTGTCCCCAATGCATAAAAAATCTAAATATTAGAGTGGTAGGTGAAGCAAACCTGTGGCGCAAAGCGCCGTCGATCAGCAAGATGGTGGGTCCAGTTCCCCGGAACCCACGTCCTCTGCAATCTGGATACCCTCAGTGGTGTCCTCAGCAACACCCTCACCATCAGTAGTGCCTCCTGCTGTCTCTACAGTGCGGGAGCTAGACGCCCCAGCCACTATCTGCAATGCTCTGATTTGGTGTGCCTCCGCCTCAGCAAGTGAGGCTCTCCTCGCAGCCTCCATATCTCGGCGCTCCTTCTTCCTTGCTCGCGCCTCATCCTCTGCTCGACCCCTACGCCTTTTGGCACTCTCTCGAGGGGGAGGTGGAGGAATTTCTGAAGTGGTAAACAAGGCGTCCAATACAGTGTCCTCAGCAGGCTCGACAGACTCCAGCACCCTCGCCTCTAGGATCGTGTCGATGTCTGCACGAAGACTGTCGACTGCAGCCTGAAGAGTCGACACATCCACCGGAGGGGCTGGTCGGGCTAACACTCTCAACTCAAAGGCGTCTAGGCGCTGGTTAACTTCAGCAATCTTTCGCTCTGTAAACTGTTGCATTTTCCTCTCTAGACGCTCTTCAAACTCAGTGATCGACTTATGCATCCAAGGCTGGATATGATGCAGAAGAGTGGCCATTTGTGCCTCTAGTTTTTGGACCCTAGCAAGCGGGACCAGTGATGGTAGAGGGGCTGTGCGAGAGGAGCTCGGGGCTGGGCTACTACCCGGGATAGACTCGACCGCGCTAGTGTCAGTGGACGCCTATGTAGCTGCGCGGGCCTGGGTTACCGTATCCGCAAGATCATCAGCAAGTGGTGGCAGCTCTGGACGAGGCCCTCTACGTGGGGCCAACTCATTGGCC
This sequence comes from Solanum peruvianum, assembly GCA_027705065.1. Taxonomy (NCBI): domain Eukaryota; kingdom Viridiplantae; phylum Streptophyta; class Magnoliopsida; order Solanales; family Solanaceae; genus Solanum; species Solanum peruvianum. The sequence goes on from JAKWJD010001759.1 coordinate 10,061,366, forward strand.
TCGTCTCTGATGAGGCCGACATCAACGGTGCCCTGCGGGGTCTTCAACTGATCTATGTGCCATATGGGCACACCTGCGGACCTGCAAAGGGCAAAGATCATACACGGGAAGGGGTAGGTAGTAGTGACCTTGAATGCCCTCTCGTGCATGACTGCCTGGAGAAGCAATGCGAAGTCCACCTCAAAGCCGGCTATCATCGCCGCCATCAACACTGCTCGATCCCAGGTGATGATGTTATCAGCAGCTGTGGGGGAAAGGCAGTGACGGACGAGAAACCACAAGAACTTTGCGACGAACGTGAGGTTGGCCTTCTTGATGGCCCCCTTCGGCTCAGTGACTCAATCGGTACCCTCTCCATCTACTTACAGGTGCAGGTCCATCCACCTCTTGGTGGTCTCTCTCAATGCTGGCTCGCGCAAGAACTGTCCATCCTTTAATATCTGCCAGGCGGTAGTCAAACTCGGCAGTGATGGGGGTCCGCGTAGCATCTGCACTCTCGCCGTATAGGAACCGGCGGATAGCTGGCAGGGAAATGTCAACCTGCACGCCCCGGACTCGAACCTGCTCCAGTGGGGCCTGTTTAGCGGGAGCAGCCCGCCTATCGATCTGTGATCGGAGAGTCGCTACGTAGGATGCGTAGAACTCTCGAACCATTTCTTCGCTGTATCGTCCCAACGGACGTGCTGTCCACTCTAAGCGATGCCTGGTGAAGAGGTTGTGGATCTCCGGCATCGATGGGAGACTCCCTGTAAGTACCCGCCGCTCCAAGGTGAGTGTCCGAGTCATTACTCCTTTATCATTCAGGAACTTGGCGTAGGAGTAAACTTGAAACTGGCCGTCGACACACCACCGGTTTGGCTGGTCAGAGGCTGGTGTTGGGACCTGAGGTGGTGCGCCGGATGTAGAGTCTGAACTGTCAGCCTCATCAGACGAGGCCGACGCTGCAGCAGTGGTGGGGGCGGGAATCTCAGCATAGCCAGAGGCTTCCTCGGACCAGGATACTCCTAAGGAGCCAGACGCTCCTTCCTCATTTGTGGCTGACCCAGAGGGTGTGCCGGTCAGTGTGCGCTCCTCATCAGACTGGGAGGCAGTGACTATGCCGGATGCCACCTTTTTGGGTGTGTCTCTAGGAGCACGTGCAGCACGGGAAGGGGCGGAAGTGCCTGGGGGCACATACTCAGGGTCCCGCTCATCATCAAAGCCGATGATCAAGCGTGCAGACGGGGCAACAGACTTTGATCGCCCGCGTGCGTAGGTTCGGTCTTGCTTGGGTGCCATAGTAGATTGTACCTGCAAAGGATCACTATTAGTACGAGTAGTGGCAAACAAGACAAGCGAAACCATACGATATAAAACAGTGAAAATAATATTTAAATGCTGTATAAAGAGTGACACACGACGGGCCTAGTGACGGCTCGTCGTGACTATGACGGACCGTCGTAAGGTCCGTCTTGGTGTACTTGGACTCTATATAAATAGAGAACCCTGAAAGAGGGTCTCTGACTAGCATGACGGTGTGTGCAGGACGGACCGTCACAGTTACGACGGTCCGTTGTAGATGTCCGTCGTAGGACACTTGGAAAAAAATGGAGACCCTTAGGAGAGGGGTCTCTGACTTCTATGCCGGTCATGCAGGACGGACCGTCGTGGGTACGACGGTCCGTCACAAGTGTCCGTTGAAGGACACTTGGAAAAAAATGGAGACCCTTAGGAGAGGGGTCTCTGACCGGTATGACGGTCATGCAGGACGGACCGTCGTGGGTACGACGGTCCGTCACAAGTGTCCGTTGAAGGACACTTGGAAAAAAATGGAGACCCTTAGGAGAGGGGTCTCTGACCGGTATGACGGTCATGCACGACGGACCGTCGTGGGTACGACGGTCCGTCACATGTGTCCGTTGAAGGACACTTGGAAAAAAATGAGAGACCCTTGGAAACATGATCTCTGTCTAGCAAGACGGTCATGCAGGACTGACCGTCGCGAGGACGAAGATCCGTCACATGTGTCCAGTAGGACAGGGGTGCTAGGGCTTGTGCAACGGACCCTACGACGGTCCGTCGTGGCTACGACGGTCCGTCATCGGGGTCTCGTTCTGAATGACAGAGACAGAACTGTAGGTACCCTAAGCAACCCCGATGAACCCACATGGTCTTGTAGTGTTGTGGACCTATATGTGTCTATCCCAACTACCTAGGAAACTATTAATGCAAAATCACCTATGTCTAGGGTTGTCAATATGGCAAATTCAAACATTTTGAGCCTAGGTTTAGACATAATCATATAAAGGAAACAATATACGACTAAGAACTAAGCTAATACTAACTAATAAACAAAAATACAAGATAAATGAGTATAAATTTAGAGACACATACCTTAGAAATGGAGAAAACGCAAATGGAAAAGGACTCAGTTGGCAGGGTAGACACCTACAGCAGCAGCTCCGACTAGTAGTATGATAGTTTAAAAAGGCTTGGGAGAATTGTGGGGGTAATGATCAGTGAGGGGGAAATGTGGAGTTGAAAAGAGAAGGGAGATGAGAGGAATAATGAAGAATGGGGTGAAAATGAGGGGTGGGGTGTTTAAACGCGGTCAGATTTTGGAAAAGGGTCCAGCCGGGTCGGGTCGGGTCGGTATAATTCATTAATCACGCGACGGTTCCCCGACGATCGTCCGTCACACTTGTGATGACCCATCGTTGGTTCCGTCGTGTGTGCCCTAATTTCAAAATAGCAGAAAAGCGTACCTGGACGACGGATGCATACGACGGTCCGTCGCTGGCGCAACGGTCCGTCGATGTATCCGTCAGTGGCTGCTGCGGAGTAGTTTTCTGCAGAATTTCCTAGTGATGTGCCTGCGAATTTAAAAACCCATTAGTAGAAAAATGCTATCCTTACTAAAAAAAACGGCAAGAATTGGGTTGCCTCCCAACAAGCGCCTTATTTAATGTCGCGGCACGACTAGGGCCACTTGATTACTCAGACTTCATCAAGATGGTATGCGTCGATCACTTCATTCTCCGATTTAGCATGCCCGAGATAGATTTTTATGCGCTGTCCATTCATCTTGAACCGCACACCCTCCTTAGTTTCCAACTCAACTGCTCCATGAGGGAATAGTTGGGTAACCGTGTAAGGACCAGTCCATTTGAACTTGAGTTTGCCTGGAAACAAGCGCAATCTGGAATTGAATAAAAGCACCGAATCCCCGACCATAAACTCTCGTTTTTCAATTTTGTTGTCATGATACTTCTTCATCTTTTCTTTGTATAGGGATGAGCTTTCATAGGCTTTCAAGCGAAATTCATCAAGTTCATTCAACCCATTTAACCGTTGCTCTACAGCTTCGCTCCAATCCATTTTAACTTCTTCATAGCCCACATGGATTTATGCTCTAACTCATCGGAAGATGACAAGCTTTCCCATATACAAGTTGGTATGGAGACACATACCTAAGGGAGTCTTATATGCTGTCCGGTAGGCCCAAAGAGCATCATCAAGCCTCCTTGACCAATCCGTTCTACTAGCATTCACTGTTTTGGACAATATCTGTTTGATCTCCCGATTCGATACTTCAACTTGCCCACTAGTTTGAGGGTGGTAAGGAGTGTCCACATTATGGCGAACCCCGTATTTCTCCAATAACCCCTTGAACAATCTGTTGCAGAAGTGGGAGCCCCCATCACTAATAATGGCCCTTGGGGTTCCAAAACGGGAGAATATATTCTTTTTCAAGAATGCAGTGACACTCTTCCCTTCATTGTTTGCGAGGGCTATGGATTCGACCTATTTAGATACATAATCAACTGCTACTAGAATGTACTTCATTCCGTGAGAACTCACGAAAGGGCCCATAAAGTCAATACCCCAAACATCAAATAACTCAATCACAAGAATGGGGTTTAGAGGGAGCTCTTGCTTTCTTGAAATACCACCATCTCGTTGACATTTTTCACATGCTTTAGAAACCCATGAGCATCTTGATGAAGAGTTGGCCAATAGTAACCACATTGTAATATCTTGTGAGCGGTTCGGATACCACTGTGATGTCCGCCAACAGGTGAAGAATGGCATGCCTCCAACACACTCAACATTTCACATTCTGGCACACAATGCCGAATAAGCCCGTCGGCACAACTTCTATACAAGTATGGTTCATCCCAAAAGAACTTCTTCACATCGTACATGAACTTTTTCCTTTGATGAAAGGAAAAGTCTGATGGAACAATATCACTAGCCAGATAGTTCGCAAAATCTGTGAACCATGGAATCAAGTCTTGTGAAGCAGCCAATACATGTTCATCGGGGAAAGTATCATCAATGTCAGCTTATCCCCTAACTCTCTCATAGCTTCATCCTCTAGACGAGACAAATGATCAGCAACTTGATTTTCAGTCCCTTTTCTATCCAGCACTTCAAAGTCAAATTCTTGCAGCAGTAATACCCAACGAATCAGCCTAGGTTTCGCATCCTTCTTCGCCATCAAATATCTCAATGTTGAATGGTCAGTATGCACTATAACTCTAGTACCTAGCAAATAGGAGCGAAATTTCTCAAAGGCAAAGACTAATGCAAGGAGTTCTTGCTCAGTCACTGTGTAGTTCTTCTGAGCTTCATTTAGGGCTTTACTAGCATAGTAAATTGGGTGAAGGATTTTGTTTCTTCTCTTTCCCAATACTACACCAAGAGCCACCCCACTAGCATCGCACATTACCTCAAATGGACTGTTCCAATCCGGAGAAATAATGATAGGTGCTGACACTAACTTTTCTTTTAGCTCACCGAATGCTTTAAGACAGGATTCATCAAAACAAAATTTACATTCTTTCTCCAGCAATTTGCACAATGGGTGTGCAATCTTTGAAAAGTCTTTGATGAATCTCCGGTAAAAACCTGCATGCCCAAGAAAGCTTCTCACACCTTTCACAGAGATCGGCGGGGGAAGTCTCTCTATTACCTCAACTTTAGCTCGATCAACCTCTATGCCCTTTTCTGAAATGCGATGACCCAACACAATACCCTCTTTCACACCATGAAATGACACTTTTCCCAGTTTAGTACCAAATTGCAGTCTTCACATCTCTTAAGAACCTCAGATAAATTGGTCAAACACCGCTCGAATGAATCACCAACCACAGAAAAATCATCCATAAAAAAATCTATAGTATCCTCCACCATGTCAGAAAATATGACATCATACATCTCTGAAAGGTTGCGGGTGCATTGCACAACCCAAACGACATTCTTCTGAATGCAAAGTCCCATATGGACAAGTGAAAGTGGTTTTCTCTTGATCTTCTGGTGCAATAGAAATCTGATTATACCCGAATACCCATAGAAAAAAACAATACCACCTTTTTCCGGCAGTCTATCCAACATCTGATCCATGAAGGGCATAGGAAAATGGTCTTTTCAGTCCATAAGTTCAGTTTACGGTAATCCATACACACCCTCCATCCAGTAACCGGTCTCATTGGAACAAGTTCATTCTTTTCATTGGGGACCACAGTCATTCCCCCTTTCTTAGGTACACACTGAACCGGGCATACCCAACTACTATCGGCGATTGGATAGATTACTCTGGCATCCAACCACTTGATGATTTCCTTCTTCACAACCTCTTGCATAGGAGGATTCAAGCGTCTGTGGTGCTCAATACTCGGCTTATGATCAGGCATGAGTTGGATTTTATGAGAGCAAATACCAGGAGGGATCCCAATAATGTCCACAATGGTCCACCCAATAGCTCTTTTGAACCTTTTTAGTACCTTCACCAAACTCTGAACCTGTTGTTCATCCAGGTCTGATGCAATGATTACCGGCAAAGTGTCACCCTTTCCTAAGAATTCATACCTGAGATGAGGTGGGAGAGCTTTTAGTTCTAATTTTGGAGCTTCCTCTATAGATGGTTTAGCGGGTGGGGACTCGCGATTCTTCATATCAAGCTCAAATTTCTTCGGTTTAAACCGAACATCACCTCGGTCAAGAGCCGCGACTAATGACTCATACTCTTCAATGCAATCGCTATCAAAGTTCATTATCACTGCCGCTAATGCTTTTGACACCTAGACGTTCTTCTATTTGTGTCTCAAATGTCTCCCCATGTTGTAGGATATAGCAGATGCCGATTGGAGCTCACCACTCTGCCTCATGGACCTACAAATATTAAAGGTCACTTCCTCATTGTTCAACCGAAATTTCATTTGCCCCTTTTCCATGTCTACTAAGGCTCTTCCCGTAGCTAGGAATAGCCTCCCAAGGATAATAGGCACTTCAAAATCAACCTCACAATCAAGAATAACAAAATCAGCCGGAAATATGAATGACTCCACTTTTACTAGCACATCATGAAGTATCCCTATGGGCCGTTTTACTGTTCGATCAGCCATCAGTAGCCGCATCGCAGTGGGCTTTGGGTCACCCAAACCCAACTTCTTTTAAATCGAGAGAGGCATGAGATTTATGCTTGCCCCCAGATCACATAATGCTTTCGCAAAATGTAATATCCCGATTGTACAAGGAATAGTGAACGCACCCGGATCTTCTTTCTTTTGGACCAGAGATCTTGTAGCAATAGCACTACAATGTTGCATTCTATCATCATCCTCAAAAGTAACCGATCTTTTCTTTGTGACCAGATCTTTCATAAACTTGGCATAACCGGAAATTTGTTCTAAAGCTTCTACCAAAGGGACATTGATAGAAAGTTGCTTCAACATTGTTATAAAACGCCTATTTGCCATCCTCGGTCTTTTTCACACTAATCTTTGAGGAAATGGGGGTGGTGGCCTAGGCATAAGAATTACCTTTTTGGGCACTTCACAGCATCTTTTTCTCAGTCTCATCCCCTAATTCAGCATCAACATCTACCACTTTATCAGTATCTTTTGTCACCTTTTTCTCATTAGATGGCATAGGTGGGTCAATGGTTTGCTTGCCACCGCGAGTAGTAATTGCCATACAATGTCCATCATTTTTTGGATTTTGGACAGTGTTGCTAGGAAGAGTGCCCGGTTGCCGTGTGTTCACAGTTGCAGATAATTGGGCCAATTGTAACTCAATTTGGTTAATCGATATTGCATGTGTATCAACTTTTTGCCCAATACCCGCTAAATCATTCCTCAACTTATTATTGTGCTCATCACTAGCATCGAACCTCCTCATCATTTTATGCAACATATCCTCAACTCGCAACATACTACCTCCACCATCCTAGGAGTAACTTTCAGATTTTGAGGAGGAACATAGGGTCCATTCCTGTCGTTTCTGTTACCATAGCTACCCCTGTTGAAGTTGTTGTCGCGATTGTAGTTTTCCATCTCGGACATAATAACCCTCACAATTGTAGTTACCATAGTTCCGACCTTGGTTCCCTTGACCTTGGCGCCAATTTTCCTGATTAGAGCCTTGGGCACTTGGTCGGAAACCCCCCATCTATTCATTTACTGCATAGAAATCCTCCTCATAATAACACTCATCGTTTGGAGGTGGTGGTTTAGCCAAGTAGTTGACTGCATTTATCTTTTCTGCACCCCTAGTGACATGTTTTAGTACCAACCCAAGCTCAGTTCTCATCTGATCCATTTCTTCACGAATATCATCTGTGGCTGGGTTGTGAGTGGACTGCACCGCGAAGGTTTTTCTCCCTGTATCGGACTTCCTAGTACTCCAAGCTTTGTTATTTTGGGAGATTTTCTCTAGTTTTTATGCAATCTCAGCATAAGGGCATTCTCCATAAGATCCACCTACTATAGTGTCTAACACCGCTTTATTGTTATCATCTTGTCCCCGATAGAAGTATTCCTTCCGTGACTCATCATCTATACGGTGGTTTGGAACACTTCTCAAGAATGAGGTGAATCTATCCCAAGAACTACTAACTGACTCCTGGTAGTGCCACAAAGTTGTTCACCCTGTCTTTGTGGTTTAATTTCTTGGAGACCGGATAGTAGCGTGCTAAGAAGACATCCCTTAGTTGGTTCCAAGTGAAGATGGAGTTGTATGGGAGCTCAGTGAACCACATAGCAGCCTCTCTCGTCAGTGAGAGAGGAAACACTCTGAGACCTATTACATCTAGATCAAAATCAAGCCTCCCCACACAACTTTTACACACTGCCCTTACCTTAGCTATATGGGCATGTGGATCCTCGGAAGGTAGCCCTAAAAACAAACCTCTGGCAGTGAGCATTTGCATCAGGCTACTAGTTACCACAAAAGTGTGGCCTGTGGTAGAGGGGGCAAGACAAGTGGCCCATCCGAGTCTGCTATGTTATCATACCCTCTGTAGTATGCTTGGGGCCGTGGAACGGTTTCTGTCCCCTCTGTTGATGTTCACCCGGAGCGTCGGGTAACATCTGACCATGAACATCCACTGGATCTGGATGTTCTGGTTTGGATCCTCATCATTTATTCCCAAGTTTTGATTCATTTGCGCAGTGTACGCTCTAGCTCGTGATCGTAAGGAAACAAGGGTTCTCTTCCTCTCCGTGTATTTGGCATACAAGGGGGATAGTTCTGAAAGGAAATCAAAAACAATAAAACAAAGTAAAATCAAGAAAATATCAACTAAACTATAGTAATAAGTTCAAGTTAATCTAAAAGCTAAATTCCCCGGTAGCGGCGCCAAAATTTGATACGCTCAAACTTACTTCTCAAATGAGAAGTAAAGCGGTCGCGTCAAGTAAATAACCCAACTAGTGAGGTTGGGATCGTTCCCACGAGGAAAATAGTCTAGACTTAACTTCAACTTGTTATTACTATTTTGGTTGATGACTTCCTTAGAAAGTAAAAACATAAAAACGGGGGTTTTGTATTTCTAAATAAGTGAAAATAAACAACGAACTTGAAAGAGACACTTAACAGTTTTGAAAGTTGAATTTTTATCAATTAATCAAAGTAACTAGGGTTTCGTGTTCCCCACAGGTGCATAACTTGATAATTCTAACTATATAATTCTTTCCTAGTATCTTGCATGCAAAGTGATAAGTTATGTATTTCTAAATCCTTGGTCCGACATCTAGAAAATCTTACTCCGCACCTTGGTCCGGCTACGTGTATTGCTTTCCTAACCCTTATCTTTACCTCATATTAAGCATCGTATTCGATATTTGACTCAGTTATTACCTCGTACCAATCAATACTAGCCTATTAGATAGTATACACTAATCTATGTTAATAATTCTTTTCCTATTATCTACCTCCTTGGTCCGGCAAGTAGCATTAAGTGAGTTCTAACGTTGATCATCCGTTAAAAAGACTTCTAAGCGAAAGAATTATTAATACATGCAAGACACTATTCTAGAATTGTTATTTTAGCTAGGTTTATCTCATTATTTGCCTATGGTTCCCACAACCCTAGTTATGGAGTTTAGTTACTCATATCCATAAACACAATATTCAAATATATTAAATAAGAATTCATGTACTTACTTCAATGAGAAAGAATAAAAAGTCCGAAAGTTTGCTTGATTAATCACCAAAAATCACTTGTAAGAATCTCCAAAAATCAAACACTAATACACAAAGTCTAATAATATGATGTCTAATCTAGCAGAGTCTAACCTCAAAAACGAGGTTTTTCGAACTATTTATAAAAAATAAAAACCTAATTAAACAAGGATTCTAATTACTGGAAATCTGCCAAAACGCGGCTGGGTCGACGGACCTCGCGACGGGCCGTCGTGGTCGCGACGGACCGTCATGGACTCCGTCGTCCCATACTTAGCAATTTCTTCTATTGCTCTCTTCATTCCCCTCGACGACAAGTATGACGGACCGTCATAGGCACAACGGTCCGTCGAGGGTCTTCGTTTCAAAATACTTCAACTCTTGGAATCTGGGTACTGGGATCACTTCTCTGAACTTCATGACGAACCTGCAGGACGGACTGTCATAGCCACGACGGACCGTCACAAGCTCCGTAACCCCACACTTGGTCAGACTTCCCCATCTTCCTTCAGCAGCTTCTCTACGCTTCCACCTACGGACCGTCACAAGCACGACGGATCGTCATCAACTCCGTAGGTGGCCTTTTCTGCATTTCTTCACTCAAAATCTCCGCATTCCACTTTGGACAGATTTCCTGCAAAACAAAGAGAAACTCATATAAAAACTAGCATAAAAAGACTTTCGAACACACTAAACTTAAGGAAAAAGTATTAATTATACCGTGAAACCACGGTATATCATAAACATCAAATCATATGAACACATCCAATGAAATTTAACAAGATATTCCAATTGATGTAAGCCTGAATGATACTTAAACTAATAATAATGAACAAACTTCAAAAGATTAACATACTTTAAACAAGATGCACATCAATTTTCACATAAACATACATGAAATTTCCATGAAAATTGAGATCAAACTGTAGGTAAAAGAGAAGAATAAAAATGCTAAAAAGCGAGATAATAATTTAAAGTGAATGTACCCGTACGGATCTGTTGAGATCCGTCTCTGAATTCGCTGGAAATTGTTGTTGCCGCTGTTGTTCTCGCCTACTCTGTCCCTGCAAAAGAGGAAGAAGAGAACAGAGAAAAGACGGAGGGGAAGGGGAGAAGAGGAAGATGAGAGGGATAGAGGGGATTTAGGCGGGGAAGAGGAAGACGAGAGGGAGAGAGGGACGCTGCCAGCAGCTGCTGGCTGGTGTCTTCTTCGCCGGTGGGGGCTGCTGCCAGCAATGGTGGTTCCCGTCGAGTTGCAGATTTTGCCGGAATTGCTGGCCGGTGGGAAGTGTTGGTCGCTTCTGCCTATGCTCGCCTTTTGCTGCTGGGACGGAGAAGTTGTTGCTGCTGTTTTCTCACCGAGCTGTTGTTGCTGATACCTGCAAAAGAGAGGAAAAGACAGAGGAAAATGGACGAGTGGAGAGAAAGAGGAAAAGAGAAACGGCAACACCCCGGAGAGGGGGCTGCTTGCCTCGTCGAACCGCTTCTCCTAGTGGCCTGGGATTCTTCTAGAAATGGAGCTGATGGGTCTTGCCGACGTCTGCTGGTCGCTGACTGCTTCTGCTGGAGCTGACGTTGTTACCTGCAAAAGAGAGTAAAAAAAAGGAGAAGAGGAAGGGGAAGAGAAGAGACGGGATAGGGGAGAAGGGGAGGAGGAGCGACGGGAGAGGGAAGGAAGAGAGGAGAGGGGCGGCGGAAAAAGAGGTGAGGAAGAGAGAAGGGAGAAGGGACGACGGAAGAGGAAAAAGAAGAGGGGGGATGCAAAGGAGGAGAGGGAGAGGGGGCTGCCTGGAGGCCATCCTTGCCGGCTAAAATAGGGGTCGTCGAAAAGAATGGGGAGAGAGAGATAGGGGCGGCTGGAGAGATAGAGGGGAGGAAGAGAGAATGAGTTTTTCTTGGTTTGGTGTTTTAGGGTATTAGGATTTAGGAAGAATAGAAGGTTAAATCTTGACCGTGGGATTTAACAAGAGATAAAGGGCTAGGATTCGATTTTGGATTTATTTTAAAGATGGACGGATGATATTAAAAGATGAAAAATTAAAATCAAATTGGTTGGAGGATTGGAATTGCTAAAAATGCAATTGAAATTGGCTAGAATTGAAATGAAAGAGTGGCTAAAATTTTAATTGGAGTGGCTAGAATTGGAAGAAATTTAAATAATTTTAAGGAAAGTGTAAGAATTAATACTATATGAATTGGGGCCAAAAATCAAGAAGAGAAGTTCGTCACAACATTCTAAATTAAATCTTTGCATTTGAGTTCATGTACTGTTGAGTAATTCTTCTACTGAGTATTAAGTCAGGCCAAGGGTTCTCTTGGGGACCAATAATGATTCTCGAGTGTCGATCACATCTATGGTGTAGGCTTGGGGCGTGACTTCGGGTAGTGTTCGAAGTCAATTCTCGGGTCGAGGTTAAGGTTAAGTTTTGGATCAGGGTTGGGGTATAGTCTTGGGTCAAGGTTGCATCAAGCTCCGAGCCTATACCCTGGGCATGCCCGGAGCTCAAGAACCATTGCTGGCCCCAGTGAACCCTTGGCATGGCTTACATACTCAGCTAACGACTTTAACATAAGAAAAAGGATTCAAATGCTACATAACTCAACTTTCTCAAACTGAACTCATAATGTTTTAAAAATAAACATTTAAATTAGTCAAAGTGGCAACTTAAATATTAACATAAGCCAATAACAAAGTAAAGACAAACAATTAACTAATTGTGCATCTATGAAGCCTTTTAAACTGAGATGGATGTTGGGATAATACACAAGACTACCTAATGAATGAATATACTGAAACTATAAAAGGATCCTTCGGAAAGCTAGGAGGCTTACCAACTGACTTTGAGTGATCAACTGAATCAACGATGCGCTGGATGTTGATCCTAATTACCTATGTCTGCATCATAAAATGATGCAAGCCAACTGACATCACTACATTACATGTACGAGTATGCGAGTTTGAACGGTAAACAAACATAAGCTTGAAAGGAACTGAAGAACTTACCTGAATCAACTCAACTCAACATAATTGAACTGATTTCAATATAAAATAGATAAAACAAGAGCAATATAAATAAAAGCTCTAAAACTTCAACTCTGTTCATTTAGAAATACAATAATTACTCTATATGTATGCAAAGATACAATATGAACTCTATTTATATATGAAAATACAAATACTTCTGATGTATATAAAAATACAAAATAATGTTGTGGGAGTTTCTCTAACTGACAACTATCACTTAAGAGCTATCTTGATGATACACTGTTTTGCCCCACGCTGTCAGGGTCGTCCTACACCTTTCCATTAGTATAGAACTTGAACTACTAAGTGGATCCACTAGCCTATAGGAAACAATACTAAGGAATCATATGAAAAGTATGACCCTTTCTCCCATGATGACTACATAGTTTATGGGGGTTGTGAGTTGTCTGAACTATCCCACATATCGGTGGTCAATACTACTCCAAAAATGTGATACTAGCTTTAATGTTTTTTTTAAAAAAACAATTCTTTTTTCTGTGATTTGAGATAATTGCTCAAAATCTTAGATCAAAGGCTATCTTGGAAATCAAAGTTTCATTTATTGCTTAATTGTGAAAGCATTTACTCTTTAACTGAAAACTAGCCCAAAGTCCATTTACTGAAAAACTAGCTCAAAGGCTATTTACTGAAAATTAGTTCAAAGACTCTTTACTGAAAACTAGTCCAAAGGCTCTTTACTAAAACTAGCTTAAATGCTCTTTAATGAAAAACTTGCTCAAAAGCTCTTTATTTAATTACTATCTCAAACGCTATTATGGAGATCAAAGTTTCCTTTCTTTCTTGTTCAAATGTGAAAACTAGTCCCCATATACTTTTGAATAAATGAACTTAAATCTTTACTCAACTTGAACTTTTAAGTTTTAAAACAAAGTTAAAATGTTTGAAAAAGACTTTAGAAAACCTTATGAACTCATCTTGACTTGCTTATTAACTTCTAGTCTTGACTCTTAACTTTCTTTGAATTTGATTATGATTTATTTTTCTGGATGATTTCTAGATGTTTAGAAGTCATTTAGAGTAGTTAGAATCAATGGAAAGTTTCAGTACACTTTAAGAGAACTTAAGCATACTGAACGAAGAAAAATTGGGGAAAACAACGATTTGGGCAAATCCTGGGCACTCCGCGCCAGACCCAATGTTCTGAGGATCATTTTGGGAGCACTACAGGCGAGCCACCTCAGCCTGCTTGGCGCTATGGGGGCACGTCGTGTTACCTTCTCCTCAGGTGCGTCTGACCAGTTTTTCAACTCATTTTCTTATGCTAAATCATTTTAGATCAATTTCTTCTCTCAATACTTTCTTAGATTTAGATTCCAAACACATGTACACTAGAATCTAATTTGAAACGACTTTAGCATCACTAAAATGCCTCAAGAGAACCGTTTAATCACATGTACGTTCAAGAAGGAAAACAATTCAAGAACACAACTCAAGAACATCAATGTCTAACTCTTTAAGGAAGAAAATCGGTGAATTAAACATGATTGGCGCGTGGGTGAATGGACCCAACGCTATATGATCTCACATACCTTGCAGAGATCACCCCTTGACGAAATCCACAAGCTAAACTCGACGATCATGACGAATCTTTCTTCTCTTCTCTTAAACACTAACTCAAAATCTGCAAAGCGCAAACTAACTAAGTTCTGTTTTGACCCCCTAAGTAATCACCAAAAACGAATTAAAATAAAAGGGTAAGAAAAAGACCAAATTACCTTTCTAAAATCCGGTTTTAAACATTCTTTATTTTAACAGTCCAACTTATAAAGGACATAACATACTCATACGAACTCGATATCACGCAAACTTGGTGGCACTAGAAATATCATTACAATTGATTTTCAACCATATTTGGAAGTACACCTAACTCATCCTGAGCTAGAAGTTATGGGCGTTTGAAGTTGACCAAAACTCATTTTTTCCTAACTTAAACAAATTTCCATATTTTCACTATTTCCAAAAATAATTAGTTCAAATTCTTAGCTTCTTTCTAGTTATTTTAAATTGCGAGATGTTCTAGTTGGGGTCGAGGTTGGATCTCGAGTCGAGATCTAAGTTGGGTCTTGGTTCAGGGTTAATGTTAGGGCCAAGTATGGGGTTGGGGTTGAGATGGGATTCGGGTCTCAGGTCGAGGTAGAGGTCAGGTCTCGAGTTGGGGTTCGGGTCAGGGTCACGGTCAAGTGCCAGATCAATTATCCAGGAATTAGTTTCTATGATAGAAATTATTTTCCTAAAAAGTATTTTCTACTCTCTTGCTAAAACGGAAAGAGAAAGAAGGTTTCCACTCCTTTGGGTTGAATTTCAATTTTTGTGTAGGATTCAGGTTGGACTTTTTTTTAATCATTTTCCTTTTCGATTTTGGAATCAAATTTTCGAATTACTTGCATACTAATGTTATGATTTTGCAAAGATAATCTTGACAGGTTTATGAACTACATCGTAATTTCCTTACATAAAGCAAGAAAAATAAGATTAAATCTTTACCATATATATATATATATATATATATATATATATATATATTATATATATATATATATATATATATATATATATATATATATAAATGTTACCACTAGACAAAGTGTCTAGCTGCCTTCTATTAGAAATAAAAATCTCAACAGGGATAAGTACAAGCAAGGGGGCTAGACCTTACCTTACCAATCCTAATGCGGGAACAAACCTTTACTAATTAACAAGTATGAATAAAATATGAGCTAGAGAGAACTAGGTATTTTGTGATCACCACAGAGTTTAACTCTATGATGATATTACAAATGAGGATGCTTAAATAGTGCAAAATTATAACAACCAAGAGGAAGGTTGAGTTATCGAGCTCAACTTTCCTTTTAAAGATGCATGAATTAAAAAGAATGGGTTTCCCATCTAAAGTAACATGTAGTATTCTGCTTATGTCTTCATCTTCAAATCCATCCAACAACACTTTATACTTCATCACTTCTTCTTGGAATTATTGGATCTTGTCGAATATGCTGACACTGTCATATGATTCTGCTTTGTCAGTAGCATTAGTAAGTGCCTTGGAACAAACTCCTCAGTCACATGGTCATCCCAACTATTCTTTCTTCCGTGCTTCTTTTTGTTATTGTGGTGTTGCCTAGGAGAAACATTCGCATCCCTAGCTGCATTCTCAAAGCACTGATCCAACCAATCCTCTTCATCACTTTCCTCATCTTGTAGATTAGGAAACTTATTTGGGACAAAAAAACTACTAAAACCAACTTTTTAGTGTTAATAGGTGTAAGAGAACCCAACCTTTCATCAGACCTTCCAATTGTATCAATAAATCGAAATGTTTTGAACATTAGAATCAATGCTACTACTCTTAGGCACAAACACTGGTGCTCCGGGACTCAATTTACTATGAGGTGTGTGTTGGGAAAACGCGGACAAACACAAAAGTATATATGGTAAAAGTAATGAAATAAAATGGGAAAATAACGACACCAAGAATTTTACGTGGAAACCCTTCTGAATAAGGGAAAAAACCACGGAACAAGAGGAGCAACTGATATTACTATAGTAAGGAATTTTACACTGTGTAGTCACGAATACAACACTCAAAGTGACTACTACACACTCAAAAGGAACAACACTCTTTTGGTTTCCGTCTTACTAAATATCGCTCACACTCTATTTTTCTTCACACACTATTTTTGTATAGTCTATGGAATACCTCACTTTGCTCTCAAAATGGTTTTTCACTCTAACTTGGTGTGTTCTACAAATGAGCAAGAATGCTCTATTTATAGAAGGATAAAACCATGCCTATGTCACTAATGACATATGTAAACATAGCAAAGTCAAGAATGGTTGCAAATCTTACCAATTTGCCAACTACCAAATCTTTCAAAGTCAAGAATGGTTGCAAATCTTACCAATTTGCCAACTACCAAATCTTTTCTTTTCAACTCCAATTACTATTCCTTTTTAACAATTGCTTGTACCAATTGAATAGCTAAAGTTGACAAAAACAATGGGATGGATTCAACAAATCTCCCCCTCCAGTCCCATTTACTAGAAGAAGGTATCTTCAACTTCTTTAGAGAGAGCTCATACCCACAAGTTCTTTGCATAACTCGACTTGTCTTTCGGTATCATCTTGGTCAGCATATCTGCAGGATTTTCACTTGTGTGAATCTTTTTGACGTGAAATGATTCATTCTCCACTTTCTCACGAATCCAATGATATCTGACGTCAATGTGTTTTGTTCTTGCATGGTACATGGAGTTCTTGCTTTAGTCTATTGCACTCTGGCTGTCACAATAGACAATATACTCCATCTGATTCAAACCAAGCTCTTGAAGAAATCGCTTTAGCCATATCATCTCCTTGCCGGCTTCAGTAGCCGCAATATACTCAGCTTCAGTTGTAGATAGTGCAACACACTTCTGCAACTTTGACTGCCATGATATAGCTCCCCCTGAAAAAGTAAACAAATATCCAGTAGTGGATTTTCTGTTATCAAGGTCACCTGCCATATCAGAATCTGTATAGCCTTTCAAGATTGGATTTGATGCTCCAAACACAAGCATTCATCTGAGCTTCCTTTAAGATACCTGAGTATCCATTTCACAGCTTCCCAATGCTCTTTTCCCGATTTTCGAGAAATCTACTGACAACACCAACTGCGTGAGCAATATCAGGTCTAGTGCACACCATTGCATACATTAGACTTCCGACGACGGAGGAATATGGAACTTTGGCCATGTTCTCTTTTTCCTCCCTAGCTGTAGGACACATCTTCTTGCTCAACTTCATATGACCAGCAAGAGGTATACTCACAGGCTTCGCATTCTTCATATTGAAGCGCTCCAGTACGCGTTCAATGTACTTCTTCTGGGACAAATAAATCTTCCTTTCATCTCTAAGACGAGTAATTCTCATGCCCAAAATTTGTTTGGCATGACCCAAGTCTTTCATAGAAAAAGACTTACACAACTCTTTCTTCAGCTCGTCAATCTTGGAAGTATTCTTGCCCACAATCAACATATCATCCACATACAACAAAAGGATGATGAAATCATTGTCAGAAAATTTTTGTACAAATACGCAATGATCTGAAGAAGTCTTCTTATAGCCTTGCTCCCCCATAACAGATTCAAACTTTTTGTACCACTGTCTGGGAGCTTGTTTTAGGCCATAGAGACTCTTTTTGAGTTTGCATACAAAATTTTCTTTACCATCTACTTTGAAGCCCTCAGGTTGTTCCATATAAATCTTTTCTTCTAGGTCACCGTGAAGGAAAGCCGTCTTCACATCCATCTGCTCAATCTCTAAATTAAGACTAGCAGCCAAACCTAGAACAGTGCGAATCGAGGACATTTTCACAACAGGAGAAAATATTTCGTCAAAGTCAATACCTTTCCTTTGACCGAATCCCTTAACAACCAATCTAGCTTTGTATCTGGGCTTCAAGTTGTGTTCTTCAACTTTAAGTTTGAACACCCACTTGTTCTTCAAAGCTCTCATGCCCTTGGGCAATTTTACCAACTCATAAGTGTGGTTCTCATGCAAAGACTTCATCTCGTCTTGCATGGCTTCAATCCATTGATTCTTGTGCTCATCTTCCATGGCCTCCTCATAACATTCAGGTTCTCCCCCGTCAGTGAGTAACACATACTCATTGGGTGAATAACGGGAGGAAGGAAACCGCTGTCTTGTGGACCTCCGAAGCGGAATATTTGATTCGTCCACAACTTCATGAGCAACATGATCATCAATAACAATATCATTGTTATTATCAACATCAACATGTTGATTCGATACATGATTCTGGGCGTCACCATGATTATCAAACCCAACAACATCATGCACACTTGTGTGAGGAACTTCATCGTGATGAACTATACCATCAAAACTTGAAGATTCTACCATCTCCGTTTTGTCAATATCTTCAATTGTTTGATTCTCCATGAAAATAATATCAGGGCTTCTCACAAGTTTCTTTTCAATTGGATCATATAGCCTGTAACCAAATTCATCTAGGCCATATCCAATGAAGATGCATTGCCTTGTCTTGGCATCTAACTTTGACCTCTCATCTTTCGGCACATGTACAAAAGCTTTGCAACCAAATACTCTCAAATGGTCATAGGAAACATCCTTTCCATACCAACACTATTTGGTACATCACTTTGCAAAGCAACAGCAGGAGATAGATTAATAACATGTGCAGCGGTCAATAAAGCCTCACCCCAAAATGAGTTCGGCAACTTTGCTTCAGAAAGCAAACATCTAACTCTTTCCATTAAGGTCCTGTTCATCCTCTCAGCCAAACCATTAAGCTGAGGAGTCTTGGGAGGAGTCTTCTGGTGTCTAATACCTTGATGCTTGCAGTATCGTCAAATGGTCCACAATATTCACCACAATTATCAGTACGAATACATTTCAATTCTTTCCAGTTTCTCTTTCAACTGAAGCCTGAAACTGCTTAAAGACACCTAACACTTGGTCTTTAGTCTTCAAGACATAGACCCAAAGTTTTCTCGAGCAATCATCAATGAAAGTGACAAAGTAAAGTGCACCACCCAATGTCTTTGTCTTCATTGGACCACATAAATCAGAGTGCACTAACTCAAGCAACTCTGTCTTTCTTGAAGGAGGGTAGGACTTAAAGGAAACTCTATTTTGTTTACCAGCCAAGCAGTGCTCACATTTTTCTAATTTAGCACTTTGGAAATTTGACAATAATTTCTTCTTGGCTAGAACATTAAGTCCTTTCTCGCTAATGTGGCTAAGCCTCTTGTGCCATAATGTTGAAGAGCTATCGCTCTCAACAACATTCACCATATCAACACAAGCAGAGGCCGTAGTCCAGTATAGACCACGACGTTTGTTACCACGAGCCACAACCAAGGAACCCTTAATGAGCTTCCATTTTCCATCACCGTTGGTACTAACATATACTTCATCATCTAAAACACCAACACAAATTAGGTGAAGACAAACATAAGGAGCATGTTTCACATTGTTCAAAACTAGTTTAGTTCCAACACTAGTTTCCAAACAAATTATACCAATACCAACCACCCTAGAAACAATGTCATTACCCATACTCAAGGTTACCAAATCACCAAGAGTTTAGGAAGATATAAATTCTTCCTTGATGTCACATGAGATGCGGTACCAATGTCCACAACCCATCTTGACTCATCACAAGCAATATTTATCATGTTTGCATCAAGAATAGTAACAAGATCTTCGGTGGTGACGGTGTCTAGGAAATTTTCATTGTCATATTCTTTAGTTTCCTCTTTGTTTTTGTTCTCCCTCTTCAATTTCCTGCAGAACTTCTTTGTGTGACCTTTCATGCCACAATGATAGCACTCAATATCCTTAAGTATGCCTCTAGATTTTCTCCTGTTTTGTTCTTTATCCTAAGAACCACGAGCTTTATTTCTCCCCCTGGGCCAGTTATCAGGTTATCCGACGAAGAGGAACCTTGAGTTTTTCTTCTAATCTCTTTGTTCAAGACACTACTCTTGGCGGAATCCATAGAGATCACACCATCCGAAGCATAATTTGACAATGATGTTCTAAATATTTCCCAAGAATCGGGTAGGGAACCAAGTAGAACCAAGCCTTGAATTTCTTCATCAAATTTGATGCCCATAGCAGATAATTGGTTCATAATCCCATGAAAATTATTCAGATGGTCTGTCATCGGAGAATCATCGTTATACTTCAAACTCAACATCTGCTTTATTAAAAACATTTTGTTGTTGCTAGTCTTTCGAGCATACAAACTTTCAAGATGCTCCCATAGGGTTCGAGCATGTGTTTCCCCAGAAATATGGTTCAACACATTATCGTCGACCCATTGCCTAATGAATCCACAAACCTGTCTATGCAACAGATTCCACTCTTCATCTGTCATTTTATCAGGCTTTACAGTGGTAAATACTGGTTTATAAAAATTCTTGACATAAAGCAGATCTTCCATTTTCCCCTTCCAAATGGCATAATTAACACCATTCAAAGTAACCATTCTACTTGTGTTGGCTTCCATTGTTTTCCCCAAAATATATAGTTATCGCAAATCAAAGTAAATCTTTTCTGATGTGGAAGTTCAGACTGTGCTGCAACCACAGAGCATACTCAGATAAAACCTTGGCTCTGATACCAGTTTGTTGGGAAAACGCGGACAAACACAAAAGTATATATGGTAAAAGTAATGAAATAAAATGGGAAAATAACGACACCAAGAATTTTACGTGGAAACCCTTCTGAATAAGGGAAAAACCACGAACAAGAGGAGCAACTGATATTACTATAGTAAGGAATTTTACACTGTGTAGTCACGAATACACACTCAAGTGACTACTACACACTCAAAAGGAACAACACTCTTTTGGTTTCCGTCTTACTAAATATCGCTCACACTCTATTTTTCTTCACACACTATTTTTTGTATAGTCTATGGAATACCTCACTTTGCTCTCAAAATGGTTTTTCACTCTAACTTGGTGTGTTCTACAAATGAGCAAGAATGCTCTATTTATAGAAGGATAAAACCATGTCTATGTCACTAATGACATATGTAAACATAGCAAAGTCAAGAATGGTTGCAAATCTTACCAATTTGCCAACTACCAAATCTTTCAAAGTCAAAATGGTTGCAATCTTACCAATTTGCCAACTACCAAATCTTTTCTTTTCAACTCCAATTACTATTCCTTTTTACAATTGCTTGTACCAATTGAATAGCTAAAGTTGACAAAAACAATGGGATGGATTCAACAGTGTGACAGTCATCAAACTATTTGTTGATGTAGTAGTTGCTTTTTTCGATGCCACCACATTCCAGCCCTTACTGCCATGTTTAGCAGAGACCTCACCACTGGATTTTTCACCTCGTTGTGTTGCCTCCTGTTCAGTCTCAATAGCATGTTTAATTTGTCCAACACTAAATGTTGCCTATGATTTTCATCTGATTCATGTGCATTAACATCACATAGATTTTGTCGGGAATCAACTAGTGATGCACCAACCACAACTCTTGAATTTGTATTCTCCAATCTTTGAGATACACCATGATGTGCATTCAATATAGTAGTTGCAAAGAACCAATTTTTTTTAACATTTTGATTATTCTCAACGACAACCGATTGTGATGCCTCAATAGTTTCCAAAGTTGAGGCATGCCCTGATTTTTGGACGTGCCCATCCATGCCCCCCGAAGCCTTTATCATATTCGTGTTCAATGCCTATAGCAACTAAAGATTTCTCCTTGACATTAGATACAAATTAAATAGTATCAATACCTATTGGAACATTGTCCAACAATTTGATTTCCAACAGGTATTTTGATATTAACTAGATTATTTTGGACCTCAACAACACCTTGTGCATTAGATTTTGATGCTTCAATTATCGCCAATACATTGTTTTTGGTGCACGTACTGGAATTTTTATCATCATCTCTTTGAGTAGCTTCTTCTACTCCCCTTTTCTCATTCAAAATTCTCCTTGCGCACCCGTATATTTTTGGATATCATGTGCAATTTCTTTTTCTGTTACACCTACTTCTTGAATCATGGACTATGTTCATTTCACGATTAGACAACAATTTATTTTGTTGTGGCCTTGATGATTGCAATTAGTATAATATAGAGGGAGATTATCATAAACAATCACTTAAAAGTATTCCAAAATCTTACTAGATTCCTGATCCAAATACTGAAGTTTAATTTGTTTCTGATGCTTGTCCAATAGATCAAGTTTAACTTTTACTCTTACTGTGCTAGGTCTTGATTAAACTTGAGTTGCTTTATCGACTGCAATTGGGCGTCCTGCTGCGGATACAATTGATAAAAGGGACTTCCTAGCAAGCAAACTGGTAGGCAAACCTGGCAGGGATAACTAAGCGAATGCTCTCGAAGTTTCTTCCTTGGGATTTAAAGAAAGAGTCTATGGAAAAGTTCTATAACATATAATTTTCACCATTAAAGTGAATCTAACCAGATTAATGCGATAACACTGATATATAATAATCATATTGGTCGCAATGAATAATAATGTCTTGTAGCAAGTAACCCAATCAAACATTGACCTTTGATAGCAAATGAATGCTTCGCAACTCATGGATTTCTGGTGCACCATACGAGAACTTCATCACAATGGCTTGGTGAAGTCCGTCTTCGGTAGCAAACTCATCTAATCCCTTAAACGTGAATTGTAGTGTTGACTCTCTACGTACATATTTGATCGATTTCAGTTGTGTTTTTGGCAGAGATTGTGTAGGTTTTGATACTGGCTCTCCCTCAGCCATGGAGAGCCTTACCAAAAGGTCAGATTTCTGAATGTTTTATCTAAACACTTCGGAATCATCATCATCATCAAAAATAAAAAAACCTTGTTACATGGTATTTACTGACTCAAGGGTTGACTAAGATATGTGATGATCATATTCAAGTATTTACTGATTCTAAGTGTTGATTACTATATGTCATAATCATATTCATTGAGAGTTACATATTGTTATTTAGAAACAAACAAAATTTGCAATTAAAATTCCTTTTATCATTTTTGTTTTCGGAATCTTATTATAAATACTAAACTTTTAAATACTATATTTTATTTATAACCCATGAATCAACATATCAATACCCATTATAAGTTGATATACATACACGGTATATTTCGATAAGTTCCATTTATTTAAATCTATATTATGGTAAGAACATGAAGATTTTTACAAACAATATTGATTGATTTTTTCTTCATTAAAGTATCGAATAATAGATCAAACTGATGTTTAGTATTTTTCTTAAGTAATTGTAATTTAATTATTATCCTATGATGTGGGATGTTGAAACTAATAGAAGAGGCTATTAAAACTTGAGCCTATATAAATTCTTTATTAATTAAAACTACGTAAAATTGTTTGAAACTAAATTTAAAGTGAAGCAAAATGTATTTCAACCACAAATAAAATATGAAAAAATATGTTTCCTTCGATAAAAAAAGAATGATCTCCTTTCCTTTATAGTTTGTTTAAAAAAGAATGACCTCTTTTTTTTGGTAACATTTTACTTTCAATTTTTCACGTGGCATGTTTAAGACCACAAGACTAAAGGATAGTTTTGTACATTTGACATAACTTTAATTTAAGACCACAAGATTCAAAAATCTTTTTTATTTTTATTAAACTCAATGTCGAGTCAAACGAGGTCACTGTTTTTTAAACGGAGGGAGTAACGTTATTGATAAATATGTAGGTACAATTTTATTCCTTCCTCGATTCTTCTCTCATTAAATTTATCCATGATTTGAGGATCATTAGTGGTATATTTCTCGAACTAAGATGATTTGAATTTGATCTTTTTATGAATAAAGAGTGCTAAAGTCTTTATCGGCATTAGTTAAGTGTCATTAGAACCAATGTCGCTAAAGGCTTTAGGGACATATACAAAGAGTGACAATTGCCGCTAAAAATACATATTTAGCGGCAACTAAGAATTAAAATGCTGCTAATGGTCATTTTTGTTGTAGTGATATAGGCATGAAATAGGTTATAGGGTTGATTAGCCTCAAAGAATCTTAATTGTAATTCGACACACCTTGTAGAGTCCCAACTTGAATTAAACACGTTTTGTAGAATTTTGAAAAAATCCGTGTCTAAAAAAGTCTTCTACTTTAAGGCTTGTCGGAGTGTAAACTTGTTGAAACTCAAAGACGAAGGTTGAAGTACTAATTCATCCACCTTTGTGGTTTTTTTTTATTTCAGATTTGCAGATTTGATCTGTGAGTGAAGAGATGAAGGACATATTTGGTCCCATTGGGCATGCCAAATCTTTCTGCAACAAATTTTAAAGTAATACAAAATAAATTGCAATCACAAATAAAATACGAGGAAACATGACTTTATTGATAAAAATATGTAGATTTATTTTTGTTACTCGCTTGATTCTTCTCTCATAAGATTTATCCATGATTCAAGGGTCGTTAGTGACGTATTTGTCAAATTAGGATTATTTGAAATTAATCTCTTTATGAATATTTCATGAATGTGCAAAATATTTGACATGTCCTTCTCCTTTCAATGGAATATGGTACCCTTCAAAAAGGCATGAACTAGGTTTTAGGGTTGAGTAGCCTTCAAGAATCCCTAATTGAAATTCAACACACCTTGTAGAGTCCTAACTCAAATTGATTACGTCTTGTAAAGTCCCACAAAAATTTAATGCCTACAAATATAATTAAAATATATTTCATATTAATTTTTTTTGTACTTTGAGATCATTATCATCCAAAAGAACTTCTTATATGGTATTTACTAGTCCAAGTATTGGTTATTATATGTCATGAGTGTAACGACCTGTTTAGTCGTTTCGAGCAGCAGAATTGTTTTGATAAAAACTGACTGGGTCGACGGATCACGCGACGGACCGTCATGGTCACGACGGACCGTCATGGTCACGACTGACCGTGACGGACTCCGTCGTCCCACACTTGTGTAATTCTCCTACTGCTCTCCTCATTACCCTCGACGACAGGTAGGACGAACCGTCATAGTCACGACGGTCCGTCGAGAGTTTTCGTGCCAAAACACTTAAACTCTGAAATTTGGGTACGGGGATCAACTCTCTGAACTTTGTGACGGACCTGCAGTACGGACCGTCATAGTCACGACGGACCGTCACAGGGTGCGTAATTCCACCTGGGTCGGATTTCTGCTAAAAGTTTTTAAGGGGCGTTTTGGACTATTCATGATTATAATTATAAAGTTAGTGGGTTAATGTTAATAATTTATTTAGTTGGGGATTAAAGAAGATAATATGGAAATAAATGATGGGGTATTTTTTTATCATAATGAATTATATGATAATTAGGGTAAAAGAAAAAGAGTTTGAAAAAGGAAAAATAGAAAGAACAAAAGAGGGGAAACGAACGAGCGAGAGAGAGAGAACGAAGAGGACAGCAAAGGCATTGGGGAAGTAGATTGCTTGATCACGATTCTTCGGTGGAGGTAGGTTATGGTTTATGCTATTTCATAGTAAACTCTTAATAGTGAATGATATGTATTGGGTAGTATTGTAAAGTCTTCTATACGCTTAATTGTGTGGTTGCATGATGTGATTATGTAATTGTAATGGATTGGAAAGATGAGGCTGTGAATCTTAAACCTTAAAATCTCTCTATTAATGATGATGCCTTGACATGAAGGAAGGCTTGATGAACTAAAGTAATGAGATTAGGGGATCGGGTGTCACGAACCGACACGTAGAATTAGGGGATCGGGTGTCACGAACCGACACGTAGAATTAGGGGATCGTGTGTCACGAACCGACACGTAGAATTAGGGGATCGGGTGTCACGAACCGACACGTAGAATTAGGGGATCGGGTGTCACGAACCGACACGTAGTATTAGGGGATCGGAGTGTCACGTTCCGACACGTAGTAGTAGGGGATCGGAGTGTCACGTTCCGACACAAGAAGAACAAAGAGAATGAATCTTGAATTATGTTAATATACTCAAAGTTAAAGAACCTATTTCCCAAATGAGTATGGTGTGGAGGCTTGAGTCCTCATATATGTGCTTGGGTTGTGGCCAATGGTTATGGGACTTGTTGTTGTCACCTGTTGAGTATGGTAGTCGATTTTATGTTATTATCTGATATATATTGCTTTCTATTTTGAGTTGGCCGATGATACCTACTCAGTACGTGTTCCTTGTACTGACCCCTACTTGTATTTTTCTCTTTGTTATTTGTGGAGTGCAGCAAACGTGCCATCGACTTCGACTCGTCCTCAACTCTAGCCAGTCTTCATCACGTCAGATTTCAGGGTGAGCTATTACTTCTAGCTCGGGCTGGATTCTCTCTCATTCATGTCTTGACGTCCTTGAAGTTCGGACATGGACCATTTGTTCACTTATTTTAGCTTCTTAGATACTCTTAGATTTAGTAATTTGAGGATAGATGTTCTTGTGGTGATGACTTCCAGATTTTGGGAATAATAAGTATTAAATTTTAGAAGTTATTTATTGGTTATATTAATGAGTTTTAAGTCTTCCGCATTATATTTGGTTCGATATGGTTGAAATATTGGTAAATGATTGGGGTTCCGATTAGTTGGTTCGCTCACATAGGAGGATAAATGTGGTGCCACTCACGGCTCGTTTTGGGTCGTGACAATGAGTATGTTCATTAAAAGTTACATGTTATTATTGTTTAGAAACAACTACAATTTACATGAAATAGATAGAAAATGCTAATGCTTAAGACACTAAATAAGAAGCTTTCCTCGTAGAAAAAAATAATTGAAACAATGTACCATAATCAATTAGTTAAGAGATCTTATAATTTTTTACTTTAGTTAATTAAAAAAATTGGTACACTTTTGTTACCTAAAAAGAGAGGTTTCAATAGTCTGCCTCATGGGCAGATAATATTAATGGATATTTACTTTGAAAAGGGAATAGTAATTTCACAATATGATACATATATACACTTTGAAATATTTTGTATCTAATGCCGTATTTTAAAAGCCGAGGGCGCGTGTAAGAACCCGGAAGTCAATTGTAGAAATTCTTATAAATTATTAATTTATTTTTCGATAGTTGTCCCAAGTTATTTTTTATCATTAGTGAAGTTGGTTTGAGAATTTTATTGAAATATTGTGTTTATTTTTTAAATTTTGACACTACAAAAAAATGGGTGATTGTGGCGGTTATTTATACGTAATGCGGCGGTTTAAAACCGTCACAGTGTACTATAACTGGTTTTTGTGAAAATGTTGTAACATGCCTTTCACTAATATATTACGAACCGTAATAATATATACAAAAAATCATCGTAATAAATATATAAAATTGTCACAATATAGTATAACTGGTTTTTGTGAAACTGTTGTAATTATGTCCGTCACAAAATATTACGCCGATTTTAAAGAAATCATCATAATATATATACAAAAAATCATCGTAATACATATATAAGACCATCACAGTTTTCCTTTTTAAATGTGCAATTTTCTTGTATAGAGCAACGGTTCACAGCCGTTGTAATAGTTAAAAAGGGTAAATCATTTATATATTACCTTAGTTGAAAGATACTGTAATGTTCAATTGATGACGTCATAATAATAATATTTTCTAATTTTGTTAATCCATATTTATTGCACCCTATATATTTAAAATTCTATAATGAATAATTTGAATAGAAAAAAAAAAGATCAAATGAGCAAAATATTGATCACATTAAATAAAAGTACTTCAAAATTACATCATCAAAATACCGATGTTTCAAAGTGTTATTCAAAGCTATAAAATTACATCATCAAAATAGTATTAATTTCAAGTGTCATTCAACTAGATTATCCAAAAAATACAAACTAAAAGTGATTCCTAGTTAATGCTTAGTCATTCACCTACATAGTGAAAAGATTTTGAAATACCATTTCTGTAAATCCTAATCCAATAACCAATTATTCCTAAAAGAACTTTCCAAAAACGTTCTTTAAAATTGAACTTGAATCTATCATTGAGTAAAACAATAATGAATTTAAATCTTATACTTTAGAACCAAAAAGTATTTACAACCACTGACAAAATTTTCTAGTAAATTGTTAGGTTTTAAAAGGTGTGAATAGAAAATGAAGATTGTGATTTTTATGAAGAGTTGCGACTTTATGAAAGGTTGCCTTTCATGAAAAGTTTATGACTTTTATGAAAAATTGCGACTTTTATGAAAAACTGCAAATTTTATGATAAGTTGCGACTTTTATGAAAAGTTGTGACTTTTAAGATAGATGACGACCTTTTTGAAAGATTGTGACTTTTCCAAAGATTTGTGACATTTTCGGTAAGGCACAATAAGAATTTTTTCGTACTATCCTTTGTTTCCTATAAATTGAGGAATTTCTTACTCATTTTAAATATGGACTTCTTCTACTATTATTAAATCTAATATTCTAAGTGTACTTTATGTTATATTCGAAAAATATTATTTTATAAGTTTTTGACATTTTTATGGAGTCGCCATTCTGTTTTATTTTGAAAAATATTATTTTATAAGTTTTTGACTTTTTTAGGGAGTTGCCACTTATTTTTAAAGAAAAAATCAAGAAAACATAATTTTCAAAAAGATTTAAACAGAAAAACCTTAAGAAAACTTTAAAGGGGTTCGGAAATTCCTATTCATATTTTAGAAAGGTGTTTAAAGCACCCAAAATATCCGTTAATACGATTTTCCATCAACTAAAATATTTGGCTAAAATGATCTAACTTAAAATTTGTTTGAATTGAAAATTTATTTAGGAAATACCAAAATTTAAATACTAACCTATGCAAAAGTTATTTTAAGTTTATTTACTTGATTGACTTAAACGATTAAAATGAGGCAGCGTCTTGCAGGGATTCGAGATTTAACCCTAAGACTAGCGACAATATTCAACAAATAAATATGATAAAGAGAGAGATAGAGAGAGAGAGAGAGTTGGGTCTAAATCCGAATTCTGTCTGGCCGGACCGGTATTTCCACCTTTTTTGTTTGGTGTTTTTGAATCATTTCCCTTTTGTACTTGTCCTAAGTTTACAAGATAATAATAATACAAAGAGGGCTTAGGTCCAAAACTAACAAAATACAACATTTTGAAATTGAAATTGGGCTTTCTTGGCCAAAAATCTTCAACTTCTTCAACTCTTCCCACTTGGAATTTCCAAATTTTTGACATATACGCCGATTTTGTAGGTGGAAGACTCGAGGGACAGAGGTTTGAGCCTTTGTGACCCAAATAGGAAAATGTGGAGATAAGGTCCATGGGACCCGGACAAATTTCACATGTGAAACACAAAATGAAAATTAGTAAGTAAGAGTCCTATTCAATATAGGAAAACGCACTAATAAAAAGAATTTACGCTACCATGTTCTAAAATTTATATACTACCATATTCTAATGTAAGAACACCAATAAGTACCCTATAACTGAAAAACTTAAATCCATGCTCAGATAGCACTTCGATGCCCGTTGACTTAATAATAATAATATATAAAATAAAAAAAACTATAGCCGAAATTAAGAAGTTATAGACTTCTAGTAATAACTAAATCACTATGCTATTTGGAATCTCGCAACTATAATGACTCTATGATAATTAATTAGTGATCACTTGATTTAGACGGTCCTTTAGTTAAAATAGTAAGGCAACAACAAACATGAGAGGACAAATATACACTAACAATAGCAATTGATACAGTAAATGCATCAATCGGTCGTACACAAATGAGGAATACAATTTACAGGCTATATCTAATCTTCGACTACTCATCGGTGGCTAATACGAGGAAAGCAGATGTTCTCCTGATGCCCATTCACAAATGTCGTCGACTCATTTAAAAGAGCAAAATTATAGTAAATGCATTATTCAACCAAGAAAATCACCATTAAATGCAAGCCAGAAACTGTAGATATGAACAACATGCAAATTATGAATAAATCTATTTTTGGCTTCTGTTGGCTCTAAAATTTATGCTTATTCTCATTTTGACATATAATAAAAAAAATGAAAAATCAAAGATATGAGCAGCAAAAAGAGACATCAGAATGGTCTTGCAGTAATATATTAAAATAGTCACGATTTGAAAATAAAGGCAACAAAAATCAGAATCTCACACACCCCACTTGTGAAGATTAATTAATTCTAAATTAAAGCAGAAGCTAAACAAAGGGGAAAACGGAACTCCAAGGTCATTTTAAGTTGCGGAGCTGCTAATCTTAAGGACATAGTCGAGCATCGTCACTTGAGGACGACTTAAATCTATGCATAAGACAATCACTCTTTTTGAGCATGCTTCACATGAAAGAAAGATGAATAAAGACATAAAAAAAATGAAAAAAATCTAAGAAAGGTAGCATTAAAAAAAAGGAACGGAATAAACCAACTTGAAGAGGTCATTTAAACTACTTGGAATAAATATTTTTCAAATTTATTTCACCTGCATGAAATAAATCGAGATTATAACGAGTAACTAGACTCGGAGGGTAACTATTAGCATGACTCACCAATCGACAATGCGAGAAACATAGTGACATGAAAAATATCAACAAAGGTAAGTATGCTCGAGGTGAGGAAGAAATCAAAAAGAAATTTCATCGAAAAGGGTAACGAGTAACAAAACGAATAACACACACAGAAACCATCACTGGTTGGCAGTAAAAATAAATTGAAACAAATCTAAAAATTTTGACATAAGACGAACTCACAGTGACCAAAGCAGACATTCAATACATAAAGGAATACAGAGGAGAAGAGCTGAAACGAAGTTACCTTTCGAAGTGCAGCGAAATGGAGACAACATGGGAAGAACTGACAAGCTTTCACCACCACGATATGATTTCTATTACTCCGATGAACAGCTGAGAACAAAAAAAATCAAAGACTAAATCAGAATCTCGATCCTAAGACAACTATCCTAGTGTTGAATCCATCCCATTGTTTTAGTCAACTTTAGCTATTCAATTGGTACAAGCAATTGTTAAAAAGGAATAGTAATTGGAGTTGAAAAGAAAGATTTGGTAGTTTGGCAAATTGGTAGATTTGCAACCATTCTTGACTTTGCTATGTTCACATATGTCATTAGTGACATAGGCATGGTTTTATCCTTCTATAAATAGAGCATTCTTGCTCATTTGTAGAACACCCAAGTTAGAGAGAAAAACCATTTTGAGAGCAAAGTGAGGTATTCCATAGACTATACAAGAAAATAGTCTGTGAAGAAAAATAGAGTGTGAGCGATATTTAGTAAGACGTGAAACCACAAGAGTGTTGTTCCTTTTGAGTGTTTAGTGAGTCACTTTGAGTATTATATTCGTGACTACACAGTGTAAAATTCCTTACTACAGTAATATCAATTGCTCCTCTTGGTCCGTGGTTTTTTCCCTTATTCAGAAGGGTTTCCACGTAAAATTCTTGGTGTCGTTATTTTTCCATTTTATTTTCATTACTTTTACCATATATACTTTTGTGTTTGTCCGCGTTTTCCCAACAAACTGGTATCAGAGCCAAGGTTTTATCTGAGTATGCTCTGTGGTTGCCGCACAGTCTGAACTTCCACATCAGAAAAGATTTACTTTGATTTGCGATAACTATATTTTTTGGGGGAAAACAATGGAAGCCAACACAAGTAGAATGTTTACTTTGAATGGTGTTAATTATGCCATTTGGAGGGAAAAATGGAAGATCTGCTTTATGTCAAGAATTTTTATAAACCAGTATTTACCCTGTAAAGCCTGATAATATAACAGATGAAGAGTGGAATCTGTTGCATAGACAGGTTTGTGGATTCATTAGGCAATGGGTCGACGATAATGTGTTGAACCATATCTCTGGGGAAACACATGCTCGAACCCTTTGGGAGCATCTTAAAAGTTTGTATGCTCGAAAGACTCGCAACAACAAAATGTTCTTAATAAAGCAGATGTTGAGTTTGAAGTATCATGATGGTTCTCCGATGACAGACCATCTGAATAATTTTCAGGGGATTATGAACCAATTATCTGCTATGGGCATCAAATTTGATGAAAAAATTCAAGGCTTGCTTCTACTTGGTTCCCTACCAGATTCTTGGGAAACATTTAGAACGTCATTGTTAAATTCTGCTCCGGATGGTGTGATCTCTATGGATTCCGCCAAGAGTAGTGTCTTGAACGAAGAGATGAGAAGAAAAACTCAAGGTTCCTCTTTGTCGGATGTCCTGATAACTGGCCCCAGGGGGAGAAATAAAACTCGTGGTTCTCAGAATAGAGAACAAAATAGGAGCAAATCCAAAGGCAGACTTAAGGATATTGAGTGCTATCATTGTGGCATGAAAGGGCACACAAAGAAGTTCTGCAGGAAGTTGAAGAGGGAGAACAAAAGCAAAGAGGAAACTAAAGAAGATGGCAATGAAAATTTCTTAGCCACCGTCACCACCGAAGTTCTTGTTACCGTTCTTGATGCAAACATGATAAATATTGCTTGTGATGAGTCAAGCTGGGTTGTGGACACTGGTGCCGCATCTCATGTAACATCAAGGAAAGAATTTTTCTCTTCCTACACTCCTGGTGATTTTGGAACCTTGAGTAGGTAATGAGACTGTTTCTAGGGTGGTTGGTAGTGGTACAATTTGTTTGGAAACTAGTGTTGGAACTAAACTAGTTTTGAACAATGTGAAACATGCTCATGATGTTCGTCTACACCTAATTTCTGTTGGTGTTTTAGATGATAAAGGATATGTTAGTACCAACGGTGATGGAAAATGGAAGCTCATTAAGGGTTCCTTGGTTGTGGCTCGTGGTAACAAACGTCGTGGTCTATACTGGACTACGGCCTCTGCTTGTGTTGATATGGTGAATGCGGTTGAGAGCGATAGCTCTTCAATATTATGGCACAAGAGGCTTTGCCACATTAGCGAGAAAGGACTTAATGTTCTAGCCAAGAAGAAATTATTGTCAAATTTTCGAAGTGCTAAATTAGAAAAATGTGAGCACTGCTTGGCTGGTAAACAAAATAGAGTTTCCTTTAAGTCCTACCCTCCTTCGAGAAAGACAGAGTTGCTTGAGTTAGTGCACTCTGATTTATGTGGTCCAATGAAGACAAAGACATTGGGTGGTGCACTTTACTTTGTCACTTTCATTGATGATTGCTCGAGAAAACTTTGGGTCTATGTCTGAAGACTAAAGACCAAGTGTTAGGTGTCTTTAAGCAGTTTCAGGCTTCAGTTGAAAGAGAAACTGGAAAGAAATTGAAATGTATTCGTACTGATAATGGTGGTGAATATTGTGGACCATTTGACGAATACTACAAGCATCAAGGTATTAGACACCAGAAGACTCCTCCAAGACTCCTCAGCTTAATGGTTTGGCTGAGAGGATGAACAGGACCTTGATGGAAAGAGTTAGATGTTTGCTTTCTGAAGCAAAGTTGCCGAACTCATTTTGGGGTGAGGCTTTATTGACCGCTGCACATGTTATTAATCTATCTCCTGTTGTTGCTTTGCAAAGTGATGTACCAAATAGTGTTTGGTATGGAAAGGATGTTTCATATGACCATTTGAGAGTATTTGGTTGCAAAGCTTTTGTACATGTGCCGAAAGATGAGAGGTCAAAGTTAGATGCCAAGACAAGGCAATGCATCTTCATTGGATATGGCCTAGATGAATTTGGTTACAGGCTATATGATCCAATTGAAAAGAAACTTGTGAGAAGCCGTGATATTATTTTCATGGAGAATCAAACAATTGAAGATATTGACAAAGCGGAGAAGGTAGAATCTTCAAGTTTTGATGGTATAGTTCATCATGATGAAGTTCCACACACAAGTGTGGATGATGTTGTTGGGTTTGATAATCATGGTGATGCCCAGAATCATGTATCGAATCAACATGTTGATATTGATAATAACAATGATATTGTTATTGATGATCCTGTTGCTCATGAAGTTGTAGACGAATCAAATATTCCGCTTCGGAGGTCCACAATACAGCGGTTTCCTTCTTCCTGTTATTCACCCAATGAGTATGTGTTACTCACTGACGGGGGAGAACCTGAATGTTATAAGGAGGCCATGGAAGATGAGCACAAGAATCAATGGATTGAAGCCATGCAAGACGAGATGAAGTCTTTGCATGTGAACCACACTTATGAGTTGGTAAAATTGCCCAAGGGCATGAGTACTTTGAAGAACAAGTGGGTGTTCAAAGTTAAAGTTGAAGAACACAACTTGAAGCCCAGGCACAAAGCTAGATTAGTTGTTAAGGGATTCAGTCAAAAGAAAGGTATTGACTTTGACGAAATATTTTCTCCTGTTGTGAAAATGTCCTCGATTCGCACGGTTCTAGGTTTGGCTGCTAGTCTTAATTTAGAGATTGAGCAGATGGATGTGAAGACGGCTTTCCTTCACGGTGACCTAGAAGAAGAGATTTGTATGGAACAACCTGAGGGCTTCAAAGTAGATGGTAAAGAAAATTTTGTATGCAATACTCAAAAAGAGTCTGTATGGCCTAAAACAAGCTCCCAGACAGTGGTACAAAAAGTTTGAATCTGTCATGGGGGAGCAAGGCTATAAGAAGACTTTTTCAGATCATTGCGTATTTGTACAAAAATTTTCTGACAATGATTTCATCATCCTTTTGTTGTATGTGGATGATATGTTGATTGTGGGCAAGAATACTTCCAAGATTGACGAGCTAAAGAAAGAGTTGTGTAAGTATTTTTCTATGAAAGACTTGGGTCATGCCAAATAAATTTTGGGCATGAGAATTACTCGTCTTAGAGATGAAAGGAAGATTTATTTGTCCCAGAAGAAGTACATTGAACGCGTACTGGAGCGCTTCAACATGAAGAATGCGAAGCCTGTGAGTATACCTCTTGCTGGTCATATGAAGTTGAGCAAGAATATGTGTCCTACAGCTAGGGAGGAAAAAGAGAACATGGCCAAAGTTCCATATTCCTCCGTCGTCGGAAGTCTAATGTATGAAATGGTGTGCACTAGACCTGATATTGCTCACGCAGTTGGTGTTGTCAGTAGATTTCTCGAAAATCCGGGAAAAAAGCATTGGGAAGCTGTGAAGTGGATACTCAGGTATCTTAGAGGAAGCTCAGATGAATACTTGTGTTTTGGAGCATCAAATCCAATCTTGAAAGGCTATACAGATTCTGATATGGCAGGTGACCTTGAAAACAAAAAATCCACTACTGGATATTTGTTTACTTTTTCAGGGGGAGCTATATCATGGCATTCAAAGTTGCAGAAGTGTGTTGCACTATCTACAACTGAAGCTGAGTATATTGCGGCTACTGAAGCCGGCAAGGAGATGATATGGCTAAAGCGATTTCTTCAAGAGCTTGATTTGAATCAGATGGAGTATATTGTCTATTGTGACAGCCAGAGTGCAATAGACTTGAGCAAGAACTCCATGTACCATGCAAGAACAAAACACATTGACGTCAGATATCATTGGATTCGTGAGAAAGTGGAGAATGAATCATTTCATGTCAAAAAGATTCACACAAGTGAAAATCCTGCAGATATGCTGACCAAGATGATACCGAAAGACAAGTTCGAGTTATGCAAAGAACTTGTGGGTATGAGCTCTCTCTAAAGAAGTTGAAGATACATTCTTCCAGTAAATGGGACTGGAAGGGGAGATTTTTTGAATCCATCCCATTGTTTTAGTCAACTTTAGCTATTCAATTGGTACAAGCAATTGTTAAAAAGGAATAGTAATTGGAGTTGAAAAGAAAAGATTTGGTAGTTGGCAAATTGGTAAGATTTGCAACCATTCTTGACTTTGCTTTGTTCACATATGTCATTAGTGACATAGGCATGGTTTTATCCTTCTATAAATAGAGCATTCTTTCTCATTTGTAGAACACACCAAGTTAGAGAGAAAAACCATTTTGAGAGCAAAGTGAGGTATTCCATAGACTATACAAGAAAATAGTCTGTGAAGAAAAATAGAGTGTGAGCGATATTTTAGTAAGATGGAAACCAAAAGAGTGTTGTTCCTTTTGAGTGTGTAGTAGTCACTTTGAGTATTGTATTCGTGACTACACAGTGTAAAATTCCTTACTATAGTAATATCAATTGCTCCTCTTGGTCCGTGGTTTTTTCTCTTATTCAGAAGGGTTTCCATTATTTCCTCTAACTTTCTCTCTGTATCTCTTATATTTTCAGCTTCTTTCTCTCTTGCTTCTAAAAAATCCCTTTAACACTGAACAAGAGGAAGTATATATATCGAAAAAATCAGGGTTCGAATTAGGTGGGAAAAGATGAGAAATCTGGTTCAAGGCCTATGAACTTGGGAATTCAAAAATCAAAAACCTTCAACAATCTGGACAAACAACATTTTCTGAGATTTCTACCCATTACCTAAGAAGGAATGGCAAAATCAGCGTCTAAGATCGACTTATCCATCCTTGAAAAGCGACGTGGTGCAGTCTCGTGGTGTAAAGGACGAATAACAGTCGAAATTGCGGAAAAACTGTACTAAATCGTACCAGCCTAATGAAAGGAGACACGTCCTTTATCATTGGAGATATTGGTGATTCGCCTTCCGTCTAATGATGATTCCTCCGTTAATTCGCTCTCGCGTGAAGAAGGTGGAGACGCATCGGAATTTCTCACGCGCACCGCTGGGGACGCCGTGAATTTGCTACTGTTTGACGTTGAAAATGCTGATGCATCTTGTCGTTCTGTCTTGAAGGATATGTTGCAAACGTTGCAATTTGGGAATTTTTTTTTAAAAAAAAAAAGAAAATGCGGCGGGTCGGTATAATATTAAATTGGACTAGGAATACAAGAGTGGATGTGAAAGAATGGAAATTGAATGGGAATGGGTCATTTTTGTGTTGGGCTGGATGGGTTCGAAAGGATGTTGTCCTGTTTTTGTTTCCCTATGTGAACAAGGGATTAAAGTTGGGTCGGGTTAGGAATGTTATACAGAGCGGGCTAGGTGATTTGATATAGGTCATAGGGTAGGCTGCTCAAATTCAAAAGAAGGCCCAAATGAATCACAAAAAATGGTCGCTTTATTAACCAAATTGAGTTCAATTGACGAGTTCTGGTTAAAAATAATAAATTGAAATAAGACGAATTTATATGATTGATTGGCAAGCTTCTTAATTTTAACAAAATAAAACAATAGACTCGATTATTAAGTAACTAACTTAAAGTAGGAACTAATTGCAATTATAATCAAAATTAAATCAAATTAGGAAATGTTAAAATACAATTTTTTGAGAAAACTTTCAAATAACAAAATGTTCTAATTATATATAAAATTATACAAAACATATATATTATCTAAAAATTATAAAAAGAATAAAAACTTTAAAATAACTTGCAAAATATTTTAAACTTTATAAAAGTTAATTATTTCAAATCGTATTAGAATTAACTCGCCAATTAATTATTATTGGGGAGAGTCAAAATTGGGTGTCAACACTTTACTGTCGTTGAGTGGTTCACTGACACCACCGTTTGGGTATCAATACACTGGTGATTGATATCATTCTATCCTAGGAGGATATATTCCAAATCAAACCTCGGATACTAGAGAGATTAATTTCCTTAAGGGGACACTGTATACTCAGTGGGCTTGATCTTCTTTCTGTTTTTTCAGATTCTGTTATGTGCTACAGATATTAGATTTGTGAACTAATTTCGGTTCTTTTGTTCTTAAATGGTTCATTAAACTTTTGTAACTTCGTATTCCTGCAAAGTTTGTTGTGTCAGTAAGATTCGTTAAACACAGATTGGCAACAATTCTTCTTTAAGAAAAATATTTTGTATAATTTTGTTTAATCTGTTTGTGATTCTAGTTTCTCTACTAGTTTTAATTTTTTAGTTCTGAAAATGTTCTTAAACTTTGTTGTGTCTTACAAAGTTCTTCAAATTTTTGTTCCAAGTATATTAGGAATACAAGATAAACAACATTCTTAAGGAAATTATTATAATGTTAGTATTTTTTTTATATTCTACTGATTGAGAGAATCTGATCATGGAAGTAGAAGAGAAATGCATTATTTCTCCATAATTCGTTGCTTTGTTAGCAAGGTCGAAGTGAGAATGTAACCAAAAAAAATGGTAGTATTTTGGTTAAAGATTACAGCAAGTAACCTTCTTATTATTTATCTAAGGAGGAGCATAGTTTCTAAGAGTTAACAAGTTTGATTTTTTTATCATGTGTATCTTTGGAAAAAGATCTGCAAACTATATGTTGTAGAATGAATTCTTTTTTGGCAAATATTGTTGCCTTTAAATTCATTAGCTTGCAAAATGAGAGATGCACATTTTTATTTGACAAAATAGTATGTCAAAATGTTATAGTTGGAAGGCTATTTGAAAAGAAAAACATTTTTGTGTGATAAAGAATATGTTTAATTTTGTTTGGAGACTAAAAAAAAACTTTTGCAATTTTGTACTCCTTGTGAATTTGATTATGTGTGACTGCTGTGAATTAAAAACTTTTATAGTTTTCAACTCTGAATAAATTAGACTATGCAATTGATTTTAAGAATATGAAAATATCACCTACTAAGTCTGTGTTGTACTTTTGATATTCTATAAATTTCACTGTTATATAGAAACATTCTAAATACTAAGTGGTATGTCTATTTGTGATAGAGGAAAAACACCAGTGACTTAGAGTTGGTGAGTTTGTGCCTCTATATATGGAATTAACTTCGACACTATGTAAAGATTGTCAAAGTGAATTGAAACTCCATAATTCATTCATAAAATAATATTTAAAAAAGATGTTTCATACTACCAATGACATTTTAATTTTCAGGGAAAATATGTAGCAAAACTATTTTCAAAAATATTTTTGAGATCACATTTAAATTGTGTTGGTTCTTTACTTACGATAAAAATAAAATTATACTTGTGTCTAATTTAATTTTGGAGCAAAAGATATGAAATTCAATGATACTTTTGTATTGTGTTAGACCCACAAAATTTTTGGAGTATATTTGGTATTGCGGTTGTTGAGTTTCTCTATTACTAGAATATGGTGTGACTAGCTACCAAATTATATATATATATATATATATATATATATATAATATATATATATATATTATATATATATATATGTTCAAAATAATTGTGCTCTTTTCTGAAAAAAGTGTCACTTAAAATGTTGTAATTTTTCATGAAAAGATATGTCTATTATAATAAAAGTATTTGCATAGACATGAATATTAGTGAATAGTCATTTGCTATGTTTTGAAGAAGAAATATTTGGACTGTATTGCCTACATGGTTGGACCCAACCTTTCCTAGATCAACTAACTCGCTAAGTTAGTTGTCTTGGATGTAGCAAGGGTTCCGAGGTCTTGTTCTACGCGCATCAATCCGTGTGAACCCGGTCTAATCATTGACATTCTAGACACATTAAACATTACTTAGCATATCCATTTTTAATTACATTATGACTGTGGACTGTAAAATTATACTTGAATAGTCTAGTGTAGGGTCTAAAAGACTTTGGTAAGGAAAAAGGATAATGTACTTAATAAAGTGATTCACAGGGCATTTACTCCCTTCGAATATGATTTTATAACATTTTATGTATCTTTTGTAGACTCATCCTTTTAAAAGATAATGCCAATAGTGAAAAAGATTCAAAGTGAATCTTCAGAAGGAAAATAAAATTTGATGGAATTGTTGACGAAACAAAAAGTAAGACTTTGTGTTAAAGGCTTTAGACAAAATAAGGTTTTGATCTTGTCAATATATATACTCATTATTAACTATAATTACATCCATTCGGATGCTAATATTATTAGTTGTGGTATATGATCTCCAAATTCATTAAATAAATGTGAAAACAACTCTCTTAAATGGAGAATTGGAGGAAGAAATTTACATGGAACAGTCCGAATATTTTGTGGTTCCTGGTAAATAAAAGAAAGTGTACGAACTTGTTAAGTGACATTATGGAATAAAATAAGCACCCAAACAATGACATAAAAAATTTGACCAAACCATGTTTGCAAATGGATTTAAGAATGGCGGAAGTGATAAATGTGTTCACATTAAAATCACAAGGTCATTGTTTGTTTGTATATTGGTGATATGTTGATCATCACTAACGACATAAATGCTACTAAATCTATGCTAGAAATCAAGTTTGGAATGGAAAATCTTGGAGTTGCTAATGCGATCTTAG
The DNA here is from genome assembly GCA_027705065.1 of Solanum peruvianum. Classification (NCBI taxonomy): domain Eukaryota; kingdom Viridiplantae; phylum Streptophyta; class Magnoliopsida; order Solanales; family Solanaceae; genus Solanum; species Solanum peruvianum. The sequence goes on from JAKWJD010001759.1 coordinate 10,101,542, forward strand.
GTATAAGAATCCTTAGAACTCCATAATGTTTAGAATTTTCACAGTCTCATTGCATTGAAAAGGTACTTGAATAGTTCATATATTTGGATGTCAATATTTTCAAGTCTCTAATAAATGTGAGCTTTGCATTTCAAAAGAGTGAAATAAAAAGTGAATCACAATTGGATTGTACCAGAGTATTGGGAAGTATGATGTATATCATGAAGTGTGTGCTATCAGATATAGATTTGCTATTAATAAACAGAGTCGGTTCACAAGTGATCCCAATCAAACTCATTAGATGAAAATAAATATACTTTTTGAGTATTTAGAAAATACTTAATACTATGTCTTGCATTATAACAATATCCAGCAGTATTGAAAGGATATACTGATGCAAATTTGATCACTGGACAAATGAAGTAAAATACACAAAAATATATATATTTAACCTTGGTAGAGGATTATTCTCTTGAAAATATTTCAAAATAGACATGTGTCGCTAGCTCTACAATAATCTTTGAGCTAGGTGCTCAAGATAAGGTCGGTGAATAAGTTGAAAGACTCCGAGAACTCTTGATAGATATTCTTTTTTGGCCCAAACCATTGGCATTAGTATACATACACTTTGATAGTCAAGATGCAATAGGTAGTACATGAAGCATGATGTGTAACGGAAAGTCTTGTCAAATAGGACATAAACATGATACTGTTAGAAAACTACTCTCTAATGGAATTATCATTGTAAGACCCCTAAAATGACTTAGGTAAAGCTAGAGCCTAACATGGTTGTAGTAGTGGTCTAAGTTCATAAAATGTTTTATAATGTGAGTTTGAGGCAGTGTTTAAGAGTTTAGGTGCACTGAAAGTCAAACGTCAAGGGACGACCAAGACGTTCGACGACTAAGTCACCTATGTGCCTCATATGTGGTTTTATGTGTTTATGTGTGATTCATGAGGTTATAAAGTCCTTAAATGAGTTATTGTAGTATATATAGACAGTGTTTCAATTTTTTTGAAGTTTGGAGGGCAAACGTCCACGACGTCAGAAAGGCTTGCCTTGAAACGACCTTGGGTGTCTATGTATGTTTTTTTACATGTTTATTTTAGATGAAACTTATGTGGTAGGTCCTAAACTCATATACAAACATATTTGAGTTGTAAACGTCCGGGTACGACTCCATGTAGGACCTGCAAGGGGCCCTAAAGAAGGACCCCAATGTTGGAGTCAACAATACCAGGCAGTGGCAATCGATGACCCAAACGACGGCCAGTCGACCAGGCAACGGCCCGTCGATGGGTATCATTGATGGATCCACTTGTACTTCAGGTTTGGGAGTTTCATATGCAACCCACGAGACCCTCATCGACGGGACGTGGGTGAGACCACGGACCGTCGATGCATCCGTCGATGGGCTGCCTGTTTTTCTGCCACCTTTCTGTTAACTTGAGGGGTGAAGTTGTAAATTTACTCTAAGTCTTATTAAATGTGAGGAAGGTTGTTTTGAGTGTTTATGGGTATTTTAAGAGTATATAAGTCATTAAACTCTCATTATAACCCTAAAACCTAAATCAAAACATATTCCCTACAAAAGTTTCTCCAAAAACCTCCATGAGAGTTCAAAGTGAAGATGGAGATTGAAGATGGGTCTTCAATGGAGTTTATTCTTAAATTAGCTTAGTATTCTTCAAATAAGGTATGGGAGTTCTTCATCTAAGGCTTGGTATCACTTTAGAGCCAATTTCAAATATGATTTTCAAAGATGAAAAAAGATAAAAAAAGAAATCCAATTTCTACTCTAAGTCTTGGGTTCTTGGTCAAATAGTTTCCAAACGTTTATATATGATGAAATTGATGTATAATTGATGTTTTCCAATTTAATTTTCCATGAACCCTCGATCTTCTCAAATCTCTAAATTTCACTAAAATATGGGTGAATTGATTATGTTTTGATATTCATGAATTCATGTGTAGATTGTAATGGGCTTTTGATTCATGTATAGATTATGTATGTATGGTGTATAGGATGTTTCAATTTTATTAATTTAGTAAGGAATACCCTCAGATCTATTGCATGCTAATCTTATTGAATTGATATTGACTTAATGCTTATAGATTCTTGTGTAGATTTCTATGGGCTTTCTAATGATGTAAGAATTGTATTCAATTTATATCTAAGTGGTTTTAGATTGATAAATCTATATTGATTTGACTTAGATTTCATTGATTATTATAGTTTATGTATTGAATTGAAATTCACCCATTGGTAAGGGCCTTATGGTATCGAATTGGATGAATTAGCTTTGGAATCAAAGTGGTAAGATGGAGTGGGGGTAAGATTCCCTAATTCCTTTTATTTAGTGTTAATTAGACTTCAATGTTGTGATTGGTATGGTCCACTTATAGTGGCGGTGCTATGTGAATTGATATGGCCTTGTCGGCGTTACTTTATGCAATATGATGATCATGGCTTTGTCGGCACTACTTGAAGTACTATGATGTTTTGTATAGTTGTTTTATGTGAAGTATGAGTATATATATCTATTTTTGAAGCCATGTGAAAGTATATTTTCTTTCTATGTATGTTAGGAAATCATGTAAACTATGACTATGTGCTTCTATGTGTAGTCTTAGGGTTGATGCATTGTTGTTCCTACTTGACTATATGAGTCTATAATAGTTATATTGATGATGATATGGTATTGTGTAGGATGTCTTAAAGATGATAATTGTTATCCCTGTGTGCTTGTAGAATGATTAGTAATATGTGTTAAGGTGAAGTATGTGGTGTCTTGTCTTGGTTGACTTATGTCCCTTACTTGATGCTTGTATGAATATGAATATGTGATGCCTTGACTTAGGATGCTAAAGTATTTTAGTCTTGAATGTATTGATAATATGTGAGCTTGAATGATGATAAGAGGGTCTTTTATGTGAAACATTGAACCTAGTGGTAAGGTTATGTATGTTGAAGTCGAAAGTCCTAATGGTATCCTTCAAGTAAAGGAATAATGGAATTAAGGTTGATTGGCTAGAACGGCATCATATCACACCTTAGGAAAGTCATAATGAGCTTCTTGTCGCCATTCTGAGGTAGCCCTAGTGGACCTTTCTTTAGTAGGGTAAATGTGATTGGGTTATGAACTTGTTATGGAACCCTTTTATGTGAACCTTTAATGTGAATTACTCTATGAGAACGATTGCTAGCACCAGTGAGTATGGTAAGGGGAGTAGTTCTAGTTAAGTATGAGACTAGATTATAAAGCATGCCCTTAATATTCCTTAACCATGTGCCTACATGGGATGTGTCCTAGTTCTACCCTTGGCAAGTAGAACAACCTCATCAGAGTAGGTTAGAACTATGGATTCCATGAGTTGCTACCATGGTTTATATCGGTTATTACCTATTCTCATCATATAGAATACTTACTAGTGCTAGATAAGTTCTATGAAGTTTAGGTGGTGGTGTGGGATGCTATTTAGACATTGCACAATAGGCTTTGAAGGTGTTAGTGAGAGTCCCTATGTCTTGTCTAAGACCATTACTTGAATGTTCTTTATGTGGTGAATAAGTATTAAATGAACTAATGAATTAATGACTTAATTTAAGGTTGTATGTTAAATGAAGTAGTACTTATCTAGAGTAGTTAAAGGTTGTCTAGTTAAGGTATGAAGGGGGCATAGGAATGGTCACTTCTTATCTTACCTAAATAAGTCTTAAGAATGACTCTAATTAGGGAAGTTGGTTGATTATGTGGACATGATCTAAGCCTTAGGTAGTCTTAAGGATTACTTAGGTAATCTTGAAGAGGTCACTATGGACGTTATCTTTTTGATAACCTTCAGAAAGAGAATGTCATATCATCTATGTGTTGATGTATTATGTGAGCATGATTCTATCCTAGGAAGTCTATAGGATCTCTTGAGTGGGTGTGTAAGGGATTGTATGGGCTGTCGCTTCACAACTCACTCAAGTGAAACTTAAAAGCACCTTTGGTAGGAGAATCGCATGCTCTTATGTTGGTGTCTTGTAAGTGTGTATGTGACTCATCATAAGTAGTCTTGAGGATCATTTAGGAATGCCTAGAGAGGTTGTATGGGCGGTCTCTCTTTGTGTGACTTAAGTGAGTCTTCGGATAGCTTTAAGTGAGATAATTACATGCTAGAAGATGTCTAAGTGAAGTGGAAGAACTTCACTGTAACAATGAAGTGAGTTCACTGGAAAGTTCTCTTAAAATGTGACTTTTTGTTAAATGATTTCTTATGTGTTTCTAAGTTGTTAAATGTTGTTCTTATGCTTATAGTATGATGTTTTAATCGAAATTCATAAAAAGCATGCTATTTAGTAAATGTCCATTTTTCATAGTTTTTGCATGGCTTCCATACTTAGTACATCTAATGTGATAACCCCTTCTTTTCCCTTTTTGACTAAAGTGTAGGGAATTGGAAGTCTTGACGTGCCACGGAGGATGGATAGATTTCTAAGGTTTGAAGATGAAGTATTGGTGAGTCCTCATCGATTCGAGGACAACATCCATATGTCTGTTATGTCGTAGTCTTTATTTTATGTCTTGTATGGGATTAGTCCCAAGTGGTGTATACTCTAAAGTTTAAATGGTTCAACTAAATGTTGTAAAGATTTAATGTTTTAAATGAAAGTCTTCCGCTTGTGTAATGTTTATGAAAGAGTTCTTCGTGTGTGAATAAAATTTTAAATTCTTACCTATTTTAGTATGTTTATTATGCAATGAATGATACGAGAGGCTTAGATGAGACTTCTTGAAGTCTCATTTTCCGTGTGACGACACAAGGACGCTCTAACTTCTAGGGTGTACTTGCGGGTCGTGACGATCATAATTGACTATGTAAAGTCAAATATAATGTGTCGGATCCACTTACAAAAAGGCCTAACTAGAGAGAAAATTTAAAGATCATTTAAGGGAATGGGTTTATGGCTTAGGACAAGTCATTATGGCGGTAACTCTATCTAGCATACTAGAGATATCAAGATCTAGATTTAAGGAGAAAAACAAAGTTGTGAATGACAGTTAGACATTGTCAACCAACTCAATCCATTCTCATGATGAAAACAATGCTTAGGAACAAGGATACAACATAAGGCTTGTTGATGAGTTAATAAAGCTTAATGGTTTCAATGATTTGCTATGTTAGGCAGAGTTGACCAAATAGTGTATCTACTCAATAACACGGTTAGAAATCACCTATGTGAGTGTAAAGTGTAAGCCGCTTCAAAGAGAATTATTCTCAAAAGGCCTATTATCTATACACTCATGAAACCAAGAGGTGTTCATGGCTAAAAGACCACAGCAGTAGGAACCATAAATGATAAAGGGTTAATTGTGTGACATATGATTGTCTAGGTATACATCAAGGCTTGACGGTTCAAAGATATCACATCTATCGATTGACCGAGTATATCGAACATATGTTCACTACGGAAAGTCCACGGGAAAACCTACTTATCATGATGTGATTAATTCTTGCTTGTAAAGTACACATACTTGTTCTTTCTTTGTCTTGGATTCATTCTCCATTCATGTGGGGAATTATTGGGTTTTAAAAGGTGTGAATGGAAAATGAAGAGTTGACTTTTATGAAGAGTTGCGACTTTTATGAAAGGTTGCGACTTTTATGAAAAGTTATGACTTTTATGAAAAGTTGCGACTTTTATGAAAAGTTATAACTTTTATGAAAGATGACGAACTTTCTGAAGGTTTATGATCTTTCCGGTAAGGCACAATAAGAAGTTTTTTGCACTACCCTTTGTTTTCTATAAATTGAGGGATTTACTTTCATTTTAAAAATAGAATTTTTGGACTTCTTCTACTACTATTGAATCTAGTATTCTAGGTGTACTTTACTGTCGTTGTGTGGCTCGCTGACACCAGTGTTTTGGATATCAATACACTGATGATTGAGATCATTCTATTTTGGGAGGACATATTCCAAATCAAACCTCGGATACTAGAGGGGAGTAATTTTCTTAATGGGACATTGTGCATTCAGTGGACTTAATCTTCTTTCTGTTTTTTCAGATTCTGCTATGTGTTACAGATTTTAGATTTGTGAACCAATTTTTGTTCTCCTGTTCTTCACTGGTTCATTAAACTTTGGTAACTTCGTGTTTCTGCAAAGTTTGTTGTGTCAGTAAGATTCGTTAAACACAAATTGATAACAATTCTTCTTTGAGAAAAATATTTCGTATATTTCTTTTAATTTGTTTGTGATTCTAGTTTATCAACTAATTTTAATTTTCTAGTTGTGAAAATGTTCTTAAACTTTGTTGTGTCTTACAAAGTTCTTCAAAGTTTCGTTCTAAGTATGGTAGAAATACAAGATGAACAACATAGATAACAACAATACATTAGAGAAATGGAATTATTTCTTCACACAAAAAAAAGATAGGGGATAGTAACAAATTGAAAATGCACCACTATTAGTCTATTACTATTACAAAAGTTAAACATAATTTAATTAGTTAAGGTTATCCATTTTCCTTTAGAGTTTAACTTCTATAGACTCACATCAAATTATAAAAGATTTTTTACACTTCAAGGTAGTAGCACAAAAAGCACACACAATTATACAACCCATACTATGTTACGGTTCATTTGCATTTGACAACTTCATCTTGAAAATCAACCCCTAAAACATTATAACCTCTTCTTATTTAAAAACCATATTATCTAGATCCTAATCCCACATTGTAGTATCAAAATAAGGGAAACTTTGCAATACAAACATGTATCACATTTCAGTGGATTAACATAGACTTTGATGTATTTAAATAAGAACTAGCTAGCATCATTTATTGTGTATCAAGGAAAGAACAAGTATGTGAAGCAAAAACTAAAAAGGAAGAAGAGGTTTCTACTTGACAAAGACATTTTGGTCTAAAAGGTATGAGAGCAATAAAATCACAGAAAGCTGATTATCATTGATTTGAAGGAAATTTTAAATTTATCCACTACTTCACCAACATAAATTAGTTGTGGCATATATTTCATTAGTAAGTTTAGCAATGAATAACTATCATGATATCATTGGTGATCATACAAAAAGTAATATGAAGCAAAGGGTCATTTCCATTTATTTATAAAGAGAAAGATACATTACACATGAAACACAGAAAGGTAAACGACAAGTCTTAGAGAACGATTTAGGATGGCGTCTGAACGCTTTTTTCATAACTCCAAGTAGCATCTTGGTAGCCTATTTAGATAGGTACAAAGACTATTTGATCATTTTGAAGAAAATGACAAATTGGCGTAGTTCCAGGCTTAACCTTGAGAGCTACAAAAGGGATCGCGTGTGCATTCCAAAAAGATGTATCTTTGTGGCACACTGATACAGCTTTCACTTTTGTTCCATCAACACCAACCATAGATACCATATATGTTGTTGTACTTCCTCCAACATGACAATAATGTAGAGCATACGCGTAGTTAAGCTTATGGCAAACCATGTTATCCCCATCAAATATTTGTTGAACTTGTTCAATTGTGTATCTTTGGGATGCTTGAGTTTCCCCTTGTACCTCAGAAGTAATCGCGAGGACATTGTTTGTCCCAAGTACAGATAACCCGAAATCTACCATAGACTCCAAAGAAGTCACACAAGTTTTCTTCTCTTTATGTTTCACTTCTGACTCTTCACAAAGTTTAATTGTTTTCTAATCGTTTGAGCATCCTTTGATTTACTATCGATTAAGAAATGGTTGAGGATCTCTGGGTATTTTTCCATCGAGAAGGGAATTGATTCAACAAAATGTCTAGGTAAAAATGGTGCTTCGTTTTTATTTAGGAGAGAGGGAAACTCGATAAGTTTCCCCTTCTCCAAGTCCTTCTCTAAAAAGAAGTATTGTTTCAAAGTATCATAATTAAGATTAGTCTTCAAACTACTTCCTTCAGTTACTTGTTTGATCAGATTCTTGTTAGTAGCACGATTCGTGCTGGGGTTTTCCAGCACGAAACGTTGAAACTCTGAATTAGCAGCATGATGCCAGCTAATGGGAATATATCCACTTAAACCATAGTACACTTTCTTCTTAGTGTTTTCTTGTTTTAACTCAGGAACAACGCCGTCTGTAAAATCATTATCACAATAAATTGTTGAAAATCATTAAAAATTCTCATAGTTTGAGGTATGCCTGTAATACTATTCTTAAAATATAAACACATACAATTAATTTTATTTTATACCTGAGTGAGGAAGGAAATCTTTGATGGCTTTGGGGATTTGAGTATTCGGCAATTTTATATTCCAATAAACCTCTGGAGATATCGCTGCATAAGTACTTGCTAATACAAAAGCAAGCTACATATATATATTTGAAAGGAAAGTCAGTCATTATTATATATATTAACTTGAAATCGTTATAAAACTTGTATATTAAACTTATATTTGACTTAGATAATGAATTTAATTTGTCAAGGAGTAATATATGAGCATATAATATATAGATTGTCCAACCAAACTTTTGAAAGTTAATTAAACTTTTTCTCGTGAGTTGAGATGTTTGATCAAGTCACAAAAAGTTATTTTTCAAAGGGAAAAAGATATAATAAATCCCACAACTTTGTCATTTAGAATTGTTTTATCATTCGTCATTAAAGTGACTCATATATGCTCCTAATGTTATATTAATTTAAAATTATTATTTTGATGGTCAAATTTATTTGTGTTTCACTAATTTTCTTGTAAAATATATTATAGACGCCCCATTTTTTATTTTTTATTTTTACAAATACAAAAATTAGAATTACAATATACCCGCGAAAAAAATCAACTTTTACGCTAAAGAATCAAATATAAAGAATAAGAAGCTCGAATAATGATAATCAAAGAAGTAAAAAAATAACTTTTGTATTAAAATATAAATTGGAATTTGTTAGAAGGATCGTATACACCCCTACATGAATTTTTAAAAATTTTGAAGTCAAAAAAAATAATTTAAAACTAATTTTCTTACTTCTATTAGATGAAGGGTACATGTGAGGTCCTTTTTGTACCGGTAAAGGTATATGTGAACAACTTGTATAAGAATAAGGATATATATGAGTTACTTTTATAACGAAGGGTATAGCAACTCTAAAAACAAACTTGATGGGTATATCATGCTTTTTCGCTTTTGTAACAAAATGCTACAATTGTTACCCTAAAGTCATATTTTTTTTCCTCTTCAAAATAAGCAAATCTTAAAAATTTAGTGAATTATACTACTTACTAGTTAAGTACTCTCTCTATCTCTAATTATTTGTCCAATTTTTCTTTTTTAGTTGTCTCTAATTACTTGTTTATTTTGACTAATTAAAAAAAGACAAAATATTTTTACCTATTATATCCTTAATTAATTTTTGAAAAAAGTAGAACTTCTTAAAAATCTAAAATTTTTAACTCATCCACTATATAACTAATAGAGATAAAACGATAAATTTATTATATCAATAATCATTTTCTTAATAGATATGTCAATTTAAAAGTGGACAAGTAATAGTATGATAATATTTTCAGAATCACATGATAACATAGAAAAGGACCCAACTTAAATAAGTTGTAAAATGATAAGATAAAAACGTATATAAATAAAAATGCTACTTACCAAGAAAATGGTAAGGGCCTGCAACTTCATAGGAAAATTATTTGCTATGGATATTGTAGAAATAGCTAAACTTGGATGGAATTCAGAAACAGAAATTATCCTTTATTTATAGGCATAAAAATTGCAATATGTACCACTTAATGATAAATATAGAATATTTTTTTATTATATAATATATGACTGGACTATTTATTAAATATTATGACTGGATTATTTATACAGTGGGTCAATGCTCACTATATGCGTACAGATCTTGATAAACGGAACAATAAATGTTTGCAATAATTAAATAATATTCCTTTCATTTCTTTTATGTAAAAAATCGTTAATATGGGCTAGGCTCGTTGGGCCGGTCTGATCTAACTCAGAATTTAATAGGGTTGGACTAAAATTTTTGGAGCTCATTTAAGAAAAGGGCTTTTAAGCCGGTCTGAATAAGTCTGTTGATTTGATGGGCTTGACAAATATAAGTAGGGTCAGTCCGTGGGCTAATAATAATTAATTAAAAATATAATATAATATTAAAATTTAAATTAAAGAGAGTTCAAATTCAAAATAATTAGGTTAATATTTTTATTTATATATTTATAATTTTACTTGGAAAAAAACTTAATAAATTGAGATAATTTCAGAGACATCCCTCCAGGCTACGCTCTATAACACTCACCTTCCCTGTGGTTACGATATTACGTCTACCTCCCTTATTTTTATTTTCTTGTAATCATTCTTTAAACCTATTTAAATAAATATAAATTAATTTAGATTTGATAAATTTACCCTTAAATATGAATGTTTAGATCTAATTTTCAATGATATATCTTTATTCGTTGGATCATGTTTCTTCTTCGCTTGTGTAAATGTTTAACTAGAACAGAATCTTATCGTTCTTATCGAATTTCTTTCTTGGGAATTTCAATTTTGTCTTCTATTTGAAGAAATTGTTGCCAGAAAATGATGGGTTATTGCGGGGGGTTACGTGAATTAGTAAAGGTGAAATAGAGATAAAGAGTTAATATTTGGTGAAAATGTGGGTCAACTTAGTTAAAGACTTTGATCTTTGTTGGTTAAAAAAAAAAAGTCTTTGTGTTAATTTATTTTAAAGTATTTGTTAAATGAGTTACTTTTTATATAATATTTATTTAGAAGAAATTTATATATAAAAGAGTAAAATTGTCAAATCTATATTAATTTATATTTATTTCAAATAGGTTTAAAGAATGGTTACAAGTAAATGAAAATAAGGGAGGTAACGTAATGTCGTAAACCAAAGGGGAGGTAAGTGTTATACAGAGAAACATGAAGGTCTCTAAAATTGTCCTATAAATATTATAAAAATAATTTTTTTTTGATTTGATTAACAAGTACTAACATTAACATCATGTAATATTGTTTTGTCGATATTTATGATAATATTTTAAATTATAATTTAAAATTTAATTTAATAATTATAAAAAAAAATATTTAAAAAAAAAAGGGCTGGCCCGTCAAGCCTGTAGCCCACGTACTTGTGGGTTGAGCCGACCATTTTCTGGTCCACGCCAAAAATGGGCTAGCCCGGCCAGACCCATAAAATGTCAAAGCCTATATGGGTTAGCCCGGATGGGGTGGGCTAGCCCATATTGATAGCTCTACTTTTATGTATCATTTTTATTTATACTATAAATAGTTGATTTATAATACTTGTCATTTTTTAATATCAATATTGATACACCGTGGTTTCACGGTATTTTTAATGCTTTTTCCTTAAGTTTAGTGTCTGTCCAAAAACCTTTTTGTATTGATTTTTATGTAAGTTCTCTTTATTTGGAGGAAATCTGTCTAAAGATGAACGCGGAAGTTTTTGAGCAAGAAATGCAGAAAAGTTACCACCTAAGGAGCTTGTGACGGTCCGTCGTGCCTGTGGCGGTCCGTAGGTGGCATCGTAACGAAGCTGCTGAAGAAAGATGGGGAAGTATGACCAAGTGTGGGGTTACGAAGTGCATGACGGACCGTCGTAGCCATGACGGTCCGTCCTGCTGGTTCGTCGTGATGATCAGAGAAGTAGTCCCAGTACCCAAATTCCAAGAGTTTAAGTGTTATCCAACGGAGACCCTCGATGGACCATCGTGCTTGGAACGGTCCGTCAACGGAGACCCTCGATGGACCATCGTGCTTGGAACGGTCCGTCATACCTGCCGTCCAGGGTATTGAAGAGAGCACCTGAAGAGTTTGCAAAGTATGGGACGACGGAGTTAATGACGGCCCATCATAACCGCGATGGTCCGTCGATCCAGCCGCGTTTTGACAAATTTTGAGCAATTAGAGTCCTTCTTTTATTAGGTTTTTGTTTATTATAAATAGTTGTAAAAACCTCGTTTTCAGGTTAGATTCTTTGTTAGTAGATTATTTTGGATATTAGACTTTGGATTGTTACACTTTTCTCTGGAGTTGCTTGTTGGTGATTTTGTCGATTAATCAAGTAAATTTCTGGATTTTATTCTTTCTCATTGAAGTAAGTGCATGAATTCTTATACTACATATATGAATATTGTGACTAAACTCCATAACTAGTGCTGTGGGAACCATGGGTGAATAATGAGGTACTAACTAAAATAACAATTCTAGAATAGTATCTTGCATGTATGATAATTCTTTCGCTTAGAAGTCTTTTTAACGGATGGCCAACGTTAGAACTCGCATTAATGCTACTTGCAGGACCAAGGAGGTAGATAATAGGAAAAGAATTATCAACATAAATTTAGTGTATACTATCTAATAGGCTAGTATTGATCGGTATGAGGTAATAACTTAGTCAAATATCGAATACAATGCTTAATATGAGATAAAGGTAAGGGTTAGTATAGCAACACACGTCGACGGACCAAGGTGCGGAGTGAAATTTTCTAGATGTCGGACCAAGGATTTAGAAATACATAACTTATCACTTTGCATGCAAGATATTAGGAAAGAATTGTTATAGTAAGAATTACCAAGTTAGGAACTTATGGGAACACGTAAACCCTAGTTACTTTTATTAATTGATTAAACTCCAACATTTGAATCTGTTAGTTGTCTACTTTAATTTAGTTAGTTATTTTCATTCATTTAGAAATAAAAAATCCCCTTTTATTTTCTTTGTTTTCTAATAAAATAATTGACTAAATAATAGTAATAATAGATTGAAGTTAAGTCTGAACTATTTTCCTCATGGAAACGATCACAACCTCATTAGTTGGGTTTTTACTTGATACGGCCGCTTTATTTCTTATTTGAGAAGTAAGTTTGAGCGTATTAAATTTTGGGTGCCGCTGCCGGGGAATTAACTTTTAGATTAACTTAAACTTATTACTATAATTTAGTCAATATTTTCTTAATTTGACTTTGTTTATTGTTTTTTATTCTTGCAGAACTATCTTCCTTGTATGCCAATACACGGAGAGGAAGAGAACCCTTATTTCCCTACGATCACGAATAAGAGCGTACATACGCATCATGAATCGAAACTTGGATATTAATGATGATGATCCAAACCAGAACATCCCGCCTCTGGTTGATGTCATGGTCAGTTATTACCCGATGCTCCGGGTGAAAATCAACAGAGGGGACAAAATCCCGCTCCACGTGCTCAAGAATACTACAGAGTCTATGACAATATAGCAGACTCCAATAGGCCACTTGTCTTGCCCCCTCTACCACCAGGCCACACCTTTGTGGTAACTAGTATCCTGATGCAAATGCTCACTGCCAGAGGTTTGTTTTCAGGGATACCTTTTGAGGATCCACATGCCCATATCGGGAGACCTGATTTGATTTGGATGTATAGGGCTAAGAGTCTTTCCTCTCTCACTGACGGGAGAGGCTGCTATTTGGTTCACTGAGCTCCCTTATAACTCAATTTTCACTTGGAACTAACTAAGAGACGTTTTCTTAGCACGCTACTATCCGGTTTCCAAGAAAATAAACCACAAAGACAGAGTGAACAACTTTGTGGCACTACCATGAGAGTCAGTTAGTAGTTATGATGGGGATTTGGTGCTTTTAGACAATTCTAGGCTGTGTTGGTTTTTGGGCAAGCTCAAGTCCAAATGGACTGGCCCTTACTTGATTACCCAACTATTCTTTCACGGAGTAGTTGAGTTAGAAACCAAGGAGGGTGTGCGGTTTAAGGTAAAGGACAACGAATAAAACTCTATTTTGGGCCTGCTGAATCAGCAAATAAAGTGATTGAGACATACCATCTTGATGAAGGCTAAGTTTTCAAGTGACCTCAGTCGTGTCGCGACTTTAAATCAAGCGCTTTTTGAGAGGCAATCCAATACTCATAGTTTTCTTTCTAGTATTGGTAGCATTTTCTACTAATGGATTTTAAATTTGCAGGCACATCACTAGGAAATTCTACAGAAAATCACACTACAACAGTCATTGAAGAACACATCGACGAACTGTCACGCACGCTATGGACCGTCGCATGAATCTGTTGTGCCAGGTAGGTCTGTCATTTATTTTCAAAACTAGGGCACATGCGATGGAACCATGACGGACGGTCGCACTTGCAATGGACCATCAATGGGGTCTCGTTGCATCATTAATGAGTGTACCAGACCCGACCCGGTTGGGGGTAATTTGAAAAATTGGTAACATTTAAAAACAATACCCCTTTGTTACACCCATTTCCTTCCCTTTTTCTCCCATTTCCCTCCCTTTTCAACTTCCAACTTCCCACCTCCCTTCTCTATCAAATGATCACTTCCCCAATTCCCCTAATTCCTAAAATCTACCCTCTACTAGTCGGAGTTTGTTGTTGTGGTTCTGTTCGTTCTAACCAAGTACCTTCCTTACTTGTTTTTTCTCAAATTCTCAGGTATGTGTCTCTGATATCTACCTATTTACATTGAACTTTTGTTTTTTCATTCGTATTAGCCTATTTATTTTTGGTGGGTCTTCTTGCTTTGATCCAATTTTGTCTGATCTAGGTTAAGAATCCTTAAATTGCATTGTTAAAACTCTAGAAATAGGTACTTTAGCATTGCTAGTTTGCTAGGTATTTGGGTTAGCCATATGTAGGTTAACACTAAAAATTCCATTTGAGTCATAGGGGATGATTGTGGAATCCCCAGTTCTGTCACTGAATGACAGAACGAGACCCTGATGACGGACCGTCATACCCACGACGGACAGTCATAGGGTCTGTTCCAACATACCACTGTACGTTTTCTCCAAGTGTCCACCAACGGATACATGCGACGGACCGTCATTCCCACGACGATCCATCCTGCACAACCGTTTTGGTTGTCAGAGACCTTATTCCTAAGGGGCTCCCACTTTTTATAAGTTTCCTCTTACAGACATCTATGACGGACCGTCATACCCTCGACAGTCCATCCTGCACAACCTCATGACGGTCAGAGACCCATCTCCAGAGGGTCTCCATACTTTTTCTAAGTGTCCTCTAACGGACATCTACGACGGACTGCTATACCCTCGACAGTCCGTCCTGCACAACCGTCGTGACGGTCAGAGACCCCTCTCCTAAGGGTCTCCACGACGGACCATCATTATCACGACAGTTCGTTCTACTTATTTTTCATACTTGTCAGAGACTTTCCTTCAGGGGTCTCCACATCAACATAGTTGAAGTAAGACATGACAGACCCTATGACGCTCCGTTGTACTCACGATGAGCCGTCACCTGGTCCGTCGTGTTTCACTATTACTGCAGAAAAGTCATTACACCTTAGCTCTTATATTTATTTTGTTTCATTTTTGCTCGTCTTGTTTGCTCTTTCTCGTACTAATATTGATTCTTTATAGGTATTATCTCTTATGGCACCAAAACAAGATCGAGTTTACGCACATGGTCAATCAAAGTCTGTCTTCCCATCTGCCCGTCTGATCATTGGCTCTGATGATAAACGTGACCCCGAGTACGTGACCCATGCACTGCCACTCCATCACGAGCTGCACGTGCTACAAGAGCTATGCCCAAAAAGGTGGCGTCCGACGTAGTCACTGCCTTCCAGTCTTATGAGGAGAGCACATTGACCGGCACACCTTCTGGGTCAGCTACTCATGAAGAAGGAGCGTCTGGCTCCTTAGGAGTTTCATGGTCGGAGGAAGCCTCTGGGTCTGCTGAAGTCCCTAGACCCGCCACAGCTGCAACGTCTGCCTTATCTGATGAGGTTGACATTTCTGATTCCACTCCCAACTCACCGATTTGTGCTCTTACCCCGGTTTCCGACCAGCCCAACCGGTGGTGTGTCGACGGACAATATTAAGTTTATTCAGACGCAAAGTTTCTGAATGATAAAGTAGTCAGAAATGGACTATTACACTGGAGAGGCGGGTCCTTACGGAAAGTCTCCCTACCATGCCAGAGATCCACAATCTATTCAGCAGACACCGACTGGAGTGGACAGCGCGTTCTTTGGGCTATTATAGTAAAGAGTTGGTCCGAGAGTTCTACGCCTCTTACGTGGCTACTCTCAGATCACAAATTGATAGGCGGGCTCCCCCCATCAAACAGGCCCCACTTGAGCATGTCCGAGTACGTGGCATTCAGGTCGATATCTCCCTGCCTTCCATCCATTGGTATCTATACAGCGAGGATGTTGATGCCGACCGGACCCCTCTCACCGCCGAGTTCAACTACCGGTGGCAAATTATCAAAGATGGCCAATTCTAGCGTGAGCCATCGCTGAGAGAGACCACCAAGAGGTGGATGGCCCTGCACTTGTCTGTTGATGAAGAGGGTGTCGACTAGGTAACAGAGCCGAATGGATCCATCAAGAAGGCTAACTTGACTTTCACTGCTAAGTTCTTATGGTTGGTTGTCCACCACGACCGCTGATAATATAGTCACATGAGATCGTGGAGTCTGATGGTGGTGATGACAGCCGGGTTTGAGGTGGACTTTGCTTGGCTTCTATAGGTTGTCATGCACGAGAGGGCTTTTAAGGTCACAACTACTTAACCTTTTCCGTGCATCATATTTCCTATGCAGGTCCGCAGGTGTGTCCATCTGGCATATTTATCAGCTCAAGACTCCACTGGGCACTGTTGAAATTGTCCTCATCTGGGATGAGGCCAATGAGTTGGCTCCACGCAGAGGGCCCCGTCTAGAGTTGCCTCCACTTTGTGAAAATCTGGCTGATACGGTAGCACAGACTCGCACGGCTACGCAGGCTGCTTCTGAAACCACTAACACTACCCCGGTCGAGTCTATCCCGGGTAGTAGCACTGCCCCGAGCTCCTCTTGCTCAGCCCCTTTCCCCGCTCTGGTCCCGCTTGCTAGGGTCCAAAAACTAGAGGCACATATGACTACATTTTTGCATCACATCCAGCCTTGGATGCAGAGGTCTATTGCTGAGGCAGAAGAATGCTTGGAGCGGAAAATGGTCCAGCACACAATGCGGAAGATCGTTGGGGTTCATCAGCGCTTGGACGCTTTTGATTTGCGGGTGCTAGCCCGGCCAGCCCCTCAGGTGGACGTATCGACCCTTCAGGCTTCGGTCGAGAGTCTTCGAGCGTACATTGATATGATCCTAGAGGCTAGGGTGCCAGAGTCTGAGTCCCCTTATGCAGAGCCTGCTGAGGGCACAGTGATGGCGGCCTTATTCGCCACTTCTGAGATTCTACCACCTCCCCCTCGAGAGCATGCTAAGAGGCGTAAGGATCGAAAAGATGATGAGGATAGAGCATGAAAGAAGGAGCGTCGTGAGATGGAGGCTGAGAGGAGAGCTTCGCTTGTTGATGAGGAGGCGCGTCAGATCAGGGCTGTAGAGTCAGCTGCTGGGGCATATAGCTCCAGAGATGTGGCGATAGCGGGAGGCACTGTTGATAGTGTTGTTGCTGATGAGGACACTACTGAGGGTGTCCAGACTACAGAGAGAGTGGGTTTCGGGGAACTGGTCCCACTAGCTTGCTGATCGTCGGCGCTTTGTGCCCCAGATTTGCTTCATCTACCACTCTCGTATTCCAAATTTTTTTATGCATTGGGGACAATTACATGTCTTTTTGTTGGGGTGGGGTAAATGGAAAGTAAGTGCTAGGGTTAAGTCTAAGTAGCCCAATTCACTATCCTCTTTTGGGGTTTTTTTGCGTGTGTTCTTTTTCCCCAAGAGACTGATTATTTTTATTGTTGAACCGGCATGTCTATATCTTGTGTACATAGTTTAAATCTGAAGCATGATGGCTAAAATGATATTCTGATGAAATGAAAATGATGCATGACTAGGCATAGTAATTGATAAATATGTGGCTCTGAGCATGACATAGAGAAACACCACTGCATGATCCTAAGTCTAAAATTCGAACTAGGTGTCTGACAATCTGGTAGAGTAATGAGATGTCAAGTGAGTGTGAGGAAGATTTGAATAGTCTACTATTTGTACTAAGCTAGAACTTTCCTGGTTAGTCTTGATAAAAGTAAGTTGTAATAGACCATTAGGAAAGGATCATAGGTCCTTGTTCAATATAGCCCATTTTTAACCTAAATAAAAAAAACAAATGAAATTAATTCTTCTTTGATCCAAACGATTTGAGCTTAATCTAGACCTTTCTTTTTCACCCAAACTGATCTTTTTTGGGAATAATGCGTTGGCCCTGGTCCCTCCTTGGACATGTGCACCTCAGCTTATGACAAAAGCATAAGTTGAGGGTGGCTAATGCAGTAAACAACCATTTTTATGGCCCTGGACCAACTTTGAGTATTGTGTACTTTGACTCATGGCAAAGCCATGAGTTGAGGGTGGCTATTATGAGGAATGCTCTAGAAAGTGGGGTTGAAAGAACAAAAGTAAAGTGACTCAAGAATTAGTAAAAAGAAAAGTGAAATAGAAAAAATAAAAGAAAATATAATAAATACAAGCAAGAAACGAAGAGAGTCACTTACACAAATGAAGAAAGAAGGGAAAATAGCAAGGTGAAAGCATATGAGAAATTGGGCGAAATAAAATGATAAAAAGTGATATGTTTAGCCGATATGTCAAGGAGGGAAAAAAGTCACTAAAGTATACCTAAATATACCCTACCTGACCTTGAGCCTATGTTACAAGCTAAGAAAGTCCTATTGTGATCCTAAAAGTTGTATAGCGAACTTAAAGTAGTGAAAATAAGGGCAAGCTTATGGAAATATGTATGAATGAGTTGTGAATTTGTTCTGACAGTGAGTGTTGAAAAGTAATTCTTATACTCAAACTGAAAACATTTTGTGAAAAATGAGGATGTTGTTTTGAAGTGAGGACACTAGTTGCAACACCTGAAATATTAGCACCTCGGTGAGAAATTGAAGAGGATAGGTGTTAGTGCGTGGTGAGTCTGTGTCATGGTCTGGTTCCACATAATTCAAGCCTAATAGTTATAACATGCATAAATATGATGAGACTGGTCGGGATAGATAGTCAAATGATTGCGAAACATAAAACATTAATACTATTGTACAGAGATTTTGTAGTGAGTCATAGTGCGTCGTTTGAGGACAAACAATAAATTTAATTTGAGGGTGTTGATATAACGTGGTTTCACGGTATTTTAATGTTTTTTCCTTAAGTTTAGTGTGTGTCCAAAAGCCTTTTTGTAATGATTTTTATATAAGTTTCTCTTTATTTGCAGGAAATCTGTCTAAAATGAACGCGAAAGTTTTTGAGCAAGAAATGTAGAAAAGTTACCACCTATGGAGCTTGTGACGGTCCGTCATGCCTGTGATGATCCGTAGGTGGCATCGTAGTGAAGCTGCTGAAGGAAGGTGAGAAAGTATGACCAAGTGTGGGGTTACGAAGTACATGACGACCGTTATAGCCATGACGATCTGTCCTGCTGGTTAGTCGTGATGATTAGAGAAGTAGTCCCAGTACCCAAATTCTAAGAGTTTAAGTGTTATGGAACGGAGACCATCGATGGACAGTCATACCTGGAACGGTCCGTCATACCTGTCGTCGAGGGTAATAAAGAGAGCACCGGAAGAGTTTGCAAAGTATGGAACGACGGAGTTTATGACGGCCCGTCATAACCGCGACGGTCCGTCACTAGGTCCGTCGATCCAGCCGCGTTTTGATAAATTTTCAGCAATTAGAGTCCTTCTTTTATTAGGTTTTTATTTTTCATAAATAGTTGTAAAAACCTCGTTTTTGGGGTTAGACTCTTTGTTATTAGACACATCCGTATTAGATTCTTTGTTAGTAGATTATTTTGGATATTAGACTTTGGATTGTTACACTTTTCTATGGAGTTGATTGTCGGTGATTTTGTAGATTAATCAAGTAAATTTCTGGATTTTATTCTTTCTCATTGAAGTAAGTGCATGAATTCTTATACTACATATATGAATATTGTGATTATGACTATGGGTAACTAAACTCCATAACTAGTGTTGTGGGAACCATGGGTGAATAATGTGGTAAAATCTAACTAAAATAACAATTCTATAATAGTGTCTTGCATGTATTGATAATTCTTTCGCTTAGAAGTCTTTTTAACGGATGGCCAACGTTAGAACTCGTCTTAATGCTACTTGCCGGACCAAGGAGGTAGATAATAGGAAAAGGATTATCAACATAGATTTAGTGTATATTATCTAATAGGCTAGTATTGATTGGTACGAGGTAATAACTTAGTCAAATATCGAATACAATGCTTAATATGAGGTAAAGGTAAGGGTTAGTATAGCAACACACGTAGCCGTACCAAGGTGCGGAGTAAAATTTTCTTGATGCCGGACCAAGGATTTAGAAATACATAACTTATCACTTTGCATGCAAGATATTAGTAAAGAATTGTTATAGTTAGAATTATCAAGTTAGGAAAATGTGGGGAACACGTAAACCCTAGTTACTTTTATTAATTGATTAAACTCCAACATTTGAATATGTTAGTTGTCTACTTTAATTTAGTTAGTTATTTTCATTAATTTAGAAATAAAAAACCCCCTTTTATTGTCTTTGTTTTCTAAGGAAATAATTGACTAAATAATAGTAATAATATATCGAAGTTAAGTCTGAACTATTTTCCTTGTGGGAACGATCCCAACCTCATTAGTTGGGATCTTTACTTGATACGACTTTACTTCTTATTTGAGAAGTAAGTTTGAGCGTATCAAATATATAAATTGTAATATTTTATATATTTTATCCTTATAAATTATTTGCCTTGAAAATATATACATTTGATAAAAAAAAATGAATAACTCGTATTCATTGATCTAATTAATTAAACAAAATAAAATAATTTATATTCATTGATTGAAAGCTAACTTTAAAAAAAATAAGGATAGAATAATAAATTTACTTAATTTTTTAATAGACGTGATATAAAAAATAATGACATATAAATATAAACGGAAAGAGTATTTAATTTTCTCAACTAGTAGAATAAACTTCTTATGTCCTAAAATATATGTCAAACTGTTCACTTATTTAGTAAGTTTTAAAAGAATTTTATAATTCTTCCCTTTTCATTTATTCAATTTATATGATGTAATAATTATGCACAAATTTAAGAAAGAAATAAAAAGTTTTGAAATTTATGGTTCAAAATAAATCGCCATACATATTTATATATAATTATAAATCATCTCAATAAGTGTTAGATAAGTATTTTAATGTTAAATTGTTACTTTTTAAATATGTTATTATTTTTTTAACTAACCAATTAAAAAATATGTCATATAACTTGAGAGAAAAAAAAATACTTAATATTTTCATTTTAGGATAACTATGAAGGTCAATGATCAGTAAATTGAGTATTCAAGTAAACAATTCAAAAGATAAAATAAATGGATAAAAGAAATATTTTATAACTTGGATTATTTGGTGCTTTGGCGTGCACGTAACATTAGATTCCAAATATATTACTTTAGTACTAATAATTACGCACTTATATGTTAAAATACTTTTCTATATAAATTTCTATATAAAAAAAGACTATGTTTGATTTAATTAGACGACTAACATTGGCGTACAAGTAAAGTTAGTGTTTCCATGTGAATTTCTAATTTCAAATGGTCAACTTATTAGATGTGATTTTTTTTTCTAATTATAAACTTCAATATGGTATCTAAAGTTTGAAAAATAGGTTTGCAAAACCTCAATCAATCTTGCTGCAAAAATAAAGTATTTTAATTTTTAACTAATAGTTACTTCAACAAAAAAAGGTTGAAATGAATCTCTAAAATAAGGGATATCCGGTAAATGCAATAAAGGAAACAAAATAATCGAATTTTTAATTTTAGGGATATCCAACGTGAAATAAGAAATTTCTTTTAAAATAGTTTAACTAATATAATTAACTATAAATAAAAACATGGATAGCTAAATTGTGAGTCAATTTTTAAATGGTCACCTGAGTTAAAGGATTTATCTTGAAATATTATTTATATTTCATTTAAAACCAAAATATTACTTTAACTATCGCTATTTTTTTTCAAATATACTTGACACTTTCAAGTTTTCACTCTTTTTTGGTTGGCATGTCATGTCATTGGAGCTTTTTTTAAAGAGAAAATACATTTTAAATAAAAAACTTGGTCAAATAACTTATTTAGTACTTAAATTATACGAATATTTAAATATCCCCTTAACATCTTTGAAGTGAATTAAAAATCACCCTTAGATTATTATACCACTCTCACTTGTCACATCATAGTCATGTAAATATTACATTATAGCTATGTCAGCGCCACAACATTAATTAATTTTTTTATTAATTATTCTCACAAAATTTTTCTTCAACACTTTTTGAACTTTAATTTTTCTTCAACACTTTTTAAAATTAAATTACACTAAATAATTAATTACAAATGTATTTTCTAAAATTAAAGTTCAAAATGTGGATCCATTTTTATCCCCACAGCAGCCCCCACCCACCCCCTTCGCTTCTTTCTTCTTCCTTCTTCACCATTTCAAACCCTTATCTATTCATTTTTTTTCCTCTTCATATTTCTCAACGAGCTCCACCATATCTCTTGTTTCTCTTCCTTTCTTTTTCTTAATCGGTGAAGCAATAAGATTCTTTTAGCTCCGATAAAAATCGAACAAAACTTATATATACGAATTAATGTCAATAATAAGATTTGGTGTTGGATTTTGTGGATTACTAAAGAATGGTGAAATTGAAGTAGTTGATAGAGTTGAAGATGAAGATTGAGGAAAAAAAAAAGGATGTCAATAGAGAAGAAGCTTTTGGGAAGACAATAAATAATGATAAAAAAATTAAAAGTTTGTGGACCAATAAAAAAATTCAAATAATTAGTAAAATTTATTAAGAAAATATATTTAAAATATTAATTATATATTGACCTATAAAAAAATGTCACCTGTATGATTTTATAATATTTTTTTTCTTTTTAACTCCTTCACATGTTAATAGGTGAGTGAACTCACTATCTTTGTCACGTCATCTCTAAGGATTGAATTTAATTCACTTTAAAGATATTAAGGGGTTATTTAAACACCCATATGGTTTAAGTGTAAAAGTAAGTTATTCAACCAAGTTCAGGGTTGTGTTTTTTTTTAATGTATATTCCCTTTTTTTAATGATAGACTTATTTAATTCATCAAACTCATTTAACAAAAATAATGGTTTTATTATTTTCTAAAAAATATGTATTAGTTTATTTAGAAGAAATTTTCAATTTAAGAATCTTTTATCATAATAATTTTTTTTATTTTTTTATGTTATGAAGAATAGTTTTTTTAAAACTTATCATAATATCATAATTTTTGAATAACACTTATATTTTAAAAAAATATTGATATATGAATCACTTATGAATGTCAACTTACATCAGTTAATTATATATTATACAATGGATTAATAATATTAAAAGTAAATAAATTTTTAAAAATAATTAATTAGGTGCTTTGAAATTTATATATACTTACAATGTCGTTTTTTAAAAAAAGAAAAGAAAATAGAAAATGAATAATATTTATATTAGAAAATAATCAATATATTAATCTCATATAATGTGTATACGCAATTCGATTAATTAATACTTGTATTTTATGAATTGGGATGATATAAAAATATATATTGGTGTTTAATTAAATGATAAGCCAAAATATAATATAATATAGAATATGAGAATTAAAATAAAAATAAAAAAAAAAGTTGAATAATAATTTTCTCTTTTTTATCAACCTTTATTTCTCAACATTACCAATTTATTTAAATACTTTTATAAAAAATTGCTTTAAATTTTCAAATAATATACTTAAGAGTATTAAAAATTATCAAGTAATAATTGCGCATAAAAAAAATTTCATTGAATTTTGTTTGGTAAAAATATATAAAGGAATAAGATGTTTTTTAACTCTTTTTATAATTTTCATAAATTCTCATGTAATTTATATATTTGTTATGTAGAGACAAAAGTTTGATGAATTAAATAAGTCTATTTTTAAAATGATGATTTAATGACATGACATATTAACTAGAATAGGAGAAGACTTTTGAGGTATTTAATTTTTTTTCTTTTTGCATAAAAAAATAACGCTTATGTCATCGACGGCTCCTTAAAATTGTCTGCATAATACATTGGACACCTCAACTAACACTAGTACCTATTGAACACTTTTTACCTATTCAAAGTTATTTAAATTAGGCATTTTTTTATAATCAACAAAAATATGAAGAGTGTGTGATACACTTGCGCTGACATGACAAACACAACTAACTAAAAGAATGACATGTGGCATTGGGTCCCCAAAATTATATTTAAAACAAATATTTAAACTTATTTCAAACACATTTATATTTAATTTTTTAAAAAATAAAAAATAAAAAATAATATATATATATATATATATATATATATATATATATATATATAATATATATATATATATAATATATATATATATATATAATGAAAATGTCAACCTATTCTAACAATTCCACCCCCACCCCCACCCCCACCCCCTTTAATCTTCATCTTCTTACCAAAACATACTCTTTCTCAAAGCATAAAACCTCCCTTTTCAACTTCACTTCTTTTCAGAACACATTATTTCTCAAATCACAAAGCCTAATTTCTTTTCAAAAAAACTTAAAGATTAATTTTTTCTAAAAATATACATTTTCATACTAAGAGTGAAGAAGAAATATGATTTTGCCGGCGGATAGTCATTTCTACATTAATGACAAAAAAGTCTTTCAAATTTTCAAAATATCATTTTTGATAAATTTAATAGATTTATATTTTAATTTGAGTAAAACTATTTGTTCGAAAATTGTAATAAAAGTATATCGGCTAACTTTTTTTTATACTAGAAATCACTTATCTTCTTTCTTCTTCTTCTTCATGTTTGTTTCATTATTTTTATGATATTTACAACAAATCATACAAAAGAAAGTCTTTCTTTAAAATATAAATTGTATCATTTCTTGATAGTTGATTTTCATTTATCTTCTTATTTGGAAGAAATAATTTTTTATATATATATATATAAAAAAAAAGACAGACAAACAATGTTAAAGCTAAAATTGAGAAAGTTTTTGCAACTAAATTTTGAAGAAGATGAGTACTAGGAGGTGGGGTGCTCTTCTTTTATGGAAAATGTCTAAATGAAAGAAGAAAAAATGTTTTAAAGTTAACTAAAGTGTCTAGTGTCATACCATCTTCAACCACCTCTATTTTACTGTCACGACCCAAAACCGGGCCGCGACTGGCACCCACACTTAACCTACTATGTGAGCGAACCAACCAATCTAAACCCCAACATTTCAAACATAATTAACAAAATACATTGCGGAAGACTTAAACTCATTAATAAAAAATCAATTCAAAAATTATTATTATCCCCAAAATCTGGAAGTCATCATCACAAGAACATCTATCCTCAAACTACTAAACTAAGAGTATCTAAGAAAGCAAAAACAACTAAAAAGCTAGTCCATGCCGGAAGTTCAAGGCATCAAGACTTGAAGAAGAAGACCCAGTCCAAGCTAGAAGCATTAGCTCACCCTGAAGATCCGGTGTGACGAATACTGGCTAGATTCACTGTTGAGTTGAAGACGACGGCACGTTTGCTACACTCCACAAATAACAAAGAAGAAAACATAAAAGTAGGGGTCAGTACAAATCACGAGTACTGAGTAGATATCATCGGCCAACTCAAAATAGAAAACAGTATATATCAGTTAAGATCATAAATCAACTATAATACCCAACATGTAGCAACAACAAGTACGATAATCATCAATAAGTACTACCAAGTTCATCCATGAGGACTCAAGCCTCAATGCCATACTCATTTGGGAATTAGGTTCATTATATTGAGTATATTTAACATCTTTCAAGATTCATTATCTTTCTTCCTCTTGTGTCGGTACGTGACACTCTGATCCCCTACTACTATGTGTCGGTACGTGACACTCCGATCCCTTACTTCTATGTGTCGGAACGTGACACTCCGATCCCCTAATCCTACGTGTCGGTTCGTGACACCCGATCCCTAATACTATGTGTTGGTACTTGACACTTCGATCCCCTAAATCTACATGTCAGTTCGTGACACCCGATCCCTTAATACTATGTGTCAGAACGTGACACTCAAATCCCCTAAATCTACGTGTCGGTTCGTGACACCCTATCCCTTAATACTATGTGTCGGAACGTGACACTCCGATCCACTAATCTCATTCTATCAATTCATCCAGCCTTCTCTTATACCAAGGCATCATCAACCCCATTACTTTAGTTCATCAAGCCTTCTTTATACCAAGGCATCATCATTAACATAGTAGATTAGGGTTTCTTTCAAGATTTAGGATTCAATAGCTTCATCATGCTTATTTTATCACAATTTCATAATCACAATCATGCATGCATACAATTAAGCATATAGAAGGGTTAACAATACTAACAATACATATCATTCGCTATTAAGAGTTTACTACAAATAGCTTAAACCATAACCTACCTCCACCGAAGAATTGGAATCAACAAGCTATCTTCCCAAAGCAACGTTCTTCTTCTCGTTTCTATCTCTTAATCGATCAATCCTCTCTCTCTCTTTGTTCTTTCTATTGTTCTTATTCAGACCCTCTTTCTTTTACCCTAATTAACATATAATTAAGTGTAAAAGATGACAATAATACCCCACTAATTAACTCAAAGTTACCTCTTTTATCCCCCAAGAAATTGAGTTATTAATATAAACCCACGAAATATATAATTATAGCAGGAATAGTCCAAAACGTCCCTTTAAAACTTAACCAGAAATCCGACTCCGACTGGGATTACGCAACCTGTGATAGCCCGTCGTGCCTGCGACGGTCCGTCATGCAGGTTCGTCAGAGACTCGATTTCCATAAAGAGTCTGTGACAGCCCGTCGTACCTACGACGGTCCGTCCTGCACTTCCGTCACGACGTTCAGGAATCGTTCCCTGTACCAAATTCTCAAGAGTTGAAGTGTTTTGAAACGAGGGATCATGACGGTTCGTCGTGCCTGTGACGGTCCGTCCTGCAGGTCCGTCACAGAGTTCAGAGAGTCGATTTCAGCACTAAATTTCAGAATTCCTAAGTGTTTTGGAACGAGACACCCTCGACGGTCCGTCGTGCCCACGACGGTCCGTCGTGGTGTCCGTCGTCTCAGCCAGTTTTTTCAGAAATAAAATCTACTGCTCAAAACGACTAAACAGGTCGTTACGATAGATATCAATTTACCCATCGTTCGTCCTCGAACGATCAAAAGAAGAAAAACAAGGGCGAAAGAAAGTACCTGAATCTGTAAACAGATGTGGGTATTTTTCTTGCATATCTGCCTCCTTCTCCCAAGTGGCCTCTTCAACCGGTCGATTCTTCCATTGAACTTTGATGGATGCAATCTCTCTCGACCTCAACTTGCGAACCTCTCTATCTAAAAAATCAACCGGTTCCTCCTCATAAGTCAAATTCTCATCAAGCAAAACTGAATCCCAACGGATGATGTAGTTTCCATCCTATGGTATCTTTTCAACATGGACACATGAAATACCGGATGCACCCCGGACAGCCCTGGAGGCAAGGCTAATTCATAAGCCACCTCTCCTACTCGCTTAAGTACTTCAAATGGTCCAATATACCTTGGACTTAGCTTACCCCTTTTACCAAACCGCATCACCCCTTTCATGGGTGAAACCTTCAGCAAGACTTGTTCACCCTCCATAAACTCCAAGTCTCTAACCTTTCGATCCGCATATTCTTTTTGTCTACTTTGAGCCGCTAAAAGCTTTTCTTGAATAGCTTTCACCTTCTCCAATGAATCCCTCAATAGATCAGTACCCCAAGGTCTAACCTCAAATGCATCAAACCAACCAATGGGAGACCTACATCTCCTCCCATACAATGCTTCAAATGGAGCCATGTCAATACTGGAGTGATAGCTATTATTGTATGAAAACTCTGCCAAGGATAAGAAGTTATCCCAATGGCCACCAAAATTCTATCACACATGCACGAAGCATATCCTCCAACACTTGAATCGTTCGCTCAGACTGACCATCGGTCTGAGGATGAAATGCAGTACTAAGGTCCAATCTAGTACCTAATTCAGCATGCAATGTTCTCCAAAATTTAGAAGTAAACTGCGTACCTCTATCTGATATGATGGAGAGTGGAACCCCATGTAATCGAACGATCTCTGAGATGTAGATTTTGGCCAACTTTTCCGCATTGTAGGTCACCTTGACCGGAATGAAGTGAGCAAATTTGGTTAATCTGTCCACAATTACCCATATAGAATCAAACTTCCCCAATGTCTTTGGAAGGCCAACCACGAAGTCCATTGCAATTCTCTCCCACTTCCATTCAGGAATGGGCATCCTTTGAAGTGTTCCTCCGGGCCTCTGGTGTTCATACTTTACTTGTTGACAATTGGACATTTGGCAACAAACTCAACAATATCTCGCTTTATTCTACTCCACCAAAAGTGTTGCTTTAGGTCACGGTACATCTTGGTTGCACCAGGATGTATAAAATATCCGGAACTATGAGCCTCTGTAAGAATAGTGTGGATCAAATCATCAACACGGGGCACACATACCCTTCCTTTAATCCTCAAAACATCTTCCTCATCCATTTTGGCCTCTTTAGCCTCTCCTCGCAATACCATATCCCGAATTCGCCTTAGTTTCTCATCATCAAACTATTTCCCCTTAATCTGGTCAAGAAAAGAAGATCTCGCCTCCACACAAGCTAAAAATCCTCCCTTCTCATTTACTTCTAGCCTCATAAGGTCATTAGCCAAGTTTTGGATTTCTCTAGCCAACGGGCGTTTAGAGACTTGCAAATGAGCTAAACTTCCCATGCTTCCCGCCTTTCTACTCAAAGCATCTGCCACAACAATAGCTTTTCCCGGATGGTATAAGATAGTGATATCGTAGTCCTTAAGTAGTTCCATCCATCTCCTCTGTCTCAAATTCAAATCTTTCTGAGTAAAGACATACTGTAGGCTACGATGATCTGTATAGACTTCACACTTAACCCCATACAAATAGTATCTCCATTGCTTTAGTGCAAATACTACCGCGGCCAACTCCAAATCGTGGGTCGGATAGTTACGTTCATGCACCTTTAATTGCCTCGAAGCATACGCAATCACATT
This sequence comes from Solanum peruvianum, assembly GCA_027705065.1. Lineage (NCBI taxonomy): Eukaryota > Viridiplantae > Streptophyta > Magnoliopsida > Solanales > Solanaceae > Solanum > Solanum peruvianum. The sequence goes on from JAKWJD010001759.1 coordinate 10,130,704, forward strand.
CTTCTTTTGCATTAGCACTGCACCCAAACCAGAATAGGATGCATCACAATAAACAATGAAGTTCTTACCCTCTACTGGCAAAGTAAGAATTGGTGCGGTAGTCAACAAGGTCTTAAGCTTCTGAAAGCTTTCCTCACATTCATCTGACCATACAAATAGAACATTCTGCTTAGTCAAGTTCGTCAATGGGAAGCAATAGAAGAGAATCCCTTGACAAATCGGCGGTAGTAGTAGTAGCTAAACCCCACAAAACTCCTTAATTCTGACACATTAGTAGGTCTTACCCAATTTTTCACCGTCTCAATATTAGATGGATCCACCATCACCCCATCCTTAGAAACCACGTGCCCCAAGAAGGACAATGAATCTAGCCAAAACTCACACTTGGAGAATTTGGCATAAAGCTTCTTCTTCCTCAACAACTCTAACACCATTCTCAAATGCTCCTCATGTTCCTTCTTACTCTTTGAGTATATCAGTATATCGTCAATAAACACGATCACAAAGAGATCCAGATATGGCTTAAAAATCACGTTCATCAAGCTCATAAAAGCAGCAGGGGAATTCGTAAGACCAAAAGACATTACCACAAATCGTAGTGCCCATACCTAGTTCGAAAAGCAGTCTTTGGCACATCCGTTGCCCGTATTTTCAATTGGTGATAACCGGATCTCAAGTCAATTTTAGAGAAGACACAAGCACCTTGTAACTGATCGAACAAGTCATCAATGCGAGGAATGGGATACTTGTTCTTAATAGTTACCTTATTCAGTTGTCTGTAGTCTATGCACATCCGAAAGCTCCCATCCTTATTCTTCACAAATAACACCGGAGCACCCCAAGGAGATGCACTTGGTCTAATGAAGCCTTTGCTCAACAACTCTTGAAGTTGGGCCTTTAACTCTCTTAACTCCGCGGGAGCCATTCTATAAGGGGGTATAGAAATGGGGAGAGTACCCGGTTCCAAATCAATGCAGAAGTCGATATCCCTATCCGGTGGCATACCAGGAAGATCTGCAGGGAACACGTCCAGAAACTCACGGACTACCGAAACCGACCCAATTGAAGGTACTTGAGTAGTGTCATCCTTGAGATGTGCCAAGAAAGCTAAACACCCCTTACTAACCATTCTCTTAGCACGAAGAAATGAGATGATACAAACCGGAGTGGAAGTGTAGTCGCCATCCCACACTAACGGATCTGTCCCAGGCTTGGCTAACGTCACAGTTTTAGCATTACAATCCAAGATTGCAAAATTTGGAGAAAGCCAAGTCATACCCAGAATTACATGAAAGTCAACCATCTCTAAAAAACCAAATCTACATAAGTGTTGCTCCCCATGAAAGTCACCAAGCAAGACCTATATATTTTTTCTACTATCACAGACTCACCCACCGGAGTAGACACACGAATAGGTATGTCAAGCAATTCACAAGGTAAATTAAGACCATTAGCCAATGAGGAAGATACATATGAAAACGTGGAGCCAGGGTCAAATAATACAGAAGCCATGCAATCACAAACCAAAATATTACCTGTGATAACAGCATCAGACGCCTCCGCTTCAGATCTCCCAGGGAAAGCGTAACAATGGGCCCATCACCAGTCTGTCCATTGCCCCTACCAAGGTTGTGCGTTAGTGGCTCCAGTTTGCCCATCACCTCGGCCGTTTTGGTGACCACCATTACCTCGACCACCACGTCCTCCAGAAAAACGGCCTCTACCATGACCACCTCTACCTCTAGCTACTGGGGGTCTGTAACTCTATTTTGGACAATTCCTCCTAATATGTCTAGTCTCCCCACATCCATAACACTCTCTGGAGTCAAGCATAGGTTTCTCGGAGAAGTGTTGACCGGTCTGAGGTGGACCCCCAACTACAGTCTGTAGTGAAGAATGAATTGGTCGGACTGATTAACCTCCCGAACCCTGTCCTCTAGTGTAAGAACCATTAAACTCACCTCCCTTTCGAAACCTTTTTGATGTCGATGTCGTCTGGCTTCACTCCTTCCACCTCTATCACAAAGTCTACCACCTCTTGGAAGGATTTTGCCGTAGCCGCTACCTGTAAGGCTGAAATCTACAATTCTGACCTCAACCCCTTCACAAAACGGCGAATCCGTTCTTGTGGACTGAAACAAAGTTGGGTGGCATACCTGGATAATGCACGGAATTTAGCCTCATATGCATTAACCATCATCCTACCTTGCTTTAGACTCAAGAACTCATCCCTTTTTCTATCCCTCAAAGTCCTTGGGATATACTTCTCCATAAACAAGCTAGAGAATGATGCCCAAGTCATAGGCGGTGCCTCTGTTGGTTGACACTCAACATGTGACCGCCACCACATTTTGGCGTTCCCTTGAAGCTGATAACTCACGAACTCAATGCCAAACCGTTCTACGATACCCATCTTGTGTAGTAGCTCATGACAATCAACCAGAAAATCGTAAGCATCCTCAGATTCCGCACCCTTGAAGACTGGAGGTTTCAATTTTAAGAACTTACTGAAAAGTTCATGCTGATCATTTGTCATTATAGGCCCTGTAGTCAGATGAGGAAATGTGCCTATCTCCAATGAGGCATCCATGCGGGGAGCTACAGTAGCAGCATGTTGTACCTCTGAAACCGGAGGTGTTGGTGCAGAAAACACTGGAGGTGCCTGACCCTGATCAGATAACTCGCTAAGATAAGCAAGAACCTGATTGATCATCTCTGGGGTAGGTTGGGGTGGCAATTCCTCATTCTGTACTTGTTCATTCTCCCCTTCCTCCCCCTCTCTTATCGCTTCCTCAGTCGGTGGAGGAGTCACCGCCCTAGTACCAGATGGGCTAGGTGCTCGTCCTCTTCCTCTAGAGGACGTCCTCCCACGGCCTCTTGCCACTGATCCTCCTCGAGCTACAGCCCCAGTGGCTGGCTCAGGCGCATCCTGTCTTGCCGGGGTCGCTGCTGGTGCGGTCGTTGCTCTAGTTCTAACCATCTGCGAAATAGAGTGAAGATGGTCAGATACCAATTTGTATCACCTAGATACCAATTGGACTCAAGTAGTAGCACGAAGAAAGAATGAAAGAATGGAACTTTCCTAAAGTCTTAAAGCCCCTCAAAGAAAAGTAAAGGCGTCCCCCTACCGTTCCTTAAGACTCTACTAGACTCGTTCTTGTGTGATGAGACCAACGAACCTAATGCTCTGATACCAAGTTTGTCACGACCCAAAACCGGGCCGCGACTGGCACCCATACTTAACCTACTATGTGAGCGAACCAACCAATCTAAACCCCAACATTTCAAACATAATTAACAAAATACATTGCGGAAGACTTAAAATCATTAATAAAAAATCAATTCAAAAACTATTATTATCCCCAAAATCTGGAAGTCATCATCACAAGAACATCTATCCTCAAACTACTAAACTAAGAGTATCTAAGAAAGCAAAAACAACTAAAAAGCTAGTCCATGCCGGAAGTTCAAGGCATCAAGACTTGAAGAAGAAGACCCAGTCCAAGCTAGAAGTATTAGCTCACCCTGAAGATCCGGTGTGACGAAGACTGGCTAGATTCACTGTTGAGTTGAAGACGACGGCACGTTTGCTTCACTCCATAAATAACAAAGAAGAAAACATAAAAGTAGGGGTCAGTACAAATCACGAGTACTGAGTAGATATCATCGGCCAACTCAAAATAGAAAACAGTATGTATCAGTTAAGATCATAAATCAACTATAATACCCAACATGTAGCAACAACAAGTACGATAATCATCAATAAGTACTACCAAGTTCATCCATGAGGACTCAAGCCTCAATGCCATACTCATTTGGGAATTAGGTTCATTATATTGAGTATATTTAACATCTTTCAAGATTCATTATCTTTCTTCCTCTTGTGTCGGTACGTGACACTCCGATCCCCTACTACTATGTGTCGATACGTGACACTCCGATCCCTTACTTCTATGTGTCGGAACGTGACACTCCGATACCCTAATCCTACGTGTCGGTTCGTGACACCCGATTCCCTAATACTATGTGTCGGTACGTGACACTCCGATCCCCTAAATCTACGTATCGGTTCGTGACACCCGATCCCTTAATACTATGTGTCGGAACGTGACACTCCGATCCCCTAAATCTATGTGTCGGTTCATGACACCCGATCCCTTAATACTATGTGTCGGAACGTGACACTCCGATCCACTAATCTCATTCTATCAATTCATCCAGCCTTCTCTTATACCAAGGCATCATCAACCCCATTACTTTAGTTCATCAAGCCTTCTTTATACCAAGGCATCATCATTAACATAGTAGATTAGGGTTTCTTTGAAAATTTAGGATTCAATAGCTTCATCATGCTTATTTTATCACAATTTCATAATCACAATCATGCATGCATACAATTAAGCATATAGAAGGGTTTACAATAATAACAATACATATCATTCGCTATTAAGAGTTTACTACGAATAGCTTAAACCATAACCTACCTCCACCGAAGAATTGGGATCAACAAGCTATCTTCCCAAAGCAGCGTTCTTCTTCTCGTTTCTATCTCTCAATCGATCAATCATCTCTCTCTCTCTCTTTGTTCTTTCTATTGTTCTTATTCAAATCCTCTTTCTTTTACCCTAATTAACATATAATTAAGTGTAAAAGATGACAATAATACCCCACTAATTAACTCAAAGTTACCTCTTTTATCCCCCAAGAAATTGAGTTATTAATATAAACCCACTAAATATATAATTATAGCATGAATAGTCCAAAACGCCCCTTTAAAACTTAACCAGAAATCCGACTTCGACTGGGATTACGCAACTTGTGACGGCCCGTCGTGCCTGCGACGGTCCGTCATGCAGGTTCGTCAGAGACTCGATTTCCTTAAAGAGTCTGTGACGGCCCGTCGTACCTACGACGGTCCGTCCTGCACTTCCGTCACGACGTTCATAGAATCGTTCCCTGTACCAAATTATCAAGAGTTGAAGTGTTTTGAAACGAGGGATCACGACGGTTCGTCGTGCCTGTGACGGTCCGTCCTGCAGGTCCGTCACAGAGTTCAGAGAGTTGATTTCAGCACTAAATTTCAGAATTCCTAAGTGTTCTGGAACGAGACACCCTCGACGGTCCGTCGTGCCCACGACGGTCCGTCGTCTCAGCCAGTTTTTCCAGAAATAAAATCTACTGCTTAAAACGACTAAACAGGTCGTTACATTTACCCTCCATTCTCTATATTTGGAGAGTAAAATGGAAAATGGACACTCCAAACCACCTCCAAATCACTCTCTATTCTTCAAATTTAGAGAGTTAAATAGTAGTTCTGCAAATTTGGAGAACTACTATTCACACTTTTATTTTACTTTTTCAATATTTTATTATTATTTCCATTACTTTTCATTAACATATTATTTTACATAAAGTTTCATTAATTAAATATCTAATATTCATGATTCTTTTTAAATGAAACATAATATTTTTAAAAAGGTATTATTTAATATTTACTACTTTAATATTAAATTAATATATTTTTTATAATTTTCATCAATGATAAAATTTTATTTTATTATTATTTTTTTCTTATAAAGAATAAACAAAATTAAAATGTTAATATGAAAAATTTAATTTAAATACAAGATAACAATACAATACATAACATAATAATTGTCACGACCAAAACCGGGCCGCGACTGGCACCCACACTTACCCTCCTATGTGAGCGAACCAACTAATACAAAACCCAACATTTCAATGTAATAACAGAATATAATGTGGAAGACTTAACTCATTAATAAAAATCAATTCAATAACTTCTAAAAACTCAATAACTATTATCCCCAAAATCTGGAAGTCATCATCACAAGAACATCTATGATCAAATTACTAAACTAAGAGTATTCTAAGAAGCTAAAACAAATAAAGTTAGTCCATGCCGGAACTCCAAGGCATCAAGACATGAAGAAGAAGATCCAGTCCAAGCTAGAAGCATTAGCTCACCCATGTGAATCGTGTAATGAAGACTGGCTAGAATTACTGTTGAGTTGAAGACGACGGCACGTTTGCTGTACTCCACAAATAACAAGAAAGAAACATACAAGTAGGGGTCAGTACAAAACACAAGTACTGAGTAGGTATCATCGGCCAACTCAAAATAGAAAACAGTATATATCAGTTCATATCATAAATCAACTACAATACTCAACATGTAGCAACAACAAGTACTATAATCATCAATAAGTACCACCAAGTTCATCCATGAGGACTCAAGCCTCAATACTATACTCATTTGGGAATTAGGTTCATTAGATTGAGTATATTTATCATCGTTCAAGATTCATTATCTTTATTTCTCTCGTGTCGGTACGTGACACTCCGCTCCATATACTATCCTGGTGTCGGAACGTGACACTCCGATCCATATTCTATCCTGGTGCCGGAAAGTGGCACTCTGATCCTCATTCTATCCTGGTACCGGAACGTGGCACCCGATCCATATTCTATCCTGGTGTCAGAACGTGACACTCCGATCCTCATTCTATCCTGTTACCGGAACGTGGCACCCAATCCTCTATTTCTATCCTTGTACCGGAACGTGGTACCCGATCCCCTAATCTCACTACTTTCGTTCAACAAGCCTTTTTTTATACCAAGGCATCATCATTAACAAAGTAGATTAGGGTTTCTTTCAAGATTTAGGATTCAATAGCTACATCATGCTTAATTTATCACAATTATATAATCACATTCATGCAAGCATACAATTAAGCATATAGAAAGGTTTATAATACTACCAACACATATCATTCGCTATCAAGAGTTTACTACGAATAGTATAAAAACCATAACCTACCTCCACCGAAGATTAGTGATCAAGCAAGCAATTCCCCAAAGCTTGGTTATCCCCTTCGTTCTCTCTTCTCGATCGTTTCTTTTCCCTCTCTTTGTTCTTTCTATTTTTATTATTCAAAACCTCTTTCTTTTACCCAATTAGCATATAATTAAGTATAAAAGGTGATGAAAATAACCCACTAAGTAACTTAAGGTTATATCTTTTAACCCCCAAGAATTTGAGTTATTAATATTAACCCACGAAAGTCATAATTATAGTAGGAATAGTCCAAAACGCCCTTTTAAAACTTAACCAGAAATCCGACCCAGACTGGGATTACGCAACCTGTGACGGTCCGTCATGGCTGTGACGGTCCGTCATGGCTGTGACGGTCCGTCCTGCAGGTCCGTCACAAAGTTCAGAGACTAATTTTCTATGGAAAATGTGTGACGGTCCGTCGTGCCCACGACGGTCCGTCCTGCCATTCTGTCACGAAGTTCAGAGAGTCGATTTCAGTACCTAAATTTCAGAATTCTAAGTGTTATGGAACGAGACCCCCTCGACGGTCCGTCGTGCCCATGACGGTCCGTCGTGGGGTCCGTCGTATCAGCCAGTTTTTCCAGAAATAAAATCTGCTGCTCAAAACGACTAAACAGGTCGTTACATAATTTAGATACAAAATAAAATACAATGAATAACATAATAATTAATTCGCGATGAAACAAGAATCATGTTGAAAAGATGTGGAACATGCATTCGAATTTTTGCAATTAAAACTGTCATGTTCTTTGAGAAAGGAAGTGCTACATGATATAATCTACATGTATTATAGTACACCACATGATAATTGAGGATGAACGTGATCTTAACGCACCAATTCAAGATGTCGTAGAGGCTCCAACTCTAACGACAGAAATGGTGGCAGTTGAAAATCTCCAATTTGAACAATTTTTAGCTATACATAATAAAATTAAGGACAAAAATACTCATTTTGAACTTTATAATTAATAGAGCATTTATGGGAACAATGTAATAATTTCAAAAATTAAGTGTTTATGTAATATTTGTGTAATGGTATTTCACTTTTATTTGAATTTGTTCATTAATTTATATATTATATAATTTTTTTGAACAATTTATGGTATTTAAAAATTTAAAATAAAATATAATTTATATTAAATAAAATATTTGAAAAATATAAATTTTATATAACATGAGAATTATATGAAGTAATTATTGAGAAATAGAAATAAATGATTTACATTAGAAATAAGAAAATAAGAATGAAATAGAAATAATAATATAATAATAAGGAGAGAGAAAGAGATTCTTTTTTAGAGAGTAAAATAGAGAATTGGATTGGAGATGGTTATCTGAAAAAAAATAACAACTCTATATTGGAGAGTAAAATAAAGTATAGGGATGGAGATGCCCTCAATAAAAGAAGAAAAATGTAAAAATAAAAATAAAAGATGTTATTTTTAACCTTTTCACGCGCTTCAGGAAACTGTGAAACATATTTTTTGTCATATCATCGTTTTGTGTTTAATAGGTACATGTTTTGAACAATTTAGGTGTTCAATAGGTACAAGTCCTAGCTAAGGTATCTAAGTGAATTATGCGGACAACTTTAAGGGGCTGTCGATGACTTAAACCAAAATATAATATTATTCACTTTCTAATTTTTTTAAAAAAAATTATTGTAAGCATGAATTTCAAAATACAAAATTTATATTGTTATAATACTTAATTGACCTTTAACATTATTGATTCATTATACAATTTATGATTAATTGGTGTAAGTTAGCATTGATTTGTATATCAATATTTTTTAATGTATGTGTTTACAAGTATTTCAGTTGATGATATTATAGTATGTTTTAAAACGTGTTTTTCATAACATAAAAAAATAAAAAGTTTAATTATGATTAAAAAAATTCTTAAGTATGAAAATGTATTTTATATAAACTAATTTATTTTTTAAAAAAATAATATGATCATTATTTTAGTTAAATGGGTTGAATGAATTAAAGTAGTCAACTATTTTTTAAAAAAAAACTTTAATGACATATCATGCCAACTAGGAGAGAGTGAGTCTTTTGAAGTGTCGAGTATATTTGGAGGAAAATAGTAATAGTTGAGTGATATTTTGGTCCTGAATAAAATATAAATGATATTTTAAGACAATTGGGTGACCATTTACGAAATTGACTCCTAAATTCTTTGTTTTAGAGAAACTATTATTTTCTAAATACAAAGATGAAAATCTAGCTACATAGACTTAATTTTTTGCTAAACCTTATTGGTAAAAGGATGTTATTTTGTGTAAACATACATGTTTCTCTCATTTGATTATATTAGATGAATTCCTTTAGTGCTAAATCTGTTATAGCGGAACTTACCCCACTATAGCATCTGCACACACTCACTATGGCGGTAGCCTCTCACGATAGGGACTATGTAAAAGCATGCTTTGGAAATTCTAAAAAGTGTCATGTACTTCCCTTGACGTCCCGATCTTTTTCTATTCATATCAAGATCAATTCTGAGAGTTTTATTTACCTGAATTTAATTTCGTAAATCACTATACGTTCCTTAATGTCTTGGCTACAAGAAAATATCAGCGAAGCTTAGATATTATGTTACGTCTCGAGCCTATACCCTGGGCAAGATCGACACTCGAGAGCAATTGTAGATCCCCAGCGAACCCTTTGTTTGACTTACTTACTCAACGGAAGACTTAGACATAAGAATATAATCTCAAATGAACTCTTGAAATAACTTAGAGTGTCTTAGAAGAAACAATCATCTAGCCAAGATGGAAACTCAATTCTCAAAACATAAGCCAATAACAAAATAGTGACAAATGAATTAACTAATTGTCTATCTATGAAACCTCTGAAACTGAGATGGATGTCGGACAAGACCCACGATATCCTAATGAACTAAATACTAAAAGCAATAAAACGGATCCTCTGGAATGGGAGGCTCACCAATAACTCCTAATTCTCAACTGGATTAACGAAGTGTTGGATGCTGATCCTATTACCTGTATCTGTCATTAGAGATGCATGTCAAATGATATTAGTACATTACATGTACGAGCATGCAAAGGGAATACTAAACAAGACATAAGCTTGAAAGGAACGGAAAGAACAAATTTGGTCTTAAGAATTCAACTGAACTAAAATGAACTAATTTCAATATAAGCAATAACATAAATGTAATATAAAGAAAAACTTTTAAATCATGGATATCAACTCTGTATATTTAGAAATACAATAATACTTTGTGAGTATGCAAAGATACAATATAAACTCTGTATGTATATAAAAGTACAAAATACTTCTGTGTATATGAGAATACAAAATACTATAATGGGAGTTTTTTAACCGACAACCATCACTTCAGAGCTATTGTGATGATACAACGTTTTGTCTTACGCTGCGAGGACCGTCCTATACCTTGTCGAAGGTATAGAACCTGGTTACTATTTTAATTCGGAAAGATTTTTTATTAAGTTTTTGACTTTTTAGATTCGTCACTTAATTTTTAAAGAAAAAATCAAGAAAACTTAGCTTTCAAAGGACTTAAACAGAAAAATTGATTTGAAAACTTAAGGGAGTTCGGGGATTCATATTTATATTTTAGGAATATTTTTACGGCACCTAAATATTCTCTAAATCACAATTATCCAACAACTGACTTGTTTGGCTTAAAATAACCTAACATGAGCTAAATTGAATATTTATTTGAAACCCTTTAGAAATATCACCCTACTATCTAAGTGAGTTTTTTAAACTTACAAAATTATTTATTTAATTTTTAAGTCTATTTAAAGTCGATCGAATTAGTTTGATAGTTAAATATAATGGCGTCTTTCGGGGATTTAAAATTTTTGATCCTAAAACTAACGAAAAATAATAACAAGCACATAGAGATAAAGTTAGAGAGACAGACAGACAGAGAGAGAGAGAGAGAGAGAGAGAGAGAGAGAGGGATTGGACCCAAACTCGATTTCTGTCCGCCTGGACCGGTGTTTGAACCCCTTTTCGTTTTGTACCTGTCCTAAGCCAAACAGAAAACTAATCAAAAGTAAAAGACAAGGGCTTAAGTCCAAAAATAACAAAATACAAATTCTGAAAGTAATTTTGGGCTTTTTGGCCAACTTCTTCTACTCTTCGATTTGCTTCAACTCCTTTAGCCTCGGAATCCATACATCAATTTTTATAGCTTGACTCAAAAAGAGAAGTTTGAGCCTTTACGGCTCTCTCTCGAAATTCCAAAGGAAGATAGGAGTTCATAGTGAACTCGGGCCGATTTCACATGTGAGACGAAAAAATAAAATACATTAGCGCTAGATTATGGTAAATAAATAGTAGAATAGTAAATCATGTAAACCTTATGTAACAAATAAGTCTATAATGACGCAACAGAAAAAAAAATACAAACTGTTGATGGTAATGTCAAAGTGGTTTACATGAACAAACATTTATCAGTGAAATCCAAATAACGACCGTGAGATGTATTTCAACATCTGTATGTTTCAAGAAAGTAGAATATGAACCAGATGACACTAATACTAGAGTTATAGATTATGTATACAAACGCATCAACCTATAATACGTACTGATACAGTCAAATAATGACACACAATCGTGATGAAAAGACCAACTTCCATGCATTCATGGTTCACAATGAGATCAGATCACAAGAATAAGTCATATACACGAGACTTTTGATTTAAGACGTCAACACACTACCAAACTCATTCGAACGAATGCAATATGTTTTCAAATGAAAAACCAACATTTTACAATGGGATTTTAGAAAAGATGTTGTGAATGAACAAGAACAAGGCTTTATGATGAGTTATTTTTTGCCCGAGACATTGTTAAAAATAAAAAGAATTTACCTACTATCCCATTTGAACTACACATGATGTGAAGTAAGCGAGTTGAAATATTCCTGAATTAGACCTTGAGCGAAGAAACCGATCCCCACAGATTTACCTTACGCTCCTAATCAGTTATATACGCAAAGAGTGACTCACTTGGCATCTTCCAACACATAACAGAACATTGAACGACATTTAAGCTAATAAAACTAAGGCAATATCAATGTTATCATCAAACTAATTGACCAATATTTGGGCTGATACAACAACCACAGACTATTAAATTACTACTACACCAACCTCAAAGCCTTAAAGAAATAAAAGATACTACACACGACACCGCAACTACAACTGAAAAAGTACCAAGAAAACGACATTGAGAAGATAAAACAACAATATAACCTCATAACAGACAATAAATCATCTCGGAAAAAAACCCATGCTCCGCCCCAAGGGAACGAGATGAGAAAAAGGGGGTGTAAGAACTAGTAAAGCCTTCAACATACCAAAAACAAATATTTTAAAATATGCCAGAGAACGTACCCATTAACTAGCAATAGACGAAGCAAAAGATTCGAGTTATTTACCTTATTGTGGGCAGCGAATGGGACAAGGTATTCGAGTAGAGCTTCTACCACCCAGAGAAATCTTACACACGAGCGATAATTCAAGAATCCGAACGAAAATAGATTTTGAACACTAATAGGCTATATATTCTGTTCACAAGATATACTTAAATGTAGATCAAAAATTTTCTCAAAACTTTCTTTTTCCGCTGAGCTTCTCCCAACTTTTCCAAAAAATCTTCGACGAAAAGAAAGAAACGTCAATCGAAAAAAAAATTCTCCCCCTAACACAGTAAAGGACGAGATGACTATATATGAGGGATTAGGATTTCTATTGGGAGGGAGAATTCGGGTAAGAGCCCCGACCCAGTCCCAAAATTCAAAAATCAAAATAAAAACTTACACCAAAAAAGGAACACCAACTTTATCTGAAGCTGAAACCATTCCAAAATGAAAATGGCAGATGGACGATTTGGATGATTCTCTCGTCCTTGAAGCTTAATGTGGCGCAATCTCGCGCTGAGAGGACGGAACGCGTGACCTGCTGGTGCTGAAGCTTTTACGATCTTGAAAGCGATGGAGAGGAAAAAGACAAAAGGGGGGGGGGGGGTGCAGAGTACTGTCTCTTCCTGCGGCCTTTCCCATTGATTCCATCTCGTGTAAGGAGAAGCACGTGCAACATCACTCATAACCTTCACACATATGAAGGAAGCTCCACTTTTGAGCATCTTATTCTGGGAAATGCACGTGTTTCGCTTCTGGGGGGAAACACGTGATTTCTTAGATTAACCAAGACAGACGGGCGGGTCGGAAGGTGGGTCGGGTAGAGTGATTGGGCTGGGCGATATCGGCTGGCTGAATTTGGATTCAGAAAATTAAGAAAAAGGAGTGGGCTGGAATTTTTGGTGGGCTGAGATGAATCTAGGAAAAAAAATAGCGGGCTGAAAAAATATTGGAGTATGTTGAAGTCAGGTGGGCTACTTGGCTGTTGGGGATTTAATACAACTATGGGATGTTAGGAAAAAATTGATAAAAAGGCCAAATTAATACCTCTGATGGGTTTATAGTAGGGTAACCAAGTGAATTGAACCAAATCGTATTTACAAACTTAGCCAAGTCAAATTCAATTGACGAGTTCAGTCAAAATTAGATGACAATGAATTAATAGAATCAGTCAATGAAATTCTTAACTCCGTGAAATGAAATAATTGACTTAATTATAACGTAAATAATTTAAATATAAACTGTTATACAACCAAATTAATTAATCAAATGTTTAAGCAATCTTTTGAGACGGTTTTTGAATTATGACAAACTATATAATTATATACAAGATATATATATATATATAATATATATATATATATATATATATATTATATATATATATATAATTTTATAAATTTGTACCGTCGATTATTTCAAATCTTTTGTAACCTTAGAAGCTCGATGATTAATTTAAATCGGGGAGAGCCAAAATTGGGTGTCAAAAACTGTCCCTCATTTTACTTGGATTGATGCAAGAAATTTGAGGAAAATGAAATTGACTAATCCAATTTCGACATATTCATCTCTAGAAAAGGAATTTGACACGGACTTTAGGAATTATGGTCGAACCCCGAAAATGGGTTTCCTACATATCTCAGGTTATATCAGAATTCAGGGCACTTGTAGTTCGATTCGCGTGATTTAACGCATGATTTTAAAAGAATTCAAAAGTCACTCTGGTACCGAACTATGAGTGGACCGAAATGCTCGATAATAGGATTTAAGAGCGAGTGTTGGAATACATCCGAGTTTTTCAACACTGAGCTCCCCTACATATCCTTATAGGATAGGAATCAGGCGGCCAGTAGTTCGACTCAATCGGCTGAAAAGGAAGTCTATTATGCTAGACAGCCTTGGTTCTGGACAAGTGACAAATTAAATCGGGTATGAAAAGAAGCTTGTACCCTTTTAGACATAAATGTGGCGCGCTTCACACCCATAATTAAGAACTTAAACGGACATAATTTCTAAAGCTCTTGGCGAATCGTCATTCAGATTGGAAACTCGTTTCCGGCGGATACCAAAAATCTGGATGCAAAATTGAAACTGACAAAAGTCAAAGAAGTACCCACATGACTTCTTATAGGGGTGTGGTTTGATTGTGGTGGAAGTTGCTCTTCTGCTCGCGTCCTAAGAGTTTGACACTCCTCTTTGGACTATGTCCTAGTTTGCTGCTAAGAAAAAGTTTAATGTTGTGCTGCATCATTTTTTATTGTGGTGTTTATTTTGGAGAATTTTTCCTTTTGGATGCTCTCGACAAAACGGAGATAAACTCATTAGCGTAAAAATGCAATTCAAACGGGAGACAATGTATTTTACTGCGTTGGCACTTAATTGCTTTCCTTCAAAGTTTGATGTCAACTTCATCTGTTTGACGTAAAACAAATAGTTTATATCTTATGTTTGCAATTTAATCTTTAATGCACTCTTCATTTGATGTCAAAATAAATAAAGGTTGATACAATGTGCTCATATTTCTCTTGATTTCATCTTTGATGATTTCTTGATGTTTAATCTTGTCAAAATAAAAGGATGCAGTTGATATTGAGAGGTAAAACTTTCTCTTGGGATACACAGTTTCCTTCTCTTGCAGCGTATGATTTCTCTTTCCGCAATGCATGACTTTTCGTAATGCATGAGTTTTTTCTCGTAATGCGTGACTTTTTCCCGCAATGCATGATTTCCCGTGATGCATGAATATTAACTCGCGATGCATGAATTTTTGCGATGCATGGTTTTCTGCGGGGCATGATATCTTCGCGCGATGCGTGACTTCTTGCAGGGCATGAATATCTTCCGCCGATGTATGAATATTAACTCGCGATGCATGATTTTCTGCGATGCATGAATATTAACTCGCGATGCATAATTTTTTGCGATGCATGAATATCTTATCAATGAATGGATATCAACTCGCGATGCATGAATATCGAATCACGATGAATATTAACTCGATACATGATTTTCAGCGGGGTATGAATATCTTCCCGTGATGCGTGAATATTAACTCACGATGCATGAATATCTTCTCGATGCATGGACATCAACTTACGTTGCATGAATATCTTCTCGATCGACTATACAAATATAATGACCCTCCAGGTAGTGTATCATCTTGATCAACAATATAAATATAATGACCATCCAGGTAGTAATACTATCACGTCTGATAAAATGATGCAGATGACGTCTTTGATGAAAAATTGTAAACTGTACTTTTGGGGTTTTCAATTCGATTCATCTTTGAATCTACCTGGACGCTCCTTATAGACTTCATCTTGTTGGAAGTCGGATGAAATAAAACATTTATATTCTCAAGTCTTCGATATAAGCAATATAAAATAATTCTTGTATCCACAGAAGAATTATGAATTTTGGGAGAGATTTTTCCCCCTTTGACTTTTCCATATTCATCGATCGGGGGAATCTACTGATTTCAGAGCAAAACTACAAACCTGCGTCCACAGAAAAATTGTTAGTTTTAAAAATGAACTGATCTGTGTCGATTTCATCAGTTGTCTGCTCCTTGTCCTGCTATTTCCGGTTGATTTTCTGCTCTCCCGACTCTTGATAGATAAGACAAAATACTTTATGCCAAAACAAATAGAACATAAAGGAAAATTTTAAGAAAAATAAATTTTCAAAAAGTAGTATTTTAAATAAGGTTACTACCAAGTATCATGTCACGTCAGGCTTAGCGAACTTCTTTGAGTTTGATGCTTGGATGCCTATCTGATCATTCGTTGGGGAGTATCCAGAGTCACTCTAGACTGTCGATAACCCATGTTGAAATTTTGAGGTCATCCCCAAAATCTCTGTCCCCAGTTAACTGTCTTGGTTCATCTTTAACTGCCGGTGAGTAAATCGCAGAATTTGATCCTGTCAAAAATTCTATCAGTTGCAAGATTCGAAGTTATTTCAGAGTCGACTTGTTGAGGAAACTCTTCTTCTCGAAAATTTTTGAGTCCCTCTCAAAAATTTGTCCTATTTTCTGTAGTAAAAAGAAAATAAAAATCTTACGAGAGATATAACCAAACCCTTGTGGAGCCTACGTATCCCGTTGAGGCAGAATCAGGTCAAACGTAGTTCGCCCTCAAAGGTTAACAACAATATGAAATTTTACAAATAAACCGACCGAGGCCGACATAGGCCGCCTACGTATCTCATTCTTGAGAATTCAGGTTGAACATAGTTCAAACAATAAGGATAAAATTTTAAACAGAACAATTACAAACAAACAAAATAGTTACAGGGAAATAACAAAAATACAAAATGAAGTTTCACACGTAATATCTCTTGACAACTTCTGCATTGATCGGTTTCGTCACGCGGTGCTATCCATCTCTGACAGGACCAAAGCACCTCCAGATAGTACTTTATGGACCATGTAAGGCCCTTGCCAATTCGGTGCAAATTTTCCTTTATACTTATCTTGATGAGGAAAAATGCGCTTAAGGACCAACATATCGATTTCAAAAATTCTGGCTCTTACTTTCTTGTGGAAAGCACGAATCATTCTCTATCAGTACAGTTGACCATGACAAACGACAACCATTCTCTTCTCATTAATCAAAGTTAACTGGTCAATCAACTTGCTGACCCATTCAGCATTACTCAACTCAGCTTCTTGTATGATTCCCAAGGACGATATCTCAACTTCAGCAGGTATGACTGCTTCTGTTCCATATACTAGCAAGTATAGAGTAGCTTTAATCGACATTCTGACAGTCATTCGATAGCCCAACAAAGCATATGCCAACCATGGTGGTTGTCAATCATTTTCCTCAAAATCTTCTTGATATACTTATTGGCAGCCTCTACAGCTCCATTCATCTGAGGACGATAGGCGGTTGAGTTTCGATGAGTAATCTTAAACTGCTCACATATGTCTCTTATCAAGTGACTGTTAAGATTTTCACCATTATCAGTAATGGAATCTGGTACTCCAAACTTGCATATCATATTGTTGCGAACAAAATCCACTACAACCTTATTGGTCACCGACTTGTACGAAGGTACTTCCACCCACTTGGTGAAGTAGTTAATGGCAACCAAAATAAATTTGTGTCCATTAGAAGCGGATGGCTCTATTGGACCGATGACATCCATGCCCCAAGCTATAAATGACCAAGGTAAACTCATAGCATTGATTTCGTGAGGCGGTACTCGGATCAGATCGTCATGCACTTGACATTTATGACATTTCTGCGCAAATTTACAACAATCGTGCTCCATAGTCATCCAGAAATAACCAGCTCGAAGGATCTTCCTTGCCAAAGTGATTTCATTCATGCGCATACCACAAACTCCAGCATGTATCTGTTCGATAAGTTTTGAAGCTTCAACAACATCGACATATCTGAGAAGACCTAAATCTGGAGTCCTCCTATAAAGGGCTTCTCCACCCAGAAAAAAAGTTGAAGGCCATATGGTGTATCGACTTTTTCTGGTTGGATGTGGCATCTTCAGGATAAATCACAGATTCCAAATTCTTCCTTATATGAAAATACCATGGCAAATCGTCTGGTTCTACTTTAACATATGAACAATGGAACAGATGTTCTTTCAGCTCTATATCCAGAGGATTAATATAATCGTTATCCAGATGCTTAATCATTGAGGCAATGGTGGAAATAACATCAGTGAACTCATTATGTGTTCTGGGAGTATGTCAAAATTCAATCTTACGGAATATTTTGCACAACTTATATATATATTGCACATACAACATGATCTTCGGGTTCTTCATGGCTCATTCTGCTTGAACATGATAAATTAATAAATCTAAATCTCCAATAGCCAACATCTCGTGGACATTCATGTCGATGGCCATCTTCAAACCGAGGATACAAGCTTCATATTTATCCATGTTGTTCGTGTAATTAAACTGGAGTTTAGCTGCCATAGGATAGTGCTGACCGGATTCTGACACTAAAACCGCTCTGATACCTTTTCCTTTGTGATTTGCCGCTCCATCAAAGAAAAATCTCCAGCCAGGATATATTTCAGAAATATCTTCACCCACAAATGATACTTCTTCATCGTGAAAATGAGTCTTAAGCGGTTCATACTCCTCATCTACAGGATTTTCTGCAAGATGATCAGCCAAGGCCTATGCTCTTAATCGCATTCTGGGTCACATACACAACATCAAGTTCACTCAAAAGCATCTGCCATTTAGCCAACTTTCCGGTCGGCATTGCTTTCTCGAAAATGTACTTCAATAGGTCCATCCTGGAAATAAGGTATATTGTATAAGAAGAGAAATAATGTCTCAATTTATGAGCGATCGAAGTCAAAGCATAACACTTTCTCTTTAAAAGAGTATAACGAGACTCATATGGGGTGAACTTTTTGCTTATATAATAAATGGTTCGGTCCTTCTTCCCTGTTTCATCATGTTGCCCAAGCACGCCAAATGTGTTATTTGAGATGAACAAATACAACAACAATGGACTCCTTTCTCGCGGAGGAACCAACATCGGTGGATTGGACAAATAGTTCTTGATATCATCAAAAGCAGTCTGACACTCTTTAGTCCACTTCGTCAAAGCGTATTTCTTCAACAACTTGAAGATAGGTTCACACACGATAGTTGATTGAGCTATGAATCGACTAATGTAGTTCAACCTCCCTAAGAAACTCATAAACTCCTTCTTAGTCCTCGAAGGAAGTAACTCTTGAATTGCCTTAATCTTGGAAGGATCGAGTTCAATACCTCTTTTGCTGACTATGAATTACAACAACTTGTCGGCTGGCACTCCAAAAGCACATTCAGAGGGATTTAATTTCAGGTTATAACAACGCAGGCGATCAAGAACTTTCTTAAATGAGTCAAGTGGTCCGAACTCTCGCGGAACTTGATTATGACGTCATCTACATACACCTCGATCTCCTTATGAATTATGTCATGAAATATGGTCGTCATAGCCCTTATATAAGTAGCACCAACATTTTTGAGATCGAATGGCATCACCCTATAATGATATACGTCCCAATACGTGATAAAAGTTGTTTGTTCTGCATCTTGTTCGTCCATTAGGATCTGATGATAACCTGCATAACAATCTACAAATGACTACATTTCAGGTTTAGCACAATTATCGATCAGAATGTGAATATTTGGCAAAGGAAAATTATCCTTTGGGCTGGATTTGTTGAGATCTTTGTAATCGACACAAATTCTGATCTTCCCATCTTTTTTGGCGACCAGAACAGCATTGGCCAACCAGGTAGTGTGTTGTGTCACTTCCACTAATCGAGACTCGATCTATTTGGTGATCTCTTCCTTAATCTTTAAACCTAACTCAAGCTTGAACTTTCGAGCTTTCTGTTACACCATACAGAACCCCAGATTAGTTGGCAACTTGTGAGACACTACATTAGTACTCAGCCCTAGCATGTCGCTGACCTCCCATACGGACACATCAATGTATTCAGTCTGAAAATGAATCAGATCCTTTCTTTGAGCTTCATTCAAGTGGAAACTGATTTTTACCTCTTGGACACACTCTTGGTCTACCAAATTCACAATTTCAGTTTCTTCCAAATTTGGTTTATGCTGATTTTTGAACTGTTGGAATTCCTCAACAACATATTCCAGTACCTCATTTTCCTGTCCATATTCTTCACCTTATTCATCACCTGCCTTGTTTTGTTCATTCAGCTCTTGACATAACATGACATTGGCAGAATAAAAATTAACATTACTGAAATCATAAACAGACCAAGTTAGGAAAGTAAAATATAGCAGATAAGTAAATAAAAAAGTTTTTAATAAAAGAGGCTTTCATTCAAATTGGAAAACAGCGCAAACTTTGTCCATGACAAGGGTCATGTTGCCTTTTTAAACATCATTGGAAATTTAAAAGTTCAGTTAATTAAAGGAAAGTAAAATGGTGGATCTCGGTCCTCTTCCGGACTACCACCAATTTAAATATGCATAAATGATGCCCTTCTACCAAGGAGTTTGGGGAATTAGAATAGGCGTGGACGTCCAATTCTGCAGCATCTCCCCGGGCTCAGCATCACGGATTCCTATCAGCTTTACCTTGTTCTCTATGACAACATCGATCTCTTCAAAAAGGTCACATATTCCTTCCCCAAGGTCGTCATGATCGGCATACTTCCTGACCAAAAATGATTGATACAAATAAGGGATCAGCTAAATCAATATTTGTTCACTATTCCTCTTCATCTTCATATCATCATCTGTGGGGACGTACCCCAAACCATGTTTAGATCATTTGACGGGGACTGGAATAGGACCAATAATTCCTTGGGAGTTCCTTCCCAATCTAAAACCTAGTTCGAGCCCATTCTGCAGCATCATGGTGGCGATCATCTTGTACACTGTAGGCATCGGAGGCTGTGGGGCCAAATCCTCACCGGTGGCATTACCTGCTCAACCGTGTAGAAATTAGTGTCTCGTGAGACTTCAACAATAATTAGTGTCTGCCTGCCAGAGTGACTCCCTTATTTGTGAATAACCAGTTCTTTGTCCTTCTAAATGAGCTTCATTATCTGGTGAAGAGTAGAAGACACAGCCCCAGCCATATGGATGAAAGGCCTTCCGAGAAAAAGGTTATAGTTGGTGTTAATGTCTAGTGTACTCCGCCGGCCCAATTTGGATAACCAAATTCACTGCTCCCAATGTGTCTTTTTGTACCCCGTCGAAGGCTCTTACATTGACTTGGTTTTGTTCTAGCTTCCCCAAGTCAAACCTTGACTACCTCAGAGTTGACAGTGGGAAAATGTTAAGACCAGACCCATCATCCACCAGGACACAATTAATGACCCTTTCATGGCATATGATAGTGACATGCAATGCCTTGTTGTTTGACATCCCTTCAAAAGGCAATTCCTCGTCACAAAAGCTAATATGATGACCTCAGATAACTTGGTTAATTATAGCCTGCCTATGCAGCTGGGAGCTCATTAGCAGGGCCCACACAAAAACTGAGCCGGAGTTCTTTCCAAATACTTAACAATCGAGTAGTCCTTTGGCTGCATCTTTCTCCAGAATTTCTCCACTTCACCCTCACTTATTGGCCTTTTCCCGATATCTTTCTTCTGTCCTCCAAGAGCCAGCCCTTTGGGATTATAACACCTTCCAGATTGGGTCATACCCTGAGCGGCAGCGTTCTGAATTACAAACTTCGGCCTTATAGGAGTTTCTAGTGGCACCAAGGCAACAACCTTTGCGGGTGTCAGGATCACGAACTTCTTTTTCTCTTTAATGCGCAACGAGGCCATAACCTTTTCTAACTCATCATGGACAATCAAAATTATTACCTTAGTGACACACCAATCATCATCCATATCTATCATGTTGATATTGACTCTTCCATGATTCGGCAAAGGATTGGTGTTGACATTGAGTGATACTGTTTGAAAAGACACCACTTCTTAGTCGATCAGATCCTAAATCTTACGTTTGAGGTTGAAATAGTCCTTAGTATCATGTCGAATCCTGTTGGAATGATACGCAGACCTTTGATCGGGTCTGTAGAATTTGGAACTAGTATCCACCGACTTAGGCCCCACCAGGTGAATGTATTCAGCTGCAGCCAGTCGCTCGTATAGTTTTGTTTGGCTTTTAGCGAGTGTGATAAAGTTTTTTGGGGGCTTCTTCTCGAATCTGGGCCGAGGGGGATCATAGTTGCCTTGTTGGGGAGGAGGTATCTATTGTTAATTTCGGGTATTTAGACTGGGAGTTTGGTTTCTTGGAAGGATTTTTTTGGTAATTTGGTGATGGAGCTTGGTAGTTTGTGGAGGCATTTTGGTATACTGGAGCTTGGACTTGATATACTGGTAGTGTTGCTATGTAATTTGACTGCAGATTGGCACAGTTAGGAGCAACACTTTTGTAAATGGGGGATGGAATTTGGTAAAGTGGGGGAGAATTTTGATAAACGGGAGATGAATTTTGGTAATTTGGAGGGGGTCATTAGGGTATGTGGAGGTAGCATTCTGGTAGACAGGAGAAGGAGTATTTGAATAATTAGCTTGCATAACAAGCCTGGTATGAATTTTGGGAAGTTCGAGGACGACCTTGGTAGGATGATGATTCTCTGGGGTCTTCCTCCTCTCGTAAGAGACAGCAGAAACGTCTTCTCTTTTCTTCTTCAACAAACCCGATGATTCGGGCAATGCAGCGACACGGGCAATCTTCCCGGTCTTAAACCCATCTTCGATAGTCTCACCAACCTTGACTATCTCAACAAATTTTTCTCCAATGAGCAATATGATTCTATCATAGTATTCGGGTTTTTGCACCTGCACAACACTTCAACTATTTCCTTCTCGGACATAGGAGGCCATAATCCTACTGCTTCTTTTATCCACCTGTATACAAACTCTTTGTAGCTTTTAGTGGACTTTTGCTTCATCTTTTCCAAGGAGTAGCTATCGGGAACGATTTCCACATTATAAGAAAATTGATCGATAAAATCCTTGGCCAGGGCATTCCGACTGGGCCATTGTCTGGTCTCATGGGAATTGAACCATTCTAGAGCCTCCCCGCATAGACTTCGGTTAAAGATCCGAATCAGCAAAGCTTCATCTCTACCAATCCCTACAAGCTGGTCGCAGTTTGATCTCAGATAGGCCATAGGATTCCTTACTCCTTCGAAAGTTTCAAATTTTGGAATCTTGACCCCTTCTGGGAGGTCCAGATTAGGGTGAATGCACAAATCCTCATAGTTCAGACCAGAAACGTTGGGGATGCATTGGAAATCCTTCACTGCTTTCTTGATCTATTCCTTTATATCCATATTCGCTTCTTCCTTTGCCCTCCACTCTCTTTTCTGCTCCTCGTAATAGTCTAGCTCAGAACCTGCACTTCGTGGTCAGTTGGGAAGGGGATCTGGAAAGTTGTTCTTTTAGGTAGGGGTGGAGCTACGGAAGGAATATAGCATTCTGGGTAGCTTGGTAGTTTTGCGGATAGGCTTGGGGATTAGTATTTTGCTTTTGGTGGTGGTGAGGAGTTTGGGGGCGGAATGTGTTTTGGTTTTGGCTTTGATTCTGGTTTTGTGGTGGTGGAGCGGTTTGATGGTGGGCATTTTGAGGATGATCTGGTATTTGGGAATGGTTATTGTCGCGCCCCATTTTCGCAGAAAATGGGTTTTATGCACAACCTAACAACTCTTTTGGGATTTCGAGTTTGGAGTCGCCACCTAACGAATTAAGGCGCGTTAGGGCACCTATCTAACCTAATTAAGTCTAACTAAGGTCAACGAGCCAGAGATTAGGGTAAGGGTTCAAATTACCTCGAGGGGAAGGTGTTAGGAATCCCTGGAGGTCCACAAGTGTGGGTCCCGGTCGTATCTCATGCAATCTTTGTGGGGGTTACAATTAGCAATCAAGGTCACTTCATTTATTAATTTATTTAATCTTGCTAAGTGATATAAAACAATTAATACTATTTTATTTATTTTTCATTAATTTGATCATGCAAGGCTAGGTGATAGCAACAAATAAACAATCAAGTTTTATTTTTAGTTAAGCATATGAGACTATGTTATAAACAAAATTTGTAAATATTAAGCAATTAATATGTGAGAAAGTAAAGTTTGAAAATTGAGCAAGTTTTGAATATGAATTTTTTATTTTAAAAAAATGTTTGTTTCTTTATAGGGATGATGCCACGATATTGTTGATCGCGCTCCTCCACCATAGAAACAATTTTGATTTGAGGTCGGTATAAAAATAGTTTATGTTTTGAAAATGATATAAAAAGATTTAGTTTACATGTAGGCACATAAATATTTACACATAAATACACATAATTCCTTTTGAAATTCATGGGTAGGTGGTACTTCCGAAGATGCGTCGTTTTAATTTAAAAATTGAAACTAGACCTCATAGTTCCTTTGACTTTCCCACTAACGATAGGTTAGGAGATAGTGCTTATAATTTATTTATTTTTAAATAAACAATGTCATAATAAATCCAAAGTTTTAAAGAAAGATTGAATAATGACTTTTTAAGAAAATTATGTTACAAGGTTTTGATATGAAATATTTTTTTAAATCCAAGTAATTTGCTAAATGCATGAAATGATTCTAATTTAGTATTATTAAAAAAAAACATATTGCATCATGAATGCGGAAGACAAATAGGATTACTAATAATATTAACTAATTTTGGGGGAAGGGCACAAATATGCACAAACAAATTTTATTTTTACGGATATGTTAAAAGTTATTTTCAAGCCTATAGACATGAATTTCTAGGTGTTTAAAAGAGGAGTAACACATATGCATGCTTTTGTGAATTTAAATGATATGAACAAATTAAACCTTATGCATGGTTTCTACATGACAAGATGATGCTAAAAGTTATAACATTGTTAAAACACCTGATCAGCCTACTAAATTATTATGGTTTGATTTTAACATTAAAATTAATGAAATCTAGTTTATTATTTTTTAGACTTATTAACAAAGCATCAAACAATTGATTGGATTATAACAACTACAAACAATAATTCTAGGTGGTTAAAGACAAACCTATAGGCATGATTTCTAAAAAATTATAATGAACAAGTAGGCATATAAATCCCCTTCCCCTAGACGACCCCCAAATAAATTTATATATATGATCTTTAGAGTTACAATTGTTACAACATTCGAATAAATAAAATAGAAAATATATATATATATATATATATATATATATATATATATATATATATATATATGTATATATATATACATTCAAATAAACAAATAAATCTTTCTTCAATTAATCTTCAACTTGAACTTGAAGTTTGAAACCTGTCAAAGTAATCAAATAACTACACAAGTAATCACACTTATTAGTCAAGGTGAGACAATATGCAATTGTTTAATGACGAATTCTACATATAAAAAAAACAATAGCTTACACAAATGTGTGAATGTAAAGATAGTGTGAATGTTAAGAATACTAACCAGTTAAGCAAAATAAATTAATTCAACTTTTACTCGAACAAAGTAGTAAAATAGCGAAGAAAAACACTTGAATAATTACCGGATTCTTAATGTATTGTTAGAGTAGCAAGAGAGCAATGAGAGAAGGGAGAGCGATGAGAGAATTTGTGATTGAGAGTGAATGAGTGTATGAGTTCTTAGTTTTTTAATGAAGGGAGGGGGTCTTATTTATATAGCAAAGAGGGGGAACAAATAAGGTAAATAAATATTTTTGAGGAATCAATCAATATACTATTTTCCTTATTTTAAAGGAGGGCCAAAATCAGAAAATATTTTAATATATTTCATTACCAAATATAAACAAGTAAGAATAAATTAGTAAATTTAAAAATAAGAAAAACAAATCAATTAAACTTATTCTTATTTTAAGAGCCAAATCAGGTTATTAAAAAAAAATTTACTAAACTTAAGCAAGAAAGAATTAGGAAGAGCAATATATTTTCCTTAAATATATTCTGATTTATTTATTTATTTTTACCAAATATGTAAGCAAGATAATTAAGCAAATCACAAGAAATACACCCAACTTATTAATTTAATCTTTTACCAAAGAGATCAAAATAATATACATCAATTCATATTTTATTATTTTTTTTTTTAAAGAGAATCAACTAAAAGTCATTACTACACTAAATTACTTGATATTAACAATAGGTGAAAACAATTATATTTAGGGAGAAGATAATCATGCTTTTTTGGAGACTACCAAATAACAATGCAAACAGATCACCACATCCATAAATATGAAAAGTTACCACATCACTATTTTATAATCAATTAATTACTATGCGTAATTTTCTCAAATCAAGCATTTCAAACACCAGATTATGACATAGATATGCTAATTATCTCAAAAATTAAAAGAAGCGATCATGCACAAATAAACTGTATTAAGCAAACGGTAATTAGTGAGCATGTACTTAGAATACTACTAATCTTGACAAATTGATTTAAATCATAATAAAATGTTAATGATTAAGCTCATGAACAAATAGACACCAATTCAGGATGGGGAAAAATATATTCAAACAAGAACATTGATATCTTAACAATTCTTCAAACTCAAGAACAAAGACATCACTTTTTTTTCTTTTAGATATTTATGCAAACAAACTCAAAATCAACAATTTCATAATTTAAACTAAGAAGTTTGAACTAGAAAGCTTACTTAGACGGATCTGTTGAAGATCCGTCTTTGACCAACTCGAATTTTCCACAAGGCTTCGCCGAGTAGTTGTTGTCGGAACTGACCATTCTCATCGGACGATGGTCGTCTTCGCCTGTGCTGATGCCTGCGCTGGTCGCCTATGGCTGGCTGGTGCAGCAGCGGCTGGTGCTGCAGGTTGTACTGGCTTCTCTCCTCCTGGCTGGCTGGGCTGCTGGTTGCTGCCTTCACCGGCGGCTTCTGTTGGTTTTCCGCCGGTGGCTGGTGGACGGAGAGGAGAAAGAAGAGGTGGTGGGAGAAGGGGAGAGGGAGGCAGAGAGAGGGATAAAGAAGAAGAGGAGAAGAAACAAAAGGGGGAGAGAGAGGCGGGAGAGGGACAGCTGTTGCTAGTGCTTCTGTCCGGCAGCCTCCCTCGCTGGAAAAATGGAGGAGAGGGAGAGAGGCGGCTGGAGAGGGGGAGGGCGAGAAGGGAGAGGGGGAAGGAGAGAGGGATAAAGAAGAAAAGGAGAAGAAACGAAAGGGCGAGAGAGAGGCGGGAGAGGGACAGCTGCTGCTGGTGCTTCTGTCCGGCAGCCTCCCTCGCTGGAAAAATGGAGGAGAGGGAGAGAGGCGGCTGGAGAGGGGGAGGGCGAGAAGGGAGAGGGGGAAAGAGGGGTGGTGGCTGGTGAGGAAGGAAGAGGAAGAAGAATCTTAGGGATTAGGTTCTTTTAGGGTATTAGAAAATAGGAAGAATAAGAGATTAAATCTTGACCGTAGAACTAGTTTAGATGAGTGGTTAGAATTTAATCTAGGATTTAACTTAAAGGATGGATGGTTGAGATTAAAAGATGGAGTCTTGAAATAAAATTGGAATGGCTAAAATTCTAATGAAAGAAGGGGCTATGATTGAAATAAAAATTGAATTAGAGTGGCTAGAATAGAATAGGCTAGAATTTAAATAATTTTATGGAAAGTGTAGAATTACTATTTAATTAAAATACTACATATATTAAAATATTTTGTATAATTAAAAATCATTTAGATTTTAAACATTTGAAATTCATCAATAATTTTAAAATATTTTTATAATATTTACGATAATTTTATAAAGTAAAACATATTAAAATATTTCCAAGAAAAATCGACTTTAAATAAATTTTAAAATACGTATTTAATCGAATAGTATCCCTAAAAATGGTTAAAGGTCGGTCAAAATTGGGTGTCAACAGCTATTTGAGGAGGTCGTGGAGTCTTGTAAGAGGCGGAGGCATACTGAGGATTTTGGGAAGTCAAATTGATGACCAAGGGATTTTGAGCAGGAGTAGATGGCAGATTCTGAGATGGATTTGTGTTTGAAGCGGCGAAGTAGAGAGGAGGTCTCCCGTCAGCAGCAGAAGCGTTGACACTAAACCTGGTGGAGGCAGATGATGTCTTTTTGCATTTCAACTCTCATTTCAGCGATTTGTTGCATTAACTACATAATCAACTCATTTTGATCAACTATGGTAGGTTGAGCCACCACAACGTCAGTAAGACTGACCTCTTCATTGTTGTCTCCCATTACCGTTTTTCCCTTGTCTAAATTTTGATCGGGGAAGGAATCTGCAGGACCTTTGGATCTAGTGAAGTATGGATGATCAGCCAGTTTAATCGACACAGACCAATTTCAAAGTACCTGAGAAGGAAAACAACTTACATGCAGATCTGTCAGTTTAAGTTCAGAATACAAGATGCAGGATATCACATAGAGACCAGATAAACACACAAATTTGCTTTGTTTGAGGACATCTTAACCCACGAGTAAAGGAAATTAATTTTTTGAACAAGCAGGAGTTTGCTTGTTTTAGTTTGACACCATCTCAGAAAGGTTAAATCACGTTGAGACAATGTCTTCTTGCTGCATCTCTTTGGCCCTCCGTTGATCTAGTTTTCGTATCTTCTTGTAACATGAAGGGGGAGAATGAAAATTTTGAAAGATAGGGGCCCGGATCTTGGAAGTCTTTCTACGTATCTCGTAAGGAGAATTCAGGCCCTACGTAGTTCGAACAAAGGAAATACTTGTTTTTCATTCATTAATTCATTCATTACAATTACAAAGAAATTGAAAAATAACAACAAAGCTTTTAAAAGATAAATAGTGGCCCCATCTCACTCGTTCTTTTTTTAATAATCAGCCATGGGGAACAGACTCGACTTGAATCTTTCCTATGCTGATGAGATATTCCACATCGTGGCGGAATGCAAGACACGTTTCAATTCTCTAGTCTATGCCGTTGTGATAGGGGTAATTTCGAACTTCGAACGACTCCATTTTGAACAGATTCTGAATAGACCTCCAACATTGTTTTCTTGAAAGGCGTGAATGAGCAACGATAGAATATAGTCCTCTCATTGACTGGTATGTCGAGCCACAGTTCATCACATGTAACGATGACGCCATCACCCCAACTGTTCACATGACTGTCCATATCGAGCAAACGGCGGACCGCATTCTTAAACTCTATGCGCTCCTCTATCGTTTGCCCTTTCTGGTTAGGATGACACTCATAAGTCTTGTAGGTGTCCCTTGATCACACCTGGGAAGATTCTCTTTCGACGGGCCTCAACATACGCATAGATTGATAATGCTCGAAAATGAGGGCGCACGAAATGGCTTCCATCCTTGTTCGGTGTTTTTGTGGATATGCTTCGAGAATTATTTTCTGGTCCGCTTCTACCAATCATCCTTCGAGAGAAGGTTTGCGGGCGACTACTTCCTCATAACTTTATTCAATGTTCTCCAATTCGGGGTTCTCAATAGGAAACAATAGATCATATAGGTGTCTTCCCCGCTGCTTCCGTATGTCGACCATTTCTTCTTCTATTGGTTCAGTCTAGATATTATTTCCTTTGTCCATAGTTGTGATCTCACCTTTCCTGAGAGGGTAGAGTAGTGTTTTAGGATCTCAAGACTCGGGAAATCTGGTCGGTCATTTTGTAATAGTGACTTGTGTGCATATTTTCCAGAAATTTCTGGAAAGGAGTGGGTTAACGATGCCCTCATTCAAAACAACATATCATATAAACAGTTAAAAACACATATATCTCGTCCTAATCATGCATGTGGCTCTTTTATGCTAAGGGTAGCCTAGCAATCTGAAGGATGTATTGCATCATTTAAAACAGATTGTTGCACCCCCCAAAATAAGTTTCACAAATAATCATAAAATTCGTTACAGAGTTTTAATCAAAACGATGATACATTTTACAGGAAGGGGAATACGCTGCAAATACAAATAGAAACAATCCAACGCAGGGGAATTAGAAAGTTGACGGTCTTGCTCCTCCTCTTGGTTTTTCTACCTCTTCGCGGATGATGTACTTACTTGTTACTACGTACGGCTCGGCAAACACTGCTTTGGAAGATGGCGGCACGGCCTGGAGAGTGTTGATCTGCTCATCCAGGGTTGTATCTAGACGCATCAAACAGGCCCTTGCATCAGCTAACTCTTGTGACAACATCACAACTAAGGCCCTCTGGCTTTCAATTCTCTGGATCGATACTCTTGCTCCCTTTGTTGAAATTCCTATTCCCTTTGGTCTCATTCTTGCGGATAATGATATGCGTGGATCTGGAGCCTCATTTGGACGTCTTCAATTTCTCAATCCACGCGTGGTGTCGGGTTAACTACACCACGCAAATCATCCTGCAGCCATGTTTTATACTCGTCAACATATCCAACTTCTACCTATTTTCAGCAATACTTCCTTTCATGTTGACGGGCCCGGACCATTCTTGGAGGATGGTATTGGCGAAAGGTATTTTAATGCACCCGTTGTAATCAATGACGAAGGACTACTATCCCCTTGGACAGGTGTGGTTTGTCTTCTAAAAAATTGCCGCATCACCCTAGTTGGATTGTGTGGTCGCATTTCTTTGATGCCGAGAAGGACCAAAAAAGAACGTTTGGCCCCACGAGCCTGTATCTTCTCTGACATAAAGTTTTGGAACATCCATTGTATGTCTCCTTCTCTTAGGTCATAGAATACCTTCGCTCATGCATCCCTTATGGTGTGAATTGGGAACCTGCGGATGCTTAGATAAAACTCGTAATTGTCAAGGGGACTCGTCTGGCTCGATTCGGACAACTTTTGTTGTTGGGCGCCATATTTTTTACACACCACTGAAGCAGAATATTGCACCCTTGGAAAAATTGGAATCCGTTCTTACACAAACTCAGAGCTCGATAGATGTCAGCAAAAATAATTTGGGTCAAACTGTAGTGTTTCTTTGCTTCTTCTCCTTTACCAATCCCTCTGAAGATGGCGTCTACTACCATCACAACTGGGGTATCGATTTATTTTTCTTCATCCTGAGGGAACACCATTGTTCCTAAAAGGAACGCGGAGAACGTGATAGTCTGAGTTTGTCTCCAAGTACTGTGATCATGGAACTCGTTCGAAAATTTTCAGTTGTCGTGCCCCCATCTTTCAAAAAACTTCATTAGAGGTATATTTTGAGCATCCAACCAATCCGCATCCACTAACAGTAATATGTTTTTCAGTTTTACACTAATCGGCCTATATGGTAGCAGTATGTGATGATTTGATGTTTTTTCCTCTTGCCACACGTTCCGATGGAGTCTAAATAGTCTTTTATCTCCTCTAGTGTCGGTGTTATTTATACATCCCAAATTGGAAAACCATCCTCTTGTTATCCCAGAATCGAGTAATTACCTCAATAAACATTGGCCAAACCTTGAAGTTCATTATCAAAGATAGGTGGCCCAAGTGAATCGAGATTTCTCTCTTTTGACAGTCTTTGAGGTTATTCCACCACACAAAAAGAATATCTGGTGCCTCAGTGACCATTTTGAAGCTGAGAAATTGACTTCACATCTACAAAAACATACAAATAGTCAATTCCCCCCCCCCCAAAGACAGAACAATTCGTAAAAACACGCAAACATCCGTCAAATGGCATATAAGTATTATTGTCCGATCGAGCCTTGGGCTTTTTGGGCTCAGGGCGATCTTTCTAACGGGACCAACACACCTTGAGTGTCGGATCATCTTAGGCCAATGCTCTACTTTCGGGATTCGCTTTAGCTCTATGTTAGTTTCGCTAGGAGTGGGTTTTATTTATATTGGAAAGAGTGACCCAAGAGGACTACTTAGGCTGGGACAGTTAACGACTGTTGACTATCAAGTAGCAAACTACATTCGTTAGGGTGCCCCGAGAAAGATTTGGTTAACGAATGACTGCGAGCCCATATAATCGTCCTTTAAGTGATAAATAGAAACAAATGTCGTTTGACAGAGTTATGATATGCCATTAAATGCAACAGTTTAACAAAGTGGTAAATAAACAAATAAATACTTAATTTCCATAGCGAAAGCACGTTAGTTTAAGGTTAGAATCCTTTTAAGTCCTTAGCGGATTCGCCATTCTATTTTAATTCGGGAAGATTTTTTATTAATTTTTTGACTTTTTAGAGTCACCACTTAAATTTTAAAGAAAAATCAAGAAAAAATAGTTTTTCAAGGACTTAAAAACAAAAATTGATTTGAAAACTTAAGGGGGTTCGGAGATTCATATTTATATTTTAGGAAGATTTTTACAACACCTAAAATATTCTCTAAATCGCGATTATCCAACAACTCTGTTTGGCTTAAATAAAACCTAACATGAGCTAAATTGAATATTTATTTGAAAACCTTTAGAAATATCACCTTACTATCTAAGTGAGTTTTTTAAACTTACAAAATTATTTATTTATTTTTTAAGTCTATTTAAAGTCGATCGAATTAGTTTGATAGTTAAAATATAATGGCGTCTTTCGGGGATTTAAAATTTTCGACCCTAAAACTAACGAAAAATAATAACAAGCACATAGAGATAAAGTGAGAGAGAGAGAGAGAGAGAGAGAGAGAGAGAGTTGGTTTGGACCCAAACTCGGTTTCTGTCCGCCTGGACCGGTGTTTGAACCCCTTTTCATTTTGTAGTTGTCCTAAGCTAAACAGAAAATTAATCAAACGTAAAAGACAAGGCCTTAAGCCCAAAAATAACAAAATACAAATTCTGAAAGTAATTTTGGGCTTTTTGGCCAACTTCTTCTACTCTTCGATTTGCTTCAACTCCTTCAGCCTCGGAATTCATACATCAATTTTTATAGCTTGACTCGAAAAGAGAAGTTTGAGCCTTTACGGCTCTCTCTCAAAATTCCAAAGGAAGATAGGAGTTCATAGTGAACACGGGCCGCATTTCACATGTGAGACGAAAAAATAAAATACATTAGCGCTAGATTATGTAAATAAATAGTAGAATAGTAAATCATGTAAACCTTATGTAACAAATAAGTCTATAATGACGCAACAGGAAAAAAATACAACTGTTGATGGTAATGTCAAAGTGGTTTACATGAACAAACATTTATCAGTGAAATCCAAATAGCGACCGTGAGATGTATTTCAACATCTGTATGTTTCAAGAAATAGAATATGAACCAGATGACACTATACTAGAGTTATAGATTATATACAAACGTATCAACCTAAAAATACGTACGGACACAGTCAAATAATGACACACAATCGTATGAAAAGACCAATTTTCATGCATTCATGGTTCACAATGAGATCAGATCACAAGAAAGTCACATACATACACAGACTTTTGAATTAAGACGTCAACACACTACCAAACTCATTCGAACGAATGCAATATGTTTCAAAAAAAACCAACATTTTACAATGGGATTTTAGAAAAGATGTTGTTGTGAATGAACAAGAACAAGGCTTTATGATGAGTTAATTTTTTGCCCGAGACATTGTTAAAATAAAAAGAATTTACCTACTATCCCATTTGAACTACACATGATGTGAAATAAGCGAGTTGAAATATTCCTGAATTAGACCTTGAGCGAAGAAACCGATCCCCACACAGATTTACCTTACGCTCCTATCAGTTATATACGCAAAGAGTGACTCACTTGGCATCTTCCAACACATAACAGACATTGAACGACATTTAAGCTAATAAAACTAAGGCAATATCAATGTTATCATCAAACTAATGACCAATATTTGGGCTGATACAACAACCACAGACTATCAAATTACTACTACACCAACCTCAAAGCCTTAAAGAAATAAAAGATACTACACACGACACCGCAACTACAAGTGAAGAAGTACCAAGAAAACGACATTGAGAAGCTAAAACAACAATATAACCTCATAACAGACAATAAATCATCTCGGAAAAAAACCCATGCTCCGCCCCAAGGGAACGAGATGAGAAAAAGGGGGCGTAAGAACTAGTAAAGGCTTCAACATACCAAAAAGAAATATTTTAAAATATGCCAGAGAACGTACCCATTAACTTGCAATAGACGAAGCAAAAGATTCGAGTTATTTACCTTATTTTGGGTAGCATATGGGACAATGTATTCGAGTAGAGCTTCTACCACCAAGAGAAATCTTACACACGAGCGACATTTCAAGAATCAGAACGAAAAGATCTTGAACACTAATAGGCTATCTATTCTGTTCACAAGATATACTTAAATCTACATCAAAAATTTTCTCAAAACTTTCTTTTTCGGTTGAGCTTCTCCCAACTTTTCCAAAAAATCTTCGACGAAAAGAAAGAAACGTCAATCGGAAAAAAAAATTCTCCCCCTAACACAGTAAAGGACGAGATGACTATATAGGAGGGATTAGGGTTTCTATTGGGAGGGAGAATCCGGGTAAGAGCCCCGACCCAGTCCCAAAATTCAAAAATCAAAAGAAAAACTTCAACCAAAAAAGGAACACCAACTTTATCCGAAGCTGAAACCATTCCAAAACGAAAATGGCAGATGGACGATTGGGATGATTCTCTCGTCCTTGAAGCTTAATGTGGCGCAATCTTGCGCTGAGAGGACGGAACGCGTGAGCTGCTGGTGTTGAAGCTTGTACGATCTTGAAAGCGATGGAGAGAAAAAAAAAAGACAAAAGGGGGGGGGAGATTTTGTTAAAAATGATGCTCCATTAATAAGATATTCATTTGTAATAAATTTAAGTAATATTTTTTATGATAAAAAATTAATTTATTTTTTCAAAAAGCAAAAAAAAAAAAGAAAAAAAAAGAAGAAGGTAAAAGCTAAATGCAAATGGAGGCCATAGAGATGTCACATCACCTTGTCTATGGTCCTCCTATATATATATATATATATATATATATATATATATATATATATTATTTAGGGAAAATGCACAGTACACCCTCAACCTATGCCCAAAATCCGAAAGACACACTTATACTATATTAAGTTCCTATTACCTTCCGAACTTATTTTATAAATAATTTTCTACCCCTTTTCGGCCTAGGTGACACCATTTGTGGGCCCATTGTGTGTTGACATTGTTTTCAAACTAGTGTCACGTAGGCCAAAAAGGGGTAGAAAATTATTTATAAAATAAGTTCAGGAAGGTAATAAAACCTTAGTATAGTATAAGTGCGTCTCTGAGATTTTAGGTATAGATTGCAGGGGTACTTATTCATTTTCTCTTTTTAATATAATATCTCATTCTCCTCCTTTAATATACAAAAGTACTATATATAGATATATATAGGTATATGATAAATAGCATACCATCAAATGTGCATATAATGCACATTAAGATCAAATAATTGCCATAAAGGCTATAAATTATTAACGAATATTTCATGGACCTTTCGTAGTACCCAAATCAATAGTAGTTGATCAAGGTCGTTAAGGCAATTAACAGATGTCATATTAAGAAAACAAACCGTTGGCTACATACTTAAAATGCTTAATGTAATTTTAATAGATTAAGGTAATAATATGTAATAAATAATTTCAAATTTTATTCTTATACTTTTTAAGATAGTAAAGATATATTATCAACAATTAGTCCATTCCTTATCAGCCATGATCGGTGTTGTTTCTATTTTTCGTCATTATCTGTCCTCCAAACTCATCTTTGTTTCAACTTTTCCAAGGTGAGATAAATTGATATATATCTCAATTTGTTTGCTTGATTTAAAATTGGTACGGAGCTTAAAATAAAATTTTGAATCTTTTGAAATTGGAAAAGTACGATTACAAGTGAGAATGATATCTTTAGAAAAAATTAAAAAATGATATGTTTGAATGGATAACATTGTTGTTGTTAAAGTTTTCTTTCTCTATAAGATGCCATTGTTCAATAAAAGAAGATGAAAAAGACAAGAGAGAAAGAAATGACAGCATGGATTGGTTTCGATGGGCAGCATCGCAGTAGGGCAAGAGTGTTTGGTGGGGGTGCGGCGGGGGGTGGGGGGTGAGTCATATAGGGTTACATAATAATATTAGGAGCCGTTTTGTTAGTGTATAAGAAACATCTTATATATGTATTAAAAGTTATACTAGCTTTACTATGTTTGGTAGAAGTTCTGTGTTAGATATAAAAGTCAACATAACTTATACCATGATTGATTGGTAAGAATTAAATGTTGTATAAAGGTTAGTCATGTATTAATTTATACGGTGCTTAGTTGCATTTTTCATAGTCCTACTTAATTAATACAAACATAACTTATGAGAGAATCTATGTATAAAGTTATACGGGTAGATGGTGAAATAAGTTATGTGGTATAAGTTATACATGTATTAAAATGATAAATTACAGATATATATCTGTTTTTTTTTTATTTCTTTTTATATATAGACCATTTTCATTTCTTTTATTTTTTTTTAAATTGAAAACTTTACTGTTTTCCTATTATATATAGATTATTTTCATTTTTTTTGTATACTTACAGTTTTTATTTATTTATGCGAATTTAAACATTTTTTTAATATTAAAAATTTGATTGTATATCTTTTGACCGTACCTATGTTAATCAAATATTAGCATTATCTATTGTTCAATATATTCCACATTTTATTAACATGTATTTTTATTTTGTAAATAATATATATTAATAATTTACAACAAATTTAATATTCAATAGCATGTATTGTAATCTCTACATAACAAAATAATACCTACATAACTAATATCTGCATAGCTAATACCCACATAATTAAACTCACATAACTAAAACCTGCATAACTAATACTTACATAACTAATATCTACATAAATAAAACCTACATAACTAAACCCTGCATAACTAACTCCTACATAACTTAACCCTGTATAACTCGAAAACCAGTAACCAAGCGACCCCTTGATTTTAAAGATAGTACCCTAATACATTTATGAGAAGAGAGAAACTTTTAGACTATTTTTTGAAGGGCAATTTGATAAACATTTCAAAGTCTTCACTATTTCTTAAACTTCGCGCCCAATCAAATGGTTCCACAGAAAATGGGAAGGAGAGAGTAATATTACCCACATGACATATGTCATAATTCAATTTGTGAATGTGACATGTTATCACGAGTGTATCTCACTCATTTAATATTTGGGATTGATTATTAAAAATAAATTCAAATAGGTATCCATCTGAAGTTCTACATATGTTCAAAAGATAAAAGTCTTAATTGAGGTGTTCAAGTGAAATATGCGGACAACTTTAAGTAGACGGAGATGACTTAAGTCTAATGTTTCCTTTCTTTCTTAAACTCCATGAGAGTCGAACTATCTCACATAAAATGAGACAAATTAATTAAATGGAGGCCAGTAAAAAGATGTTATATCACCTTGTCTACATTTAGCTTTACTTTATTATACATTAAAATTTTCCTTCTCTTAGGTATTTGATGGTGCAAAGTCATTAGGAATATTACAAGCAAGACATAAAAATCAAGTCATCATAGGTAGTAAAACTTTAAGAGTACCTGAACGTCTTGCCCATAGAGAAAATCGGGGATGAAAGTCTCAAGGTGGGGTAGAGTCTATGGAGCACGTTTCTTATTGCTTTACCAATTCAGCGGGGACAATGTTCCAAAAAATGAATCTCCCATGTTGCGATCTTTATTGGAAATATAAATAGCTAAAATTTATCTTCTTTGAATGTATTTATTTCTATATATCTAATGTATATAAGTTTTTTAGTTGTTGGATGGCGCTTAAGACCATCATCAATCCACCTCTATATTACTTTTCATTCTCTATATTTGGAGAGTAAAATAGAGAATATTGTCACGGACTTAGAGTATTCGCTAGACTCCGTGCGGCACTTGACAACTTACTCACGATTCTTTCATGATCTCGTAAGCTCAAGTAAGCCTTTAACTCGGAACGCTAAGAGAATGCAAAGAAAGACTTAGAAAAAGGCAAAGAACTTTAGAAGAGGAACTTTGTATTACTTCTTTACTTGGTTGGATTCTTGGATGATTACAAATGAAATGGCCCCCTATTTATACTACATCCTAAGGGCCTTTGTGTAAATAAAATTTACTATACAAGTCCTTCCTCTATTTACACTTTGGTCCATATTCTAGAGAATTCCACATTCTCTAGAATATGCTAAAGTCTTCCACCACAAATCTAAAACGTTCTAGAGAATTCTAGGGAATTCTCTAGTCTTCTCCAAGAATCTAGAAGGTTCTAGAGCCTTCTTGAAAACCTCTTCAAGGCTCTAGCTCCTCCTGCCCCATCCGTATGCTGCACAACGGCTGGAAATGTGGCGGGATGTCACACTCTCCCCCACCTATTGATGCGACGACCGCGTCGCATTGCGGCTGTATCGGCGTCTGAGTTTTGTCGTGCGATCATCAATTCACGCACTCGATCAATCCCTTCGAGCAGCCTCCTCATTGATTGCCCGATCTCTCTCGACCCGATCTTTCGAACTTCCTCCTTCATAGGAGGCAAGTGCCTCGACGGTTTCTCCTTCATCACGGCAGTGTTCCTTCTTGGAACCCTTTTTGTGCGCGGTGGCAAGGACTTTTCAACACCATTGTCTTCTCCCGAACTTGCAATGGTTGTTGCCGATGTTAGCTTCACGTCGACCCTCTCGAGCTTCATGGCCGTCAGCTGGATCTGTCCCTCCTTCTTTTGTGCCTTCACCATGGGAACCATACATGTTTCTCCTTTCTCCATGATCACCATTTGTTGGAGATAAGGATCGATCGTCGCATGGCACTGCTAGAAGAACTCCTGCCCAAGAATAA
This sequence comes from Solanum peruvianum, assembly GCA_027705065.1. Classification (NCBI taxonomy): domain Eukaryota; kingdom Viridiplantae; phylum Streptophyta; class Magnoliopsida; order Solanales; family Solanaceae; genus Solanum; species Solanum peruvianum. The sequence goes on from JAKWJD010001759.1 coordinate 10,169,244, forward strand.
TATCAAAGATATCTAAGGGAGCGACAGTGAAGTTGGTTTTACCTTGCCAATCGCCTATCGTGATGCTCACACCGTGCGCAACTCAATCCACGGGAGTTGGTGGTGCATTGACCGTCCTGATTTGGGCGTTGCTCGGATTGTAACGCAACCCCAACTCGTTGCTGCCGCCCGTTGGCCATGAGATTGGCCTCTGCACACCTGTGTCGACCAACACACGAGCACGTTTTCCATTGATCGTGATGTCGACATATTGAGCGCATGCCTCAGACTTCGCAGGCCCCTGTTTCGCATGCTTCTGCTCAGGCCTCGGTTTCTCTGGCCTTGGCGTCTTCGATGGTTGCTTGGTGACAGCTCCGCATAGACTTATCAAGCCCAACTGCTTAGTCTTTTCGACTTAACCTTCCTCTTGTGCTTCCTTCTCCTTCCGCTCTCGGAGGATAGCACTAAGGCTTTTCAGTTCAGGGCACTTTGCATAAATATGTGTCCCACCACATATGTAGCAACCATCTCTCTTGGCAACCTGCGTCTTCCTCGCCGCGTTGCCATGGTCTCCGTACTTCTTGCCGTTGGACCTATAGGTGTCATGCCTGTGAGGCCGCTGCTCCTCGCTTCGCCTCTTGGGTTGTGACCGTTGCTCCTCGCCTTCGCCACAATCTCCCCCACCGTTATCATGACTACCTTCTTCGTCGTCCTCGCTGGCACTGTAAGACTTCTCCTGCCTGAAGTCTGTCAAAGCTTCGGCCTGGGTGATGGCTTCATCAATAGTCCTGACCTTTCACCGCTCCAGCTCCGTCCTGGCCCAACTTTGCAGCCCATCCATGAAGTGGAACAATATGTCGTCATCCGTGAGATTAGGAATCTGAAGCGTAAGGGTGGTGAACTCCCGTACATACGCGCGTATGCTGCCCTTTTGCTTCAACTCCCTAAACTTGCGCTTAGCCTCATAGATGACGTTGTTGGGGTAGAACGCCTTCTTGAACTCTTCGCGGAATTGCTCCCAAGTGTTCATGGTGCACGTCCCCCTCTTGATGTCAGACTCTTTACGCCTCCACCATAGCATGGCCATCTCGGAAAGATACAACACAGCCGTGTTGATCTTGTTCTCATTACTTCGCACCCGATTACACTTGAAGTAGTTCTCCAAGTGCCATAGGAAATTTTCCACCTCTTGTGCGTCACGGACGCCTTTGAATATAGGTGGCCTGGGAGCCTCAACTCTGGCCTCCCTTTCCCGATCAAGTGATGTTGATCCACCAACCTCCCTCTCTTCCTTGAGCGTGTTTACTTCGGCCTTCAATGCCTCAATCATGCTGAGCGCGTCTATAAGCCGGCACTCCAAGGATGTAATGGCCTCCTTCATCTCAAACTCAGCCCGCTGGCGTGCTTCCAACTCATTCCGGATGTTGTCGTTCTCCTCGAGGGTGAATTCTTCAAGGGTCTTGAACTTGTTGTCGCTCGCGTTCACACGCCGACCTAAGATCTCCACGGCTCGCCTAGCCACTTCTACCCTTGCGACCCAGTCTTCTCCGGCAGTGACGTCTATGACATCCTCGCCTACTTCTTCGTCACTCGCCCCGACAGTCGAGGGTGGATGAGATGTCAGCGCCTCGCTAGGTGCGATCTCTGGTAGCATTTCCTCGTTACCCTTCTGATTCTTCTTCACCTTTCGGTTCTTCTTACCTCCATCCATGCGAACATTGCTGGTGCTGGCGCCATTTACCTCTCCTTCGTTGGCCATTCTCTTACGATCAACCTGCTCTGATACCACTCTGTCACGGACTTAGAGTATTCGCTAAGACTCTGTGCGGCACTTGACAGCTTACTCACGATTCTTTCACGATCTCGTAAGCTCAAGTAAGCCTTTAAACTCGGAATGCTAAGAGAATGCAAAGAAACACTTAGAAAAAGGCAAAGAGAACTTTAGAAGAAGGAACTTTGTATTACTTCTTTACTTGGTTGGATTCTTGGATGATTTACAAATGAAATGGCCCTCCTATTTATACTACATCCTAAGGGCCTTTGTGTAAATAAAATTTACTATACAAGTCCTTCCTCTATTTACACTTTGGTCCATATTCTAGAGAATTCCACATTCTCTAGAATATGCTAAAGTCTTCCACCAAAATCTAAAACGTTCTAGAGAATTCTAGGTAATTCTCTAGTCTTCTCCAAGAATCTAGAAGGTTCTAGAGCCTTCTTGAAAACCTCTTTAAGACTCTAGCTCCTCCTGCCCCATCCGTATGCTGCACAACGGCTGGAAATGTGGCGAGACGTCACAATATTCTCTGTAATCCCTCTCTATTTGTAACGACCTGTTTAGTCGTTTTGAGCAGCAGATTTTATTTCTGGAAAAATTGTCCGAGTCGATGGATCCCACGACGGACCGTCATGGGCACGACGGACCGTCGAGGGGGTCTCGTTCCAAAACACTTAGAATTCTGAAATTTGGGTACTGAAATCGACTCTCTGAACTTCGTGACGGAATGGCAAGACAGACCGTCGCAGGCACGACGGACCGTCACAAATCTTTCCACAGAATTAACTCTCTGAACTTTGTGACGGACCTGCAGGACGGACCGTCACAGCCATGACGGACCGTCACAGGCTGCGTAACCCAAACTGGGTCGGATTTCTATTAAAAGTTTTAAGGGGCGTTTTGGACTATTCATGCTTATAATTATAAAGTTAGTGGATTAATGTTAATAATTCAATTTCTTGGGGGTTAAAGGAGATAACCTTGGAATAATTAGTGGGTTATTTTTATCATCTTTTATAATTAATTATATGACAATTAGGGTAAAAGAAAAAGGGTTTGAATAAGAAAAATAGAAAGAACAAAGAGAGGGAGAAAAGAACGAGCGATAGAGAGAGAGAGACGAACGAAGAGGGAAACAAAGCTTTGGGGAATTTGCTTGCTTGATCACGAATCTTTGGTGGAGGTAGGTTATGGTTTATGCTATTCGTAGTAAACTCTTAATAGCGAATGATATGTGTTGGGTACTATTATAAAGTCTTCTATATGCTTAATTGTGTGCTTACATGATTTGATTTTATAACTGTGATGAATTAGCATGATGAGGCTATTGAATCTTGAATCCTAAATTTACTTTGTTAATGATGATGCCTTGGTATAAAAGAAGGCTTGATGAACTAAAGTAATGTTAATGATGATGCCTTGATATAAAAGAAGGCTTGATGAACTAAAGTAATGAGATTAGAGGATCGGGTGTCACGTTCCGGCACCAGGATAGTATATGGATCGGAGTGTCACGTTCCGGCACTAGGATAGTATACTGATCGGAGTGTCACGTTCCGACACCAGGACAGTATATGGATTGGGTGTCACGTTCCGGCACCAGGATAGTATATGGATCGGGTGTCACGTTCCGGCACCAGGATAGTATATGGATCGGAGTGTCACGTTCCGACACTAGGATAGTATATGGATCGGAGTGTCACGTTCCGACACCAGGATAGTAGTAGTGGAGCGGAGTGTCACGTACCGACACAAGAGGAATAAAGATAATGAAATCTTGAATTATGATAATATACTAAATTTTAAAGAACTAATTCCCAAATGAGTATGATGGGGAGGCGTGATTCCTCATTGATGTGCTTGGTGTTGTGACCAAGGGTTTCGATAATTGTTGTGGTCTCCTGTTAAGAATATTAGTTGATTTATGTTATTATCTGATATATACTATTTTCTATTTTGAGTTGGCCGATGATACCTACTCAGTACTTGTGCCTTGTACTGACCCCTACTTGTATTTGTTTTTCTTTGTTAATTGTGAAGTGCAGCAAACGTACCATCGTCTTCAACTCAACCGCAACTCTAGCCAGTCTTCATCAAGCCAGATTTCAGGGTGAGCTATTGCTTCTAGCTTGGACTGGATCTTCCTCTTCATGTCTTGCTGCCTTGAACTTCCGGCATGGACTAGCTTTTTATTTATTTTAGCTTCTTAGACATTCTTAGATATAGTAATTAGAGGATAGATGTTCTTGTGGTGATGACTTCCAGATTTTGGGGATAATGATTGATAAATTTTAGAAGTTATTTAATTGATTTCGTTAATGAGTTTTAAGTCTTCCGCATTAGTTTCTGTTTATTATGTTGAAATGTTGGGGTTTAGATTGGTTGGTTCGCTCACATAGTAGGATAAGTGTGGGTGCCACTCGCGGCTCGTTTTGGGTCGTGACAAACTTGGTATCAGAGCATTAGGTTCGTTGGTCTCATCACACAAGAACGAGTCTAGTAGAGTCTTAAGGAACGGTAGGGGGACGCCTTTACTTTTCTTTGAGAGGCTATAAGACTTTAGGAAAATTCCATTCTTTCTTTCTTTCTTTCGTGCTATTACTTGGATCCAATTGGTATCTAGGTGATACAAATTGGTATCTGACCATCTTCACTTTATTTCGCAGATGGTTAGAACTTGAGCAACAGCGGCGCCAACACCAACACCGGCCAGACAAGATGAAACTGAGCCAGCCACTGGGCCTGCAGCTCGAAGAGAAGTAGTGGCGAGAGGCCGTGGTAGAGGTCGCGGGAGGACGTCCTCTAGAGGAAGAGGACAAGCACCTGGCCCATCTAGTACTAGGGCGGTGACTCCTCCACCGACTGAGGAAGTAGTAAGAGAGGGTGAGGAAGGGGAAAGTGAGCAAGTGCAGAATGAGGAATTGCCACCCCAACCTACCCCAGAGATGATTAATCAGGTTCTTGCTTATCTTAGCGGGTTATCTGATCAAGGCCAGACACCTCCAGTGTTTTCTGCACCAGCACCTCAGGTTCCGGAAGTACGACAGGCCGCTGCTGAGGCTCCTCGCATGGATGCCTCATTGGAAATAGGCACGTTTCCTCGTTTGACTACAGGGCCCATAATGACAAGTGATCAGCATAAACTTTTCAGTAAGTTCTTGAAGTTGAAACCTCCAGTCTTCAAGGGTGCTGAATCTGAGGATGCGTACGATTTTATGGTTGATTGTCATGAGTTACTACATAAAATGGGCATAGTGGAACGATTTGGCGTTGAGTTTGTAACCTATCAGTTTCATGGAAATGCCAAAATGTGGTGGCGGTCACATGTTGAGTGTCAACCCGCCCAGGCACCATCTATGACTTGGGCGTCATTCTCTAGCTTATTTATGGAGAAGTATATCCCCCGGACCTTGAGGGATAGGAGGAGAGATGAGTTCTTGAGCCTAGAACAAGGCAAGATGTCGGTGACTGCGTATGAGGCTAAGTTTTGTGCATTATCCAGGTATGCCACCCAGCCTTGTTTCAGTCCACAAGAGCGGATTCGCCGTTTTGTGAAGGGGTTGAGGTCAGATTTGCGGATTTCAGCCTTACAGGTAGCGGCTACAGCAAAATTCTTTCAGGAAGTAATAGACTTCGTGATAGAGGTGGAGGGAATGAAGCCAGATGACTTCACCATGGCATCAACATCTAAAAGGTTTCATAAGGGAGGTGAGTTTAATGGTTCTTAATCCAGAGGGCAAGGTTCAGGAGGGTATTCAGCCCGACCCATTCAGTCTTCACTACAGACTGTAGTTGGGGGTCCACCGCAGACCGGTCAACACTCTATGAGTTTCGAGGTTATCCCCAGACTTCGTCATCCTCACAGAGACCTATGCTTGACTCCAGAGAGTGTTATGGATGTGGGGAGACTGGACATATTAAGAGATATTGTCCAAAACAGAGTTACAGACCCCCAATAGTCAGAAGTAGAGGTGGTCATGGAAGAGGCCGTCATTCTGGAGGACGTGGTGGCCGAGGTAATGGTGGTCACCAAAACGGCCGGGGTGACGGGCAAACTGGAGGCACCACAGCACAACATGGTAGGGGCAACGGGCAGACAGGTGATAGGGCCCATTGTTACGCTTTCCCCGGGCGGTCTGAAACGGAGACATCTGATGTTGTTATCACAGGTAATCTCTTGGTTTGTGATTGCATGGCTTCTGTATTATTTGATCCTGGCTACACATTTTCATATGTATCTTCCTCATTTGCTACTGGTCTTAATTTACATTGTGAATTGCTTGACATGCCTATTCGTGTTTCTACTCCGGTGGGTGAGTCTGTGATAGTTAAAAAGGTATATAGGTCTTGTCTGGTGACTTTTGTGGGGAGCAATACTCATGTAGACTTGGTTATTTTAGAGATGGTTGATTTCGATGTAATTTTGGGTATGACTTGGCTTTCTCCAAATTTTGCAATCTTAGATTGTAATGCTAAAATTGTAACGTTGGCCAAGCCTGGGACAGATCCGTTAGTGTGGGAGGGTGACTACACTTCCACTCCAGTTCATATCATCTCCTTTCTTCGTGCTAAGAGAATGGTTAGTAAAGGGTGCTTAGCGTTCTTGGCACACCTCAGGGATGATACTACCCAAGTACCTTCAATTGAGTCAGTTCCGATAGTCCGTGAGTTTCTGGATGTGTTCCCTGCAGACCTTCCTGGTATGTCACCGGATAGGGATATTGACTTTTGCATTGATCTAGAGCCGGATACTCACCCCATTTCTATACCCCCTTACAGAATGGCCCCAGCGAAGTTAAGGGAGTTAAAGGCCCAACTTCAGAGTGTTTTAAATAAAGGTTTCATTAGACCAAGTGCATCCCCTTAGGGTGCTCCGGTGTTATTTGTGAAGAAGAAGGATGGGAGTTTTCGGATGTGCATAGACTACGGCAGTTGAACAAAGTAATATTAAGAACAAGTACCCCATTCCTCGCATTGATGACTGTTCGATCAGTTACAAGGTGCTTGTATCTTCTCTAAGATTGACTTGAGATCCGGTTATCATCAATTAAAAATACGGGCAACGGATGTGCCAAAGACTGCTTTTCGAACCAGGTATGGGCATTACGAATTTGTAGTAATGTCTTTTGGTCTTACGAATGCCCCTGCTGCTTTCATGAGCTTAATGAACGGGATTTTTAAGCATATCTGGATCTCTTTGTGATCGTATTTATTGATGATATACTGATATACTCCAAGAGTAAGAAGGAAAATGAGGAGCATTGAGAATTGTGTTGGAAGTATTAAGGGAGAAAAAGCTTTATGCCAAATTCTCCAAGTGTGAGTTCTGGCTAGATTCAGTGTCCTTCTTGGGGAACGTGGTTTCTAAGGATGGAGTAATGGTGGATCCTTCTAAGATTGAAACAGTGAAGAATTGGGTAAGACCTACTAATGTGTCAGAAGTAAGGAGCTTTGTTGGTTTAGCTAGCTACTACCGTCGATTTGTCAAGGGATTCTCTTCTATTGCTTCCCAATTAACGAACTTGACTAAGCAGAATGTTCCATTTGTATGGGCGGATGAATGTGAGGAAAGCTTTCAGAAACTCAAGACCTTGCTGACTACGACACCTATCCTTACCTTGCCAGTAGAGGGTAAGAATTTCATTATTTATTGCGATGCATCTTATTCTGGGTTGGGTGCAGTGCTAATACAAGAGAAGAATGTAATCGCTTATGCTTCAAGACAACTAAAGGTGCACGAACATAACTATCCGACCCATGATTTGGAATTGGCTGCGGTAGTGTTTGCATTAAAGCAATGGAGACACTATCTATATGGGGTCAAGTGTGAAGTCTACACAGATCATCATAGTCTACAGTATGTCTTTACCCATAAAGACTTGAATTTGAGGCAGAGGAGATGGATGGAACTACTAAAGGACTATGATGTTACCATCTTGTATCACCCAGGAAAGGCTAATGTTGTGGCAGATGCCTTAAGTAGAAAGGCAGGGAGCATGGGAAGTCTAGCTCACTTGCAGGTTTCTAAACGCCCATTGGCTAGAGAAATCCAAAACTTGGCTAACGACTTTATGAGACTGGAATTACTAGAGAAAGAAGGATTTTTGGCCTATGTGGAGGCAAGATCTTCTTTTCTTGACAAGATCAAGGGAAAACAGTTTGATGATGAGAAACTAAGCCAAATTCGGGATACGGTGTTGCGAGGAGAGGCTAAAGAGGCAATAATCGATGAAGAAGGTGTTTTGAGGATCAAGGGAAGGGTAGGTGTGCCCCGTGTTGATGATTTGATCCACACCATCCTCACAGAGGCTAATAGTTCTGGATATTCTATACATCCTGGTGCAACCAAGATGTACCGTGACCTAAAGCAACACTTTTGGTGGAATAGAATGAAGCGTGACATTGTTGAATTTGTTGCCAAATGTCCAAATTGTCAGCAAGTAAAGTATGAACACCAGAGGCCCGGAGGAACACTTCAGAGAATGCCCATTCCTGAATGGAAGTGGGAGAGAATTGCAATGGACTTCGTAGTTGGTCTTCCAAAGACATTGGGTAAGTTTGACTCTATTTGGGTAATTGTGGACAGATTAACTAAGTCTGCTCACTTCATTTCGGTCAAGGTGACTTACAATACGGAGAAGTTAGCCAAACTCTATATCTCAGAAATTGTTCGATTGCATCATATCAGATAGAGGTACGCAGTTTACCCCTAAGTTTTGGAGAACATTGCATGCTGAATTAGGTACTAGGTTGGACCTTAGTACTGCATTTCACCCTCAGACCGATGGTCAGTCTGAGAGAACGATTCAGGTATTGGAGGATATGCTTCGTGCATGTGTGATAGAATTTGGTGGTCATTGGGATAACTTCTTACCCTTAGCGGAGTTTTCATACAATAATAGCTATCACTCAAGTATTGACATGGCTCCATTTGAGCACTGTATGGGAGGAGATGTAGGTCCCCCATTGGTTGGTTTGATATTTTGAGGTTAGACCTTGGGGTACTGATCTGTTGAGGGATTCATTAGATAAGGTGAAATCTATTCAAGAAAAGTTTTTAGCGGCTCAAAGTAGACAAAAGGAATATGCGGATCGAAAGGTTAGAGACTTGGAGTTCATTGAGGGTGAACAAGTCTTGCTAAAGGTTTCACCCTTGAAAGGGGTTATGCAGTTTGGTAAAAGGGGTAAGCTAAGCCCAAGGTATATTGGACCATTTGAAGTACTTAAGCGAGTAGGGGAGGTGGCTTATGAATTAGCCTTGCCTCCAGGGCTGTCAGGAGTGCATCCGGTATTTCATGTGTCTATGTTGAAAAGATACCATGGGGATGGAAACTACATCATTCGTTGGGATTCAGTTTTGCTTGATGAGAATTTGACTTATGAGGAGGAGCCTGTTGCCATTCTAGATAGGGAAATTCGCAAGTTGAGATCAAGGGAGATTGCATCCATCAAAGTTCAATGGAAGAATCGACCAGTCGAAGAGTCCACTTGGGAGAAAGAGGCTGATATGCAAAAAAGATACCCACACCTGTTTACAGATTCAGGTACTCCTTTTCACCCTTGTTTTTCTTCTTGTGATCGTTCGAGGACGAACGATGGGTAAATTGGTATCTATTCTAACAACCTGTTTAGTCATTTTGAGCAGCAGATTTTATTTCTGGAAAAACTGTCTGAGTCGACGGATCCCACGACGGACCGTCATGGGCACGACGGACCGTCGAGGGGGTCTCGTTCCAAAACCCTTAGAATTCTGAAATTTGGGTACTGAAATCGACTCTCTGAACTTCGTGACGGAATGGCAGGACGGACCGTCGCAGGCACGACGGCCCGTCACAAATCTTTCCACAGAATTAACTCTCTGAACTTTGTGACGGACCTACAAGACGGACCGTCACAGGCTGCGTAACCCAGACTGGGTCGGATTTCGATTAAAAGTTTTAAGGGGCGTTTTGGACTATTCATGCTTATAATTATAAAGTTAGTGGATTAATGTTAATAATTCAATTTCTTGGGGGTTAAAGGAGATAACCTTGGAATAATTAGTAGGTTATTTTTATCATCTCTTATACTTAATTATATGACAATTAGGGTAAAAGAAAAAGGGTTTGAATAAGAAAAATAGAAAGAACAAAGAGAGGGAGAAAAGAACGAGCGACAGAGAGAGAGACGAACGAAGAGGGAAACAAAGTTTTGGGGAATTTGCTTGCTTGATCACGAATCTTTGGTGGAGGTAGGTTATGGTTTATGCTATTCGTAGTAAACTCTTAATACGAATGATATGTGTTGGGTAGTATTATAAAGTTTCTATATGCTTAATTTGTGCTTACATGATTTGATTTATAACTGTGATGAATTAGCATGATGAGGCTATTGAATCTTGAATCCTAAATTTTACTTCGTAATGATGATGCCTTGGTATAAAAGAAGGCTTGATGAACTAAAGTAATGTTAATGATGATGCCTTGTATAAAAAGAAGGCTTGATGAACTAAAGTAATGAGATTAGAGGATCGGGTGTCACGTTCCCGCACCAGGATAGTATATGGATCGGAGTGTCACGTTCCGGCACCAGGATAGTATATGGATTGGAGTGTCACATTCCGACACCAGGACAACATATGGATCGGGTGTCACGTTCCGACACCAGGATAGTATATGGATCGGGTGTCACGTGCGGCACCAGGATAGTATATGGATCGAGTGTCACGTTCCGACACCAGGATAGTATATGGATCGGTGTCACGTTCCGACACCAGGATAGTAGTAGTGGAGCGGAGTGTCACGTACCGACACAAGAGGAATAAGATAATGAAATCTTAAATTATGATATATACTAAATTTTAAAGAACTAATTCCCAAATGAGTATGATGGGGAGGCGTGAGTCCTCATTGATGTGCTTGGTGGTTTGACCAAGGGTTTTCGGTAATTGTTGTGGTCGCCTGTTAAGAATATTAGTTGATTATGTTATTATCTGATATATACTGTTTTCTATTTTGAGTTGGTCGATGATACCTACTCAGTACTTGTGCCTTGTACTGACCCCTACTTGTATTTGTTTTCTTTGTTAATTGTGGAGTGCAGCAAACGTACCGTCGTCTTCAACTCACTCAACCTCTAGCCAGTCTTTATCAAGCCAGATTTCAGGGTGAGCTATTGCTTCTAGCTTGGACTGGATCTTCCTCTTCATGTCTTGATACCTTGAACTTCCGGCATGGACTAGATTTTTATTTATTTTAGCTTCTTAGACATCTTAGATATAGTAATTTGAGGATAGATGTTCTTGTGGTGATGACTTCCAGATTTTGGGGATAATGATTGATAAATTTTAGAAGTTATTTAATTGATTTTGTTAATGAGTTTTAAGGCTTCCGCATTAGTTTCTGTTTATTATGTTGAAATGTTGGGGTTTAGATTGGTTGGTTCGCTCACATAGTAGGATAAGTGTGGGTGCCACTCGCGGCTCGTTTTGGGTCGTGACACTATTCTATTCTCTATATTGCATTTATAGAGAGATGAATATTAATTCTCCACTATCTATTTCACCTTTTCAATATTTTATTATTATTTTTATTACTTTTCAATTAATATATTATTTTACATATGATTTCATTAATTAAATATCTAATATTCATGATTCTTTTTAAATGTAATATACTATTTTAAAAAATATATAAGCTAATATATACTACTTTAATTTCAATTGATATATTTTCAATAACTTTCACCAATAATAAAATTTTATTTTATTATTAATTTTCATTATAAAGAATAAACAAAATTAAAACGGAAAGATGAAAAAATTAATTTAAATATAAATAACAATACAATACAAAATAATAATTTAGATACAAGATAAAATACAATACAAAATAATAATTTAAATACAAGATAAAATACAATACAAAACATAATAATTAATTTGCGATAAAACAAGAATCATGTTGAAAAGATGTGGAACGTGCATTTGGAGTTTTCGCAATTATTGCAAGACCGTCGCGTTTTTGGAGAAAGAAAATGTTACCTGATATAATGATTACATGTATTATGCTGCACAATGTGATAATTGAGGACATGATTTTAATGCACCAATTCAAGATGTCGTAGAGGCTCCAACTGCAACGACAAAAATGGTGGTAGATGAAAATCTCCGATTTGAACAATTTTTAGCTAGACATAATAAAATTAAGGACAAAAATGCTCATTTTGAACTCCGTAGTGCATTAATAGAACATTTATGGGAGCGACGTAATAATTTCAAAAATTGAGTGTTTATGTAATGGTTATGTAATCGTATTTTACTTTTATTTGAATTTGTTCATTAATTTATATATTATATAATATTTTTGTGCAATTTACGATATTTAAAAATTAGAGTAAAATATAATTTATATTAAATAAAATATTTGAAAAACAAATTTTATCATATGAAAATTATATAAAGTAATTATTAGGAAAAAGAAATGAATAATTTATATGAAATAAGAAAATAAGAATGTAATAAAAATAATAATATGCTATTAATGAGACAGAAAAAGATTTCTTTTGAAGAATAAAATAAAAAATTAAATTGAAGTTAATTATTTGAAAAAATAAATAACTCTATATTTAAAGAGTAAAATAGATAATACGATTTGAAGATGTCAAAAAAAAAAAAAAAAAAACTCCTTTCCATTATCACATTTTTGTGTCCAAATTAAACCTACATTAGTTGGTGTGTGTCTTAACACACTGGATTCTACTCAGTCTCTTCAGAGCTTCACTTCAAAACCTCTTTCTGCTAATGTTACACAGTTCCTTTCACACAAATGAAGATCGCTTCGTTTTCACTTCTTCGGCTTCCTTTCACCGTTTCCGCCACTCGCCACCGCTTCTTCTCCGCCTTCATCGTCGCCGCCGGCCGTCACCAAAACCCTAACAATGTCTCAAGGAAGCTCCAACAACCGAACAAAAATCTACTCAAAGCTCGTGAAACTATCAATAAACATTTCTCTACTCTGGCACCTATTCTTTCTCTGGAAGAAAAACCTCAACTCTCTCACGACCAAGCCGTAGGAACTGTAGCCTCTTCACAAGCGAATTTCATGCGCGTTATAGTCCAACATATTCCTCCAGAAACTTCTGTGGATCCTTCTGGAAGCTTCAGTAAGGGTTCGGGGGAAATTGGAGTTGAGTTGTTGTGTGTGGTGAAGGCTGTGTTGAAGAAGATTAAGAGGAGAGTTTTGGTTGGGGATAAGGTTTTGGTAGGTTCTATTGATTGGGTGGATAGACGCGGAGCTATTGAGAATGTGTTTCAGAGGAAGACAGAGATTTTGGATCCTCCTGTAGCTAATGTGGATCATTTGCTAGTGTTGTTCTCTATGGATCAGCCAAAAATTGAGCCATTCTCACTCACTAGGTTCCTCGTAGAAGCTGAATCAACCGGAATTCCTCTTACTCTTGCCTTGAATAAATCAGAACTTGTTTCTCAAGAGGTTAGAAATACACATACGGTGCAATTCACTCCACATATATTCAAGCATTTGATTAGTTGATAAGTACTTATTACTTGGACATATTGAGTGTTAGAAAACATAATATCCCAACATTGAGTTGCTTGCTAGTAATTTTGATTTGCCACTAGTAGATGAATACTAACCGAACATATTGTTATATCAATCAACTACCTCCAGGATTTGAGCATGGAGGGGGCGCCAATATGGCACGGTAAAAAGTCGCCCGTGCTTCCATGAACGTAGTCATCTTTTAATAAATAACTACATATACAAAATGCAGTCATAATATACTCCAACCATCTAGAAAAGGATAAACTGAAAAAAAGAAGAGAGGAGATTTAAACTCTACTTATCCCTACTTAATGCTACATATTATAGTCGGGGGGCTTCAACATTAATAGGGAAAAGACTAACTGAAAATAAGTTTCAGCTAATATCATCATTTTTTAAGAGTAATATACTTGCAGAGCTAGTTCAAATATAGCATATTTCCTACATCGATGTCCAATAACACACGTTTTAATTCATTGAAAGTTAAATGTGTTGAATTGTATATCACAAGAACCAAAATTATAATTTTCATTAATTTGGAGTCCAAAAATGCTATCCTTATATAATATAGGATTTTCAATTTAAGATTGATCTATTAGAAAAATTCAAAAGATTATGGCCTTGCCCTTATAACAGTTAGGAGTATGATGAACTCCAAATAGAAAAGAACACGTCATGGAATGTTGTAGCTAAGATTCGATCCCAAGTAACTGAGTATACGGGTCGAGGAGCACCAGCGCGGCCATTTAGCTTTTGTGCTTCAGAGGTCCTTGTTTAATATATGATCATTCTTTCATTGTATATACACATCTATACATAGAAATTTCTGAGGTTAACGGGTACCCGTGACCCCCCGCCCAATAGGGTAGGTCTGCCACTGACTACATCTCAATCCCAAATTTGTTTGGGTTGGTTAAATGAATTATGTGTATCTATTTCGGTCCTTTATCAGTACATCACTATGCCTTGGGATGACTCCTAGTGGGTGAGTGAGTACATGTTAATTTCTTATGCATCCTTTCACTTGTTTGTTGTCATTTCTTCTTTGATTTTCTCAAGTACTAGTTGCAATGCTTGATGTTAGATTTCTATACCATTTCTTAGAATGGGATACACATGTCTTTGCTTTTGTATTACCTTTGTAATGGGCTAGGATGTGAGGTGAAAAATACAAAATCATATTGTTATATTTTCAAAGAATGAACTCAAACTGACAAAACAGAGAAGCTATTTATGAAAAATGTGTTTTGACTGAGAAAATCATGCAACATCCAAGCACTATTGAATACTTTTTATGTGCTTCAGTTTGATACTACTTTCTTCCTTCATGTTTCTATTTTGTGGTCATTTCTCTTTGACGCTGAAAGCCAGTGATCAACTCCTACAGGAAATAAAAGCATGGAAATCTAGGCTTCGTAGTTGGGCCTATGAACCAATCTTTTGCAGCGTTGATTCCAACCGTGGACTTGATACACTCCAGTTTATTATGAGAGAACAAACATCTGTCATTGTTGGTCCAAGTGGTGTGGGAAAATCCAGCCTGATCAATGCTTTAAGAGACAATAAACACATTCTTGGTGCAGTCGAAGAGAAAAACTGGTTTGATCCTGTGCGTTGTTCATTTGTCATCATTTTATATTATGTACAACATTCTTTTGTTTAGAACCCGTGGGTTTAGTGTTTCCTTTTCTTTATTATGATAGCAGATTCTAGGGAGCAAGTGGTATGAAGAGCAGCGTGTGGGGGAAGTGTCAGTAAGAAGTGGCAGAGGAAAGCATACGACGAGGCACGTGTCTTTGCTTCCATTGCCTGATGGGGGATATCTTGCTGATACACCAGGATTTAACCAGCCTAGTTTGATTAAAGTGACAAAGAGTTCTCTTGCACATCATTTTCCGGAGGTCTGTCCTGATGACGCTGCTTTGTCTCTAAATTTTGTTTATTTGGTGAATAATATCTGAATCAATCTATCTATGTGAATCTCATGTGTAACTTCTGATATTATTACTATGGATTCAGATCCGCAAAGTGCTTAAAGATAGTGAACCTGCAAAGTGTGCATTCAATAATTGCTTGCATCTTGGTGAACCGGGCTGCCTTATAAAAGGTGATTGGGAAAGATACCCATATTATCTTCAGTTGCTTGACGAAATTAAGATCAGGGAGGAGTTTCAGTTGAGGACCATTGGAACTAAACGAGAAAGTGATGTTAGGTACGTTCGCAATGCCTTTTTACTTTGATATTTATCAATTCACTTTTACACAACTAAAGGTATAACTTAAAATTTTCTGCACAAAGTAAGAAGTCGGAGATAATAATACTATGAGTCTGTCAAGTACAAGAGATGTATGGTAATCAGGTTCCTTGTGTTTCTGAGTTCTTTAAAGTATGTAATATCTTTTTAAAATTATAGTATCGAATATAAGATATTAATTTTTCTGTGTATTTTGATGACCAAATATTCTTATAGTGGGTTGCTTAAGTTTGGCATTGGCGCTTGTAAAGCTTTGCCATTAAAGGACACTCGCACTGAAAACTCTAAAAGTGCATTGTTGCCATCCTTGAATCTCATGCAGTTTTAATATTTGTATATTTGCTGATGATACTTTTAGAATAAAGTGCCGATTTACACTTTCTTGAGATTATTATTTTCTAGAAACTGAGATTCAATATGCTTTGCGACATAACTATTACACGAGATAATCCAATGAGAAGGATTTCATTTCTCCACAAATCAAAGATAGTAAATAAAAGAACATTTCCTCAGCAAAAGTTGTGCTTGGTAGCTTAAACTTGTAGTTTTTCTGCATTTCTTTATTCTAATCTCCCTTACTAAAGAAACAGCAATATTTATGTTAAACATCTTGCAGGTGCAAAGTAGGAGACAAGGGAGTTGTGCAAGCAGAACCGCGGCTAGAGCCCAAGAAATATAGGAGACAATCTCGTAAAAGAGTGAACCAGTCATTACTAGATGAATTGGATGAACTCGACGACGAAGACGATACACTAGAGGATGACAATCCTATTCTAAGAGCATTGAAGGAAGAAAATAAATAGAAAAGCTAAACATTTGAAAAGATTCTGAAAATTTTCAGGAGTTTGCATGAATCCTTTACACCTCAATCCTTCTTGGCTTGTAAATAGTGATTTTGTTGTAACGTCTTGTTCATAAGCTGAAAGTGATCGACGGGACTGCCTAGATGTTGTAGATAACAAATGTTCGCCTGGGACTGTGTCTCAATGCTGTGGAAGCTCTTACGACGACTTAGTGCTGTACATTTGATAGAAAATGGTGATATGCATTTCCTTGTGCCTCATTTTTTCCATCTATGTTTTCTGTGATTATTTGGCAATATTCTAATGAATGAAGTGATAGTCAGTACCCTTTATTCCTGTCTGGAAGTTGATGATTTACCCTTTTCAGGATATTACGAAGCCCTATGTTGGAGTTCCATCGTCTTTTTCGATTGAATATTGTATCCTAACGAGCGGGCAAATGATGTTGAACAAATAACTGTACAAATTTTACTTTCCTTGGTGTTGGATTGGAAACTCACTAATAATTGTCAAGTGTTGCAGGGCATCTTGTGGGGAAAAATAGCCAAAAAAGAATTAGTATTAAGTCTTTCACTACTGCTCAAAATTGTCTGTATAGTTCGCTGGATACATTAATCTAATGTTATATCTATTGAACACCTCTATAAACTCGAATTTGATCAAGCTAAAAGTATAAATATGTGTAAGTCACTTGTGATGATGTGATGAATTAATGAATTAACGATATACGTGTGCCATTTTGAATTAAAATTTTACAAAGGAAAAAAAAACTTCGCATGTCCGGCTGTCTGCCGGCCGTCGACCTTGCAATTTTCTATTCAAAGTGCTTTCCATCCATCCACTGTTTCTTAATTCAACTAAAAGTAAATTCAAATATGTTTATTAAAGAAAAAAAAATGAAATAGTAAAGTACATATTCTTTTTTAATTTCTTTATTTTTTTTTCCTTTTCTCGTCTC
The DNA here is from genome assembly GCA_027705065.1 of Solanum peruvianum. Taxonomy (NCBI): domain Eukaryota; kingdom Viridiplantae; phylum Streptophyta; class Magnoliopsida; order Solanales; family Solanaceae; genus Solanum; species Solanum peruvianum. The sequence continues at coordinate 10,186,559 of JAKWJD010001759.1, forward strand.
AGATTCGGAAGAAATCTCGAGGAAATTCGACCATTAATGAATTGTTTATGAAGAGATTTTCCAGCTTTAAATTGAACCCTTCTTTAATTTCTTCATTTCTATACCTTTTCAGCTTTTCTCTTCGATAGTTAATTCTGAAAATGAGCTTTTCCCAAAAGAAATAACTCATTTTGTAAAAAGAAGAAATTTTAAATTGTTTGATTTGTAGCTAAATTCATCTTCATTTTTTACATTTTTATCTTGTTTATGTTGAGTGGTGAAGAAAAAAAATTGGGTAAATCACATAAATGTACCATATTAAAAAAATATTTATCATTTATGTCAATATAATATTTCTAATAAATATAATAATTTTTAAGAATTAAAAAATTATACAATTAATCTTACTTTAGCTCTTTCTCTGTCCTATTTCTCTTTCTCTTTTTCTTTTCTTTCTGTTTCAATTTCTTCTCCTCTTTTTTCTTTTTTTCTTTATTTAAATTTCATTTAAATAATTATTTTTAAGTTAGTTTTTCCCTTATTTCACTATTTTTAATCAAAAACACGACAAGAAAAGGAATAGAAAAAACAGAAAATTGTACAATATGATGTTCTTAAAAAAGAATTTCAAAATTTTAAAATTGTAGAAACAATAGTCCATCATTGATTGTCATTCTAAAGATTCAATTTTACGAACTTGTGATTAGTTTGGATAGATTGTTGCTACAAATAAGTGAAATGTCGTTTGTAGTTTATATCCCAATTTAAGAGGGTTTGGTTAAGTTTATAATTGATTTTGGTTAAGTTTAGATTTTTGTCTTGTCTTTCGTTAGTTACGTTTTTCATTTATTATTATTTTTCTCTTCTAGTTCAACTTTAATATTATGTAATACACTTTTAATGCAAATTTAATTCATTTTATAGTTTATTATTTGTTATTATTAAATTACTTGTTCAATTCATTATTGATATCAGTTTAATTCACTCTATAGATCATTGTCTTGTGTTTCATTGGTTATAATTTTTATCTATGCTTAATTCAACTTTAATTTAATATTTTTGTATGGACTTTTAATACAAGTTATTTCATTTTGCATTTTATTGGTTGACTTGTTATGATTGAATTACGTATTTAATTCATTATTGATACAAATTTTATTCAATTTACAAATCACATAATGCTCTTTTATTTGCTACATTTATCATTCATGTTTAATTTGTTTTTCATTCAACTTTGATATGTGTGTAACATTTTTTTATTCAAGTTTAATTCATTTGACAATTTATTATGTTTCTTCATTTGTTACAATTAGATTACTTGTCTAATTAATTGGTTATCGTAGTGATAAAAGCAAATATAATCTATAAGATGCATATGATATAAGTTTTATTCATGGATAATATGAGTTTAATTCAATTTATAGATCATTGTCTTGTCTTTTGTTAGTTTACGTTTTTTATCCATTCTAAATTCTCTTCTAATTCAACTTTAATATTGTGTAATACAATTTTAAAATAATTTAATTTATTTTGCAATGTTTTGATTTATTTATTACTATTGGATTACTTTTTTAATTCATTATTTATACAAGTTTAATTTACTCTATAGATCATTGTGTGATACATTTTTAGTTCAACTTTAATATGTGTGTGATACATTTCTGATTCAACTTTAATTCATTTTCAATTTATTATGTCTTCATTTGTTATAATTAAATTATTTATTTAATTAATTATTGATAAAAAATTTATTCATTCTACGAATTATTCACTATTCTACGAAAAATTAAAGAGAGAAACTAAAGGAAAAAAAGAAACAGAAAGAGAGGGAGTGCGCACCAAAAAAGAAAGCAAAACAGAGAAAAAATAATAAAAAGAAAGCAAGAGAGGAAGAGCAACAAAAAGAAAAAAGTTGACAGAGTAAAGAGAGAAAGAGCGAGCGACAAAAAAACTTATAATATATATATTATTTATATTGCTATAAATGATAATAATTAAAGAGTATAGCTAAAATAGTAATTATTTTTAAAAAAGGATTCACTCAACTAATTAAGTCAAAAAATTTTATTTTTGAAAAGAATAGTAGTGCTTTCCATATGAATATGATAGTGGTGAGGGAATAGAGTCATGTGGTTGAATATAAGAGAGAAAGAGAGAGTTGGGAACCAAAATAAGCCACCAAAATAGAAAAATGACCAAAATAAGACACTATTTTAGTTAGTAACTAAAATAAGTTTAGTGGGAAAAAAAGTTCCACTTTATCTAATTTTCTAAACGTTTTCCGTTAGTGTCATAACGTGTATTTTTAATGGATAATAGAACTTTTTCTTACACTTTATAAAGTGTAAGTAAAAATTCCACTTTATTCTTCCACTTTATAAAGTGGAGCTTTTTCTTCCACTTTATAAAGAGGAACTTTTTCTTTCACTTTATAAAGTGGAACTTTTTATTACACTTTATAAGAGGAATATTTTTCACGTTTCGAAAAAGCTTTTTCAGTGTTATCATACAATTATGTTGATTTGACATGTCATAAAACGGAAAAAAAATATTACACTGTATTTTTTTTAATTCTGAAAAACTTTCAATCTCTATTTAAGGTCGTTTAAAATGATTGATAGCACCTACAACATAAAATCTTCTATATTTGTTCATTCAATCTAAAAAAAAAGTCTTCTACGCCTAAAGTTAAAGTTTCAATTTATTGGGATGACGAAATTATACATGACGGAAATACAGTTTATTATAAATGTCCTCCCAAACACAATGCTGAATATCCAATTAATGTTCGATATCATAAATTCATTTCATCAATTTATAAAAGAATGGGTATAAACAGTACTGATTATAATTTGATTATAGTCGAAAAATACCCTACTTCATTTTTATCACAAGAACAAGTTAATTTTGGAGAGTGGATTATCTATAATGATGAATCGTTGACCGACTTTTTGAGGGTTCCAAATGACTACATGGATCAAATCAAGTTAACAATACTTGAACTTGATGTTAGGAAGGAGCCTAAGATTAGTCAACCACGTTCTCATTTATCAGTCGATGTCAATCCCCAATTAGAAAATCGAAATAGCGTTGATGAATTTCCAATAACTAAATCTTCTGATTTTTCTAACATGACTCATTATCAAAATATTCTTACCGGTCGATATGATATTGATTTAAATGAAACTATCAATGAAAGTGATCGGTAATGCTCAATAATTATATTTTAATCATTATTTGTTGATTTTGTCAATTATTTATTAGTTTATATGATTTATTTTTCTTATTATTATATATTTTGTAGCGGTTTACCTCAGCAAGATAGGAATATTGCTCCAAATTATGGATTAGATAATTATTTTGGTCAGTCATCACACTTTGAAATGACGGAAAATGTTGGGACATCCTCAAATTTTCATGTCTCGCCTACTTTTGGTGCAGATGATTTTCAGTATGTTCAACGTTTGCTTTTTTTATTTAAGTAAGTTAATTGCATGAGCGAAATATTTATACTTTTTTACATATATAGGGAAAGTATTACACAAGATGAACCCATTGATCCTGTGAATATCGATGACCGTGACCTTCCTAATTATGGCTCACCTTCAGGTAGTGATAGTGATGATTTGCCTAATGCTGAGGAATCAGGAGATAATGTTCCATTTGAGGCATCATCTAGTGATGATGATTTTTTGACTCTCAATCGATCGCTAAGACCAATGTCCATGAGCCTGTTTCGTAATCATGAAATTCCTTATCTTGATCATCTCCCGGATGGTTCAGATATCTTTGGTGATACATATGATGAATATACATCACAACGTACATGGAATGAAACAGAAGATTTCATGAATGGTGCTATTTATATTGAAAAAGACATGTTATCCAATTCAAAGAAGCAGTTGCAAAGAGTAGTTAAACTTCTACATTTGAAAGTAGCAAGGGAGTACTTTGTTATTAAATCGACAAAAAAATCATGGCGAATTGTTTGCAGGCGTGTAGAACAAGGATGCCGATTTAGGTTGACTTCTTTTACTGATAAACATACTAACATGCAGAAAGTTGGAAGATACATTAAAGAACATACATGTGATACAGGTACATGTCGCGAAGGACATTTCAACTTGGATGTTGAGATGATTGCTAACGTCCTCCGTGTTGATATAGAAAGAACGCCAAGGTACTATTTTATCCTTAGATGATTCTTATTTAATAAGAAAATATTCATTTTTATTTGATGATTTATATTATTATTACTTTTCAAGTTTTCCATCAAAGACTGTCAAACAGCCGTTCTTAAAGCATATGGCATTTCGAGAAGTAGAAGAAAAGCCTAGCTTGGTCGCAAGCGGGCTTTTGAAAAAGTCTATGGTACTTGAGAGGGTTCTTTTACCGAGTTACCGAGGTTCATGGAAGCTTTGAAACACTTCAATCCTGGTACAATAGAAGAATGGAAAACAGAGCGGCGTGTCGATGTCATTGAAGATCTATTCAACTATGTATTTTGGGCTTTTAAACCATGCATTGATGGGTTTGTGCATTGTCGTCCTATTATTTCGGCCGATGGAACACATGTCTATGGAAAATATGATATCAAGTTGTTGATTGCGATTACAATAGATGGTAACGGCTCTATATTACCTTTGGCATTTGCAATAGTTGCAAATGAGAGCATAGAGACATGGACTTTATTTTTGGATCATTTGCACTTGCACGTGTCAAGGGTCGTAGAGGGGTCACATTGATATCAGATAGGCATCACGGAATACTCTCATCTGTGTATAATTCTCCTAATTGGCAGGCTCCATTTGGGTTTCATCGTTTTTGTTTAAGACATTTGAAGGCCAATTTTTTTAAAAAATTCAAATATCACTTTGAACAACCTATTATGGGCAACTGCAAATCACTGTCAGGACAATTTTTTTTTTTGGAAAAAATGGAAATGATCAAGGATATTAATGCGGAAGCATATGTGTGGCTAATAAAGAACGATCTTGACAAATGGACATTGCACAGGGATGGAGATAAGAGATGGGGCATGCTGACAACAAACAGTTCTGAATCATTCAATGGTCTTTTCAAATCAGCAAGGGGTCTGCCAGTTACTGCAATGGTAAGAGTCACTTACAATCAAAATGTGAATCGATTTGTTACAAGATCAAAATTTGTTAATCATCTAGTACAGGAAAAGCAACAATGGATGCCTAAACCATTCAAGATTTTTGAGGATGTAACGACCTGTTTAGTCGTTCGGGTAAAAAATTTTTATTTTGGGAAAAGTTGGCTGATACGACGGACACCACGACGGACCGTCGAGGGTGTCCCGTTCCAAAACACTTGGAATTGTGAATGTGAGTGTTGAAATTGAGTCTCTGAACTCGGTGACGGACGTGCAGGACGGACTGTCACAGTCACGACGGACCGTCGTGAGCCCCGTTGCAAAACACTTAGACTTTTGGGAATTTGGTACTGGGAACAACTCTCTGAAAGTCGTGACGGAAGTGCAGGACGGACCGTCATGGGCACGACGGACCGTCACAGACTCTTCGAGGAAAATGAAGCCTCAGACCGTCACGACGGACCTGCAGGACGGACCGTCGCAGGCACGACGGACCGTCACAGGTTCCGTCATCCCAGTCGGGGTCAGAATTCTGGCTATTTTTAAAGGGGTGTTTTGGACCATTCCGGCTTTAATTTATAAAGTTAGTGGGTTAATGTTATTAGTTCAATTCCTGGGGGGTTGAAAGGCTAACTTTGAGTAACTTGGTGGGTTGGTTTCATTACCTTTGAAACTTGAAATCTTGTGATTTAGGGTAAGAAGAGGAAGAGATTAGAAAGAGAAAGAGAAGAGAAAGAGAAGAGATAGGAGGCGCTTGAGAGAGAAGGAGAAGGCTTCCTTGAAGATTCTTGCTTGAACACAAATCCTTGGTGAAGGTAGGTTATGGTTTATGCTATTTGTAGTAAACTCTCAATAGCAAATGATATGTATTGGGTAATCTTGTAAATCTTCTATATGCTAATTGTATGATTGTATGAGTATGATTATATGTTTGTGATGAAATAAGCATGATGAAGCTTGTGAACCCTAAATCTTGATGAAACCCTAATTTATGAGAATTGTGATGCCTTAGTATAAATGAAGGCTTGATGTACTTGTTATGAGAATTGTTATGCCTTAGTAAAATGAAGGCTTGATGTACTTGTTATGAAATTGTGATGCCTTAGTATAAATGAAGGCTTGATGTACTTGTTATGAGATTGTGATGCCTTAGTATAAAGAAGGTTTGATGAACTATGTGTTGTATTGATAATTGCCTTAGTATAAAGAAGGCTTGAAGAACTATGGTTTATTGATAATTGCCTTAGTATAAAGAAGGCTTGATGAACTATGTGTTGTATTGATAATTGCCTTAGTATAAAGAAGGCTTGATGAACTATGTGTTGTATTGATAATTGCCTTAGTATAAAGAAGGCTTGATGAACTATGTGTTGTATTGATAATGCCTTAGTATAAAGAAGGCTTGATGAATTAGGGGATCGGGTGCCACGTTCCGGTACCAGGATAGTATATGAGGATCGGAGTGTCACGTTCCGACACCAGGATAGTATATGGATCGGGGTGCCACGTTCGGTACCAAGATAGTATATGAGGATCGGAGTGCCACGTTCCGGCACAGGATAGTATATGGATCGGGTGCCACGTTCCGGTACCAGGATAGAATGAGGATCGGAGTGCCACGTTCCGGCACCAGGATAGTATATGGATCGGGTGCCACGTTCCGGTACCAGGATAGAAATGAGGATCGGAGTGCCACGTTCCGGCACCAGGATAGAAATGAGGATCGGAGTGCCACGTTCCGGCACCAGGATAGAATATGGATCGGAGTGTCACGTACCGACACAAGAGGAAGAAAGATAATGAATCTTGAAAGATGTTAATTTGCTAAATCTAATGAACCTGTTTTCCTTAATGAGTATGGTGTTGAGGCTTGAGTCCTCCTGGATGAACTTGGTGATATTCATTGATGATTGTAGTATTTGTTGTTACTACATATTGTGTATTATAGTTGATTTGTGAGATTAACTGATATATACTGTTTTCTATTCTGAGTTGGCCGATGATACCTACTCAGTACGTGTGGTTGTAACTGACTCCTACTTGTTTGTTTGTTTCTTGTATTTGTGGAGGTCAGCAACCGTGCCGTCGTCTTCAACTCGACCGCGATTCTAGCCAGTCTGCACTGCAACCGGATCTCAGGGTGAGCTATGCTTCTAGCTTGGACTGGATCTCCTTCTTCTCGTCTTGATGCCTTGAAGTTCCGGCATGGACTAGCTTTCATTTGTTTAGTTTCTTAGAATACTCTTAGTTTCGTAAATTGACTTTAGATGTTCTTGTGATGATGACTTCCGGATTTTGGGGATATTATTGTATTTGTTTTTCGTATTGAGTTAAGTCTTCCGCGTGTGTATTTTGTTTAGGTTTAGATTGGTTGGTTCGCTCACACAGGAGGGTAGTGTGGGTGCCAGTCGCATCCCGGTTTTGGGTCGTGACAAGTTGGTATCAGAGCGTTAGGTTCGTTGGTCTCATGACACAGAACGAGTCTAGTAGAGTCTTAAGGAACGGTAGGGGGACGCCTTTACTTTTCTTTGAGAGGCTATAAGACTTTAGGAAAATTCCATTCTTTCATTCTTTCTTTCGTGCTACTACTTGAGTCCAATTGGTATCTAGGTGATACAAATTGGTATCTGACCATCTTCATTCTATTTCGCAGATGGTTAGAACTAGAGCAACGTCTGCGCCACACAAACCACCGGCAAGACAAGAAACGTCTGAGCTAGCCACTGGGGCGGTAGCTCAAAGAAGAGTGGTGGCGAAGGCCGTGGAAGAGGTCGTGGGAGGACATCCTCTAGAGGAAGAGGACAAGCACCTAGCCCAACTAGTACTAGGGCGGTGACTCCTCCATCAACTGAGGAAGTGATAAGAGAGGGTGAGGAAGGGGAGAATGAACAAGTGCAGATGAGGAACTGCCACCCCAACCTACCCCAGAAATGATCAATCAAGTTCTGGCTTATCTTAGCGGGTTATCTGATCGGGGCCAGACACCTCCAGTGTTTTCTACACCAGCACCTCAGACTCCGGAGGTACAACATGCGGCTACTGTGGCTCCCCGCATGGATGCTCCATTGGAAATAGGCACATTTCCTCGTCTGACTACAGGGCCTATAATGACAAGTGATCAGCATGAACTTTTCAGTAAGTTCTTGAAATTGAAACCTCCAGTCTTCAAGGGTGCAGAATCTGAGGATGCTTACGATTTCCTAGTTATTGTCATGAGCTACTACACAAGATGGGTATCGTAGAAAGTTTGGCGTTGAGTTCGTGAGTTATCAGTTTCAAGGGAACGCCAAAATATGGTGGCGGTCACATGTTGAGTGCCAACCAACAGGCACCACCCATGACTTGGGGAATCATTCTCTAATTTGTTTATGGAGAAGTATATCCCAAGGACTTTGAGAGATAGAAAAAGGGATGAGTTCTTGAGTCTAGAACAAGGAGGATGACGGTTAATGCATATGAGGCTAAATTCCGCGCATTATCCAGGTACGCCACCCAGCTTTGTTTCAGTCAACAAGAGCGGATTCGCCGTTTTGTGAAGGGGTAGAGTCGGAATTGCGGATTTCAGCCTTACAGGTGGGCTACGGCAAAATCTTTCCAAGAGGTGGTAGACTTTGTGGTAGAGGTGGAAGGAGTGAAGCCAGATGACTTCACCACGACATCGACATCAAAAAGGTTTCGAAGGGGAGGTGAGTTCAACGGTTCGCACACTAGAGGACAGAGTTCTAGAGGCTACTCAGTTCGACCAATTCAGTCTTCCCTACAGACTATAGTTGGGGGTCCACCTCAGACCGGTCAACAATTCTCACAGAGACCGATGCTTGAATCCAGAGAGTGTTATGGATGTGGGGAGACTGGACACATTAAGAGGTATTGTCCAAGGCAGAGTTACAGAACCCCACTAGCTAGAGGTAGAGGTGGTCGTGGTAGAGGCCGTTATTCTGAAGGGCGTGGTGGCCGAGGTAATGGGCAAATTGGGGCCACTATAGCACAACATGGCAGGGGCAACGGACAGACTGGTGATAGGGCCCATTGTTACGCTTTCCCTGGGAGATCTGAAGCGGAGACATCAGGTGTTGTTATCACAGGTAATCTTTTGGTTTGTGATCGCATGGCTTCTGTATTGTTTGATCCCGGATCCACGTTCTCTTATGTATCTTCTTCATTTGCTACTGGTCTTGATTTACCCTGTGAATTGCTTGATATACCTATTCGGGTGTCTACTCCGGTGGGTGATTTTGTGATGGTTGAAAAAGTATATAGGTCTTGCTTGGTGACATTTGTGGGGAGCAATACTTATGTAGATTTGGTTATCTTGGAAATGGTCGACTTCGACGTAATTCTGGGTATGACTTGGCTTTCTCCGAATTTTGCGATCTTGGATTGTAATGCTAAAACTGTGACGTTAGCCAAGCCTAGGACAGATCAGTTAGTGTGGGAGGGCGACTACACTTCCACTCCGGTTAGTATCATCTCCTTTCTTCGTGCTAGGAGGATGGTTAGCAAAGGGTGTTTAGCTTTCTTGGCACATCTCAAGGATGACACTACACAGGTACCCCCAATTGAGTCAGTTTAAGTAGTCTGAGAGTTTTTGGAGGTGTTCCCTGCAGATCTTCCCGGTATGCCACCGGATAGGGATATTGACTTCTGTATCGATTTGGAACCGGGTACTCATCCCATTTCTATACCCCCTTATAGAATGGCTCCCGCAGAGTTAAGAGAGTTAAAGGCCAGCTTCAAGAGTTGTTGAGCAAGGGCTTCATTAGACCAAGTGCATCTCCTTGGGGTGCTCCGGTGTTATTTGTGAAGAAGAAGGATGGGAGTTTCCGGATGTGCATAGATTACCGGCAGTTGAACAAGGTAACTTTAAGAACAAGTATCCCATTCCTCGCATTGATGACTTGTTCGATCAGTTACAAGGTGCTTGTGTCTTCTCTAAGATTGATTTGAGATCCGGTTATCATCAATTGAAAATACGGGCAACGGATGTGCCAAAGACTGCTTTTCGAACTAGGTATGGGCATTACGAATTTGTGGTAATGTCGTTTGGTCTTACGAATGCCCCCGCTGCTTTTATGAGTTTGATGAACGGGATTTTCAAGCCATATCTAGATCTCTTTGTGATCGTATTTATTGATGATATACTGATATACTCGAAGAGTAAGAAGGAACATGAGGAGCATTTGAGAGTGGTATTAGAGTTGTTGAGGGAGAAGAAACTTTATGCCAAATTCTCCAAGTGTGAGTTTTGGCTAGATTCAGTGTCCTTCTTGGGACACGTGGTTTCTAAAGATGGAGTGATGGTGGATCCATCTAAGATTGATACAGTGAAGAACTGGGTAAGTCCTACTAATGTGTCAGAAATAAGAAGCTTTGTTGGTTTAGCTAGCTACTACCGACGATTTGTCAAGGGATTCTCTTCTATTGCTTCCCAATTGACGAACTTGACTAAACAGAATGTTCCATTTGTATGGTCGGATGAGTGTGAGGAAAGCTTTCAGAAGCTCAAGACTCTATTGACTACTGCACCTATCCTTATCTTGCCGGTAGAGGGTAAGAACTTCATTGTTTATTGTGATGCATCCTATTCTGGTTTGGGTGCAGTGCTGATGCAAGAGAAAAATGTGATTGCTTATGCTTCGAGGCAATTAAAGGTACATGAACGTAACTATCCGACTCATGATTTGGAGTTGGCCGCGGTAGTATTTGCACTGAAGCAATGGAGGCACTACTTGTATGGAGTTAAGTGTGAGGTCTATACGGACCATCGTAGCTTACAGTACGTCTTCACTCAGAAAGACTTGAATTTGAGACAGAGGAGATGGATGGAACTACTCAGGACTACGACATCCTCACTATCTTATACCATCCGGGAAAGCAAATGTTGTGGCGGATGCGTTGAGTAGAAAGGCGGTAAGCATGGGAAGTCTAGCTCATTTGCAAGTCTCTAGGCGCCCGTTGGCGAGGGAAATCAAAATTTGGCTAATGATTTTATGAGGCTAGAAGTGAATGGGAAGGGAGGATTTTTTAGCTTGTGTGGAGGCGAATCTTCTTTTCTTGACCAGATTAAGGGGAAACAGTTTGATGATGAGAAACTAAGTCAAATCGGGATATGGTGCTGCGAGGAGAGGCTAAGGAAGCAATAATTGATGACAAGGTGTTTTGAGGATTAAGGGAAGAGTATGTGTGCCTCGTGTTGATGACTTGATCCACACTATTCTTACAGAGGCTCATAGTTCCAGATACTCTATACATCCTGGTGCAACCAAGATGTACCGTGATCTAAAACAACACTTTTGGTGGAAAAGAATGAAGCGTGACATTGTGGATTTTGTTGCCAAATGTCCAAATTGTCAACAAGTAAAGTATGAACACCAGAGGCCCGGAGGGACACTTCAAAGAATGCCCATTCCTGAATGGAAGTGGGAGAGAATTGCAATGGACTTTGTGGTTGGTCTTCCAAAGACATTGGGGAAGTTTGATTTCATTTGGGTAATTGTGGACAATTAACTAAGTCTGCTCACTTCATTCCGGTCAAGGTGACCTACAATGCAGAAAAGTTAGCCAAAATCTACATATCAGAAATCGTTCGGTTACATGGGGTTCCACTTTCCATCATATCTGATAGAGTTACGCAGTTTACTTCTAAGTTTTGGAGAACCTTGCATGCTGAATTATAGGATAGTACTACTGATTGATCCTAGTGCATTTCATCCTACAGGTCATTCATGTCAGTCTGAGAGAACGATTCAAGTGTTGGAGGATATGCTCCGTGCGTGTGTGATAGAATTTGGTGGCCATTGGGACAACTTCTTACCCTTGGCGAGAGTTTTCATAATAATATTTATCACCAGTATTGACATGGCTCCATTTGAAGCATTGTATGGGAGAAAATGTAGGTCTCCCATCGGTTGGTTTGATGCGTTTGAGGTCAGACCTTGGGGTCCTGATCTGTTGAGAGATTCCTTGGAGAAGGTGAAAGCTCTATTCAAGAAAAGCTTTTAGCGGCTCAAAGTAGACAAAAGGAATATGCGGACCGAAAGGTTAGAGACTTAGCGTTCATGGAAGGTGAACAAGTCTTGTTGAAGGTTTCACCCATGAAAGGGTGGCGGTGCGGTTGGAAAAAGGGGTAAGTTGAGTCCAAGGTATATTGGACCATTTGAGGTACTTAAGCGAGTAGGGGAGGTGGCTTATGAATTAGCCTTGCCTCCAGGGCTGTCCGGAGTACATCCGGTATTTCACGTGTCCATGTTGAAAAGATACCATGGGGATGGAAATTACATCATCCGTTGGGATTCAGTTCTACTCGATGAGAATTTGAATTTGAAGAAGAACCTGTTGCTATTCTGAATAGAGAAGTTCGCAAGTTGAGGTCGAGAGAGATTGCATCCATTAAAGTTCAATGGAAGAATAGACCGGTTGAAGAGGCTACTTGGGAGAAGGAGGCAGATATGCGGGAAAAATACCCACATCTGTTTACAGATTTAGGTACTCCTTTTCGCCCTTGTTTTTCTTCTTTTGATCGTCCGGGGACGAACGATGGGTAAATTGGTATCTATTGTAACGACCTGTTTAGTCGTTCGGGTAAAAAATTTTTATTTTGGGAAAAGTTGGCTGATACGACGGACACCACGACGGACCGTCGTGGGCACGACGGACCGTCGAGGGTGTCCCGTTCCAAAACACTTGGAATTGTGAATGTGAGTGTTGAAATTGAGTCTCTGAACTCGGTGACGGACGTGCAGGACGGACTGTCACAGTCACGACGGACCGTCGTGAGCCCCGTTGCAAAACACTTAGACTTTTGGGAATTTGGTACTGGGAACAACTCTCTGAAAGTCGTGACGGAAGTGCAGGACGGACCGTCGTGGGCACGACGGACCGTCACAGACTCTTCGAGGAAAATAAAGCCTCAGACCGTCACGACACGCTGCAGGACGGACCGTCGCAGGCACGATGGACCGTCACAGGTTCCGTCATCCCAGTCGGGGTCAGAATTCTGGCTATTTTTAAAGGGGTGTTTTGGACCATTCCGGCTTTAATTTATAAAGTTAGTGGTTAATGTTATTAGTTCAATTCCTGGGGGTTGAAAGACTAACTTTGAGTAACTTGGTGGGTTGGTTTCATTACCTTTGAAACTTGAATCTTGTGATTTAGGTAAGAAGAGGAAGAGATTAGAAGAGAAAGAGAAGAGAAAGAGAGAGAAAAGGAGGCGCTTGAGAGAGAAGGAGAAGGCTTCCTTGAAGATTCTTGCTTGAACACAAATCCTTGGTGAAGGTAGGTTATGGTTTATGCTATTTGTAGTAAACTCTCATAGCAAATGATATGTATTGGGTAATCTTGTAAACTCTTCTATATGCTTATTGTATGATTGTATGAGTATGATTATATGTTTGTGATGAAATAAGCATGATGAAGCTTGTGAACCCTAAATCTTGATGAAACCCTAATTTATGAGAATTGTGATGCCTTAGTATAAATGAAGGCTTGATATACTTGTTATGAGAATTGTGATGCCTTAGTATAAATGAAGGCTTGATTTACTTGTTATGAGAATTGTGATGCCTTAGTATAAATGAAGGCTTGATGTACTTGTTATGAGATTGTGATGCCTTAGTATAAAGAAGGTTTGATGAACTATGTGTTGTATTGATAATTGCCTTAGTATAAAGAAGGCTTGATGAACTATGTGTTGTATTGATAATTGCCTTAGTATAAAGAAGGCTTGATGAACTATGTGTTGTATTGATAATTGCCTTAGTATAAAGAAGGCTTGATGAACTATGTGTGTATTGATAATTGCCTTAGTATAAAGAAGGCTTGATGAACTATGTGTTTGTTTGATAATGCCTTAGTATAAAGAAGGCTTGATGAATTAGGGATCGGGTGCCACGTTCCGGTACCCAGATAGTATATGAGGATCGGAGTGTCACGTTCCGACACCAGGATAGTATATGGATCGGTGTGCCACGTTCGGTACCACCAGGATAGTATATGAGGATCGGCGTGCCACGTTCCGCGGCACCAGGATAGTATATGGATCGGGTGCCACGTTCCGGTACCAGGATAGAATGAGGATCGGAGTGCCACGTTCCGGCACCAGGATAGTATATGGATCGGGTGCCACGTTCCGGTACCAGGATAGAAATGAGGATCGGAGTGCCACGTTCCGGCACCAGGATAGAAATGAGGATCGGAGTGCCACGTTCCGGCACCAGGATAGAATATGGATCGGAGTGTCACGTACCGACACAAGAGGAAGAAAGATAATGAATCTTGAAAGATGTTAATTTGCTAAATCTAATGAACCTGTTTTCCTTAATGAGTATGGGTGTTTAGGCTTGAGTCCTCCTGGATGAACTTGGTGATATTTATTGATGATTGTAGTATTTGTTGTTACTACATGTTGTGTATTATAGTTGATTTGTGAGATTAACTGATATATACTGTTTTCTATTCTGAGTTGGCCGATGATACCTACTCAGTACGTGTGGTTGTACTGACTCTACTTGTTTGTTTCTTTCTGTATTTGTGGAGTGCAGCAACCGTGCCGTCGTCTTCAACTCGACCGCGATTCTAGCCAGTCTTCACTCGCACCGGATCTCAGGGTGAGCTATTCTTCTAGCTTGGACTGGATCTCCTTCTTCTCGTCTTGATGCCTTGAAGTTCCGGCATGGACTAGCTTTCATTTGTTTAGTTTCTTAGAATACTCTTAGTTTCGTAAATTGACTTTAGATGTTCTTGTGATGATGACTTCCGGATTTTGGGGGATATTATTGTATTTGTTTTTCGTATTGAGTTAAGTCTTCCGCGTTGTATTTTGTTAAGGTTTAGATTGGTTGGTTCGCTCACACAGGAGGGTAGTGTGGGTGCCAGTCGCGTCCCGGTTTTGGGTCGTGACAGAGGATAATCGAAAAAAGTCACAACGTCACACACTGATCAACTATCACCAACAAAGGGAAAACATATTTGAGGTGCAAACACATATGCATCATGGTCGTGGTGGTAATAAGCACATTGAAATGCATCACAAGGAAATGTCAATGTAGTAAATGGCAATCATATCATATTCCTGTTCTCATGCAATAAGGGATTTGACCAAATTGGGTATCAAGCATGGGAGCATATGGCCACCAGAATTCACTGTGTGTAGCTACAAAAATGCCTACTTGGACAATTCAATCCACTCGGCGGTGAAAGTATTGTCCTGATAGTCCCTTTCTTATGATAGCAAATAAAAATTATTTACGAAAAGTGGGCGTAAATAATACCACCCGTATACAAAATGAAATGGATGTTCCTGCAAGTACACTCACTCGCAAGTGCTCAACGTGCAAACAAATAGGCCATGATAGGCGCAACTGTCATTCACGAACTCGAAAAACGCCTCATATAGTGGCAGTAGCTAGAGAAAGATATTTAATTGTGTTAATTTATTCTTGTATCAATTTTTATGCAACTTTTTATTCTAATTTTTAATCATCTTCAAGTCATGTTAAACTTTTAAAAAATTTTATTCACTTTTAAAAGAAAAAAATACATACACAAAATAATAATAATAATATATAACTAAACCAATAATACTATACACCACAAAAAAAGATACATACAACTAAACTATATATGATTAGAATAATTTAGTATAAACCTCAAAAAAAGATTCATACACAAGTATAATAATATATGTTTCACAACCCTTTTTTGAAATCCGTAAAACATCTCGCGGTCTAAGTCCCGTGTATCCATCTTCATCTTCATTGTTCCTCTCCTCTTTTTGGCCGAAGATTCTTTATGTTCACATTCTTTACAATTCTTTTATAATTCTTTTAACGAAATAAATTCCAGGCATCATTCATGCGCACCGTCCTCATAAGGTTACTAAATGGTATCTCACCTTTCCATAACAATTCTGATTTATGCTCATGCTGAGAGACAAGAAGTGTACGATCAATCGGTCCAGGATTCACAACACGCTCCATTATATACTGTAAGAAAAATTATATTAATTCGTATAAAATAATTATATTTTGACATATTAATGCCTAGACAGTTCTGCTTTTTATTTACTTCTATAGTTTTGTTGGACCTCTACAGTAAAAGTGAAATTCTATATTATAACTCTTATTATTTGCCGAGATTCCTCAGCGAGGTTTTAGCTTTTGAATTGTGAAGGGGTAAAGAAAAAAAAAACTACTAATTGAGTAAGTAGTGAGAACATATATGATGATCGAAAATTTTTAACTAAATAATGTTGAAATTCTTAGTTATTAACTATGACATAATCATGAAGAATGCTTCCTATTATTAATCAAAATCTAACAAAGAATAACGATTTAACTCTTCGGCTTTCAGCTCAAGTTGGTGAAATAACTTGAGTCTGCTAACTCCAAAAGAAATTACTAAAACAAAATCACAGAAATAGTAATCAATTACCCGAATAGTGTTGACGAAGTAGCATTTGAACAAGTAAACAACCATTGATGTACAGAGCTCCCAACACATCCTTAGTATTTTTTTATTTTATTTTTCCAGATTAGCTTCAGCTGTTTACATCATTATATTTTGATTCATTCTATTGTAGTTAAATAATAAGATAAAAACAAACTAGACTATAACTTTCTGGTTTAATATCATTCTCAAAATTCCCTGAAAAACCCTAGCCGATAACACTCCTAAATTACTAACGAATAACTTAATCGGTGATGACCAGAGCTTTCGACACAATGCCAGGAGAGGATGAAAAAGGAACCTCCACCATTTCTAGAGAGACCCATCAACTCCAAATTCCGATAAGCATAGTGAAGAAAATCATGAAACTGGATCAGGACATCAACAAGGTAAACTCAGAAGCCCTATATCTCATCGCTAGTTCCACCGAGTTTTTCCTGGAATTACTAGAAGAAAAATCTACACAAGTCGCTTTGGAGAAGAAGAGAAAAACAATAAAGCTCGAGCACTTAAGAGTTGCCGTAAAAAAGCATAAACCTACGAGTGATTTCCTTCTCGGTTCGTTTCCCATGCCTTCACAGCCATTGGATCGAAGGTTCAAAGTCGTCCTCGATCATCCACAGATAATCCACTTCCTTCCGGAACTCGAAGAATTGAGGCATTTTTTCAAATGTGTACTTAAAACTGTGTTTACAATCTATTTCCAGTAGTTGTGTGAAATTGTTATTCACATTCAGTGTAGGGCTTGTGATTATAATTTGAAAAGATATTGTTGTTTTCAAAAAAAATAAAAAAAATAACTTAATCGGTAAATCATAAAGCTTATAGTCATTGCTACATGGATGGAAGATTTAGAGAGCTATTGAAGAAATACGGGAAGGTAGCATCGGGTGTTCACTTCTCTGTTTCAGCAGCTCAATTACAAGTCTTTATGTTGCTGTCAAGAACAATGTAGACGTTGAAGTCCTGTTCGAAAAAATTGGAATGCCAGGTTTATCAAAATAAAAAGTAGATGAAATTCCTAATTCACTCCAGCAAGTGATTTCCTCTGCTGGGTTCGTTATCGAAGAACTCTTTAATCAGGATGGTGTGGCGGCGCCGACGCCAAAAAAGAGGAATCGTACTGCTGAGCTGGCGGCGTCAAGTGGCGCTGCTCTTGCTGTAGCTGTGCTGCTTAATAAGGCTCTGTTTCCTGTTAGGGTTCCGATAACCCTTGGTCTTACACCGCCGATCGCTAGGTTTCTTGCTAGGCGGAGAATTATCAACAAAAGTGTATGATGAACATATATGTTTCTTATAAACAATTTTTTATTTTTATTTTTAAAAAAATAAAAAATATCATTCTAAAAAATGTTTAATGTCCCACTAACAAGCAGAAATGAAGAGAATGCTAAATCAAGATGTTAAAGAATGCTAAATCAAGAATACTATACTAACACAAAATGAGATAAATGAAAAACATTCTAAATAAAAAAAATATGAGATGTTAAAGAAATATCGAATTTATTTAAATTTGTAGGGACGGATTGTTATGTTGTCGGGTTGTGCTACTCCGAATTTTTTATTTATTTATTGTGGGGCCGCTTTATTTGTTGGATTGGGACCATCAATGTTCATCTTCAAGTGTAACATAGAAGCCATTAAAGTGAAAAGAAAGAAGGAGAAGGTGAAAAGGTAAAGTAATTTTCTATAAAGTGGAAGATTTCTTCCACTTTATAAAGTGGAAGTTTTTCTCCACTTTATAAAGTGGAAGAAAAAGTTCCGTTATACATTAAAAATACACGTTATGATACTAACGGAAAACGTTTAAAAAATTAGATAAAGTGAAACTTTTTTTTTCACTAAACTTATTTTAGTTACTGATTAAATAGTGGCTTATTTTGGTCATTTTTATATTTTGGTGGCTTATTTTGGTTCCCAACTCAGAAAGAGAAGGGTGGATAGAGGTGGTAATGACTGCAGCGGGCGCAGTGGAATGGTTGTGGTGGTGCCGGCAGATATGGAATTGGGTAATGGTGAAAGAAGAAAGAAGAAAGATTTAATATATATAATAATATATATATATATATATATATATATATATATATATATATTATATATATATATTATATATATATATATATATAGCTAAAAGTTGTTAGTCACGAAATATTCGTGAAATGCATTTTTCTGCCATGAGTGTTTAATAGATAATTATTTTAAATAGCTTAAATGTTAAATAAATGCATCACCTGATTAAGATGTTCAAATGAACTATCTAGATAAATTTGAGTGGTTATTGATGACTATTTTGAGATATTTAATAGTGATCGTATTGCATTGCAGTAGTTCAAATAAATATGATAGGCCGTTCAAGGTTTATCTAGAAATCAAATCAAATTGAACATTGAACTAAATTGATTAATTAAATCAATATAATTTTTTTAGTTTCGTTTGGATTTTTATTTTTTTTAAAGGGAAAAGGACAAATTACTATCGATAAGTAGTTACAACTACAACTTCACAAACGGTCCATGCTAGCATATATGAAGAAATACATTTTGAATAATCCCTAATATAGCTAACAAAATAATAAAGTTTTAATGTTTAGCTGAATCTATTAAGGCCCCCAATATTGTGGACAAAGAAAAAACAAATTCTGCATGATTCTCAACACTACCTTAAAAAAAAGATACTAAAAAAATGTACCATATTGGTACGATTAGTGTTTTCAAAAACGTTTGGAGTGAGTTTCGGGGTAGGGCGTACCAAAAACGCTTTGGGACGTAAATTAAAAACGTAGATTTATAAGACATAAATTCTAAAATTTAAGGGGTAAGTCCTGAACATGAAAACGTAAGTCCATAACATAAAAACATACACTCAGGCGTTTTTAGTTTACGTTTTTTTTTTTGCTTTAAATCATATTTTTATTATTGGTATAATGATATTTCTCAAATAATAATTATAATACTTTTTTCTTCATTATTGATTATTAATACGTAGCTCAAATAAAAATCATAAATCATTGAAAAACTTGCTTAGTATAAAGCTATAAAATTAAATATACATGAGACTACGCTCCGTAGATCCATGAGACTTACGCCTCGTGTCTCGAGGCTAACGCCTCGCCCCAGACGGTATAAAACATCTCGTCCCGCCTTTTAAAACACTAGGTACGCTATGTGGACATATTAGGAAAACTACTCACCATTTTTTTTTTTTTGGTAGTTTAACAAACTTGAAAATCCCAAATATTTGTGATATAAGTTTAGAAGATTTATAACTAGACATGTTATGGAAGAGTTAGGAAAAGTAAGATATAGATGTTTTGTAATTCATCTTCTACGTCAATCTTTTATTGAGTTCGGAGCCTAAAGGGTATAAAATATTAATAAAAATTTTAAAATGGTATATAAAATTTTATATTAACCAAAATGGTAAAAAAATCGCTGGAACAACAGCGATTTCCTCTACCTGAAAAAGCAAAATTACTGCTACTGCAGCGATTTTGCAAAATGTGATTTTTTTTTTAAAAAAAAAAAAATCAAATCGCTACCTAGGCAGAGATTTTCTTTAGAAATTTTTTTAGGCAGCGATTTACTTTAATTTTTTTTAAAAAAGATGGAAATCACTGCGATTTTCTATTAAAAAAAATTTAAAAAAATGGTCAATCTTTCATCTGCATATAGAAAATAAAAATATTTTTAAAAAAATCTTGAATAAAATAAAGAATATGAAGAAGGTAACTCACAATGAAGCTAATGATCGGTGATGAAAAAATAAAGATTAACATCATATGACATCATTTAAATTTAAATTTAATATAATATCTTTTTTGAGAAAGAAAATATTTTTGTTATCTTACTTATTCTTAATTTTTTTAAAAACAATGCATATTTTCTTATAAGCTATATATTTGAATTTCAAAAAAGTATTTGAAAATCAATAAAATTTGATTTCCTACGATTTTTCAAGAAAAAAATGAAAATCGCTACCTAGGAAGCGATTTTATCTTTTAAAAAAATTCTTTTAGAAAAAAAAATCACTGCCTAGGCAGCTATTAAAAAATTCAGGAAATTGCTGCCATTTCCATTTTCAAAAAAAATTAAAGAAAAATGCCTAGGTAGAGATATGATTTTTTTTTTAAAAAAATTACATTTTGTAAAATCGCTGCTATCTTTTTCCAGTAGAGAAAATGTTTGTTGTTCCAGTAATTTTACCGTTTTGATTAATATAAAATTTTATACACCATTTTAAAAATTTTATTAATATTTTATACCCTTGCTCCGAACTCATCTTTATGCGGTCCTATTATAGCAAAAGAGTTCACAAAAATTAATATTCACGAGTCAAATGATTGACAAATGCAAAATTAAAACGACAACTATGAACATAAAAAAACAAAATTTAAATTGATAGAGGACAAGTTAGCTTGTACGGAACAAAATTTAAATAACATGAGCATTCTTGGGTGGTCGACCATACAAAGAAAAACATACTTTCTGAGTGTCCAAGTCTATTATCATAACTACACTTAAGTCGAGATCTTCCAAAACAACCTCCTATTCATTGAATCTTTACGGAGAATAATATTTATTTTTTGAGCTCCTCATTAAAAATTTTGAATAAATCATAGAACTCGAAATTTAAATTCTCGAGAAGGATTGTAAATAAATATATGGAAAGAAATTTTTTGGAGCCAAAACATCTAACATCTTATGACATTTGACTTGAAAGCAATAAGAAATAGAAATTTGATTGCCTAAAACATTTAAATCTTGCTATAAAAAAAAGTGATCGAATCGTGAAGAAAATGATATGGGCTATCTCAAAATATCTACACCAACAATAGAATATTTCTTCCAAAAAAGTAATTGAAAACAGTTTGAAATCATTGAAAAATTAGATCTAACTATTAAGAAGTGGTCAAAATGAGAGAAAAATTATATGGGTATGGTCAAAACAAAGGAAAAAACACAATCCAAGCGAAATCTCATTGAAATCTGGTCATGAAAAACAACCTGCATCAATGCATGAACTTTAATCTTTGTTGAAGCTAACACTTCTAATGGCACATGAAAAGCACATTACTAGAAAATTGCACAAGTAACTAATTTTCTTTTTCTAAAATTGTTGAAAATTCGCACAACAATTAATTTCCCTTTAATTCTCTAATATCATGTGAGAAATGAAGGATAAATTATATACCTACATTACTATACTGAGCCTTATTTATAAACACAATATGACCATGTTTCTCCAAATAGGATATATATACGTGTCATATTAATATATTCCAACACATAACAATCAACAACTTAGTCAAATTTTCTTGATACAACTGCTATAGTTAGTGACTTTCCATTCAAATACTTCTTGTGAAATGGAGTAGTACTCAATTTGATTTAAGAGTCATACTAACCCTGAGAGCTTGGAGGTACTTCTAAATGATATTAACCAAGAGAAGGAAAGCAATCACACTATAAGTCAAGGTGTTCATGCAAAGTTCAAAGGTAAGGTATTATGCAAAGTATAATACCTATTTTGGTGAGGTAATATGTATATAATGAAGTATTCGAAGTGCGCGTATACTTGGTCATATACCACTGTTAATAAAAAAGTGTGTTAGCCATGTTCCAACAGGGACGAATATGCTGCAGCACTGCATAAAGCACATTACAAATTTTGGATAAAGATTGCTTAGGAATAAAGTATGGATAAAGCTTCCAGGAGGAATAACATAGTGCAATCTAAGTGCTCTGGAACCGAATGAGAAACTATATCTGACAGATAAAGACATAAATGCATATTGTTTTCTAAAAGTTAAAAAATAAGATAACAAACAACTTTCAGAATAGAACACCATGGGAACCCTTGAACTCAAAGCTTCATCATCACCTAACCTGACAAACCTTGTCTTTTAAGCAACTATTTCATACTTAAAGATCCCAATTCATCATTATCTCAATTATTATTTTTACCTCATATAATCTATTCTATAGGACATTCAAAATTTAATTGATTACCAGAGAAACACGAGCTCCAGACTTGAGTTCCCTCCAGTTGGTAGCTGATCTTTTCATATGGGATCTGTTCAAACGCCAATTGGAATAAGAAGTTCAGCATTGCTCGAGACGTCATGCGGATATTTACTGCAAGAATTACAGGCATCGTTCTCTAATTGTAATGTGCATCATTATATTACTAAGTGCATTTGTGGACTAAAGGAACTTTTTAATTTTATTGGTAAGACAGATGATTTGGGATGAAGTTGGAGATGATCAGTTTGAGAGAGAAAAGGTCTTACTGGACATCGAACAGGAGTGCCTGGACGTTTACAGAAAGAAGGTTGACAATGCAAACATCTCCAGAGCTCAACTGCATCAAGAATTGGCAGATTCAGAAGCTGAGTTCACACATCTCCTATTGTTACTGGATGAAAGATCACTCCCTGGAAGGGTAACTTTCTGAATTCCCTTGTCCCGCATGCTAATCAAATTTCGATGACCTCTACATGCATGCAAATACATAGCACAGGAATGAATCTATCTATAAATGTCATCAGCAAAATTGAAGCAAGATATATATTTAAAAGTCGTGCTATATATAATATATTTCTTGCTACCGCTATATGAGTAATTCACAGATAAAAGAGCTAGGATATCAGCTTCGACCCACGTGATTCTTTCCATTACCCACTGCTGGTAACATGTACTAACATTTTCTTGTCAAATTAAAGAGAACGTGAGCTTCTAGTAATTGTGCTAACCATAAATCAAGAATGCTAATAAAACCAAAATCACATAAATAATTAAATAAACAAAAAGTGGAGGACAGATGTACAGTCAGAGGAATGAATGAAAATGTATATGAGGTGAACATCCCCAACGAACTCTAAATCCATGCAATGTAGCTTGCTTCTAGTGGCTTAACGGACATCAGATCCTAAAGTATCTGAACGAAAATGTATATATTGACAAAACCTCATGGTAAAAGGTGGACCAGTCTAAAAACCAACATCAATGTGACAACAGATCACCTTCACCTTCTTTCCCTAAAGATGAGCGCATGCACACAGAGAGCATTACTATCTGTTAGCATCATGACATGACTGTGACAGGATGTTAGTTAGATCAATGATCTAGAGGGATGATATACATGAATCATTGGATTTCTTTTTTAAACACATCATTGGATCTTAGTATAAGAGATACTCAGTTTAACAACTTACATAAAGAGGAGTGAATTTGTATTCCCCAGCCAGAAAAGATGACTGGAACACTAAAAGAACAGCTAGAATCGATTGCACCTGCACTGAGAGAGATGCGAATTAGAAAAGAAGAAAGAGTGAAACAATTCAGAGCTGTACAAGGACAAATTCAGAAGATTTCTGCTGAAATAGCAGGTGAATCAGAGTACAATGATTTATCATCAAATGTTTTAGTAAATGGGAATGATCTATCACTAAAGAAACTAGAAGAGCACCAGAACGAGCTTCAGCGGCTTCAAAATGAGAAGGTACGAATGAGATACTTAACCTTTGTGCCTGGCACTATAACTAAGATGCCATCAACTGAAAGGTTTTGAAATTTCTTGTTTACCCCTTTATCTTCGTCCTGTTTTTGCCTTTTACTACTCTGTTCTTGCATCGAAGATCGAGAGACTTCAAAAGGTTGAAAGCTACATTAGCATGATCCGGAGCTTAGCAGCAATGCTGGGAACAGATTCCTCTTTGATCATTACAAAGGTTCATCCAAGCCTGAATGAGTTATCTGGACTGTCAAAAAACATTAGTGACAGTATATTGGAAAAACTTGGCAGCACAGTTCGGTCATTAGAAGCAGATAAGAAAGCACGGCTTGAAAAGGTAATCTCATTAACTCTGCACATTCTCTTATTTAAAAACAAGTATCCTCTTATTTGGTTCATGTAGCCAACAACTCATGACAACTGCAGACTTAGTACTGGAAAGCCACCGACCAAGCAAATTGTAAAAGAAACATAATTCAAGTGGGCCAAATTGTGTCCCTTATTTGTTTTATAAGTACAGGCAAAACAATCAATAAAATCAGCAAAATTACTCTCCTCACTGTGTGTGTGTGTATTTGTAGCTTCACCAACTAGGGAAAGCATTGACAAACTTGTGGAATCTCATGGACACACCCCAGAAAGACCGTGCAAGGTTCTCCAATGTCACTGCTTTGATATCATTGTCATCAAAAGATATCTCCACTCCTGGAAGCCTTACTCTGGACATAATACAGCAGGTCAGTGACATAATAAAATTACAAATTATTTATCCTCCAGTACTACGAGGTAAGAGATACTGATTTTTTTAAAAAAATTCCAAGGCTGAGACAGAAGTCAGGAGACTGGATCAGCTAAAAGCAAGCAAGATGAAAGAACTTTTTCTTAGAAAACAAATAGATCTTGAGGAGATCTGCAAACGGTCCCACATGGAAATTCCCTCACGGCTAGAGATGGAAAGTATTATGAAACTAATGAACTCTGGTTGGTCCAATTTAAGTGTTCCATTTTTTAACTATTAAGGTGACATACTGTGTTTGAAATTGATACTGACCAAAACCACCAAAAGGGGAGATTGACCATGCTGATCTCCTCACCAGCATGAATAAACAGATAACACAAGCACAAGAAGAGGCATCTAGCAGGAAGTCTATAATGGAGAAGGTAGAAAAATGGATATTAGCTCGTGATGAGGAGCTATGGTTGGAAGAGTATAGCAGGGTCAGTTCCTTCACCTATGAGACATGTAGCCCATTCACTTTTTTTCATCACCTCTATTCATCTTAAACATCCATATATTCAGGACGACAACCGGTATTCTGTAAGCAGAGGTGCTCACAAGAACTTGAGAAGAGCAGAACGGGCCAGAGTCATGGTTAACAAAATACCAGGTATCAAAATATTTCTGCTAATGGCTAGTCATCACCAATATCAGCCTAGTAATGGGCAGCCATAAAGCCTTTATTGTGACTTAAACAACTACCTGTTGAATGAAAATATGACTAAATCAATTAACCAAATTGTGCTTCTACAAGTTAGACAGATCCTTTATGTGATATCCAGTAAAAGGTGAAAACTTGATTAGAATCTTCATCAAGGATTTGTAAATTTTGTTGCCTTCTTTTTGTTTTATTTGCAGCTTTGGTGGATATGCTGATGGCCAAGACTAAAAGCTGGGAAGAAGAAAGAAAGAAACCTTTTCTATACGATGAGGTAAGAACTTAGTAACTCATATCCCCAAATAAAATACTTTTATTGGTTAGTACAAAGAATTACTCATAGTTTCATATAAAGTATTGGGCTAACGTCTATCATTCATCATTTGAAGTTAAGAGAAACTGATTTGGATTTATCCATGGTTTTTTTAAGTCTTCATACCTTTAGACAATGCAGAAGCTAATGCTGATAGTATTGAACACCATGACAGTGCAGTAACATCTTCAATCCTAGTCTACTTCATCACAATATATACGCTTTTGCATACATAAAAAAGAGAGGGAGGGGATCCTTTATCTGGTGAGAATATAAACAATCTTTTTGGTAGACACCAAGAAACGGCCTACAAAAGTATGCCTGCTTTCTCACATTTTCTAAATGTGAAAAGAATCACTAAGAAGCATTGGAAAAGTAACAGAAGTAGAACCAAAAATTAGCATCTTATACAGAAGTAGAACCAAAAATTAGCATCTTAATGAATTAATTATTGACCACATTAACCATATTGGGTTCAAAAGAAATAACAAAGTAATTTGGTTAGAAACTTGTGATGCAATTAAAATGCTTGCAGAATTTAATCGAATATATTTTCAGAAAAAGGTGAAAATAAGAGATGATGTTACTAACTGCACCTATATATAAGACATGTTCATCAACAGAAACGACATCAACATAAGACTCAAATGCTACTAGGGAGGACCAGCAACAACAAGTAATGGAAAAAGATGACATAAACAACATTGCCCTTCAATTTGGTGTTGCAACAGAGACATAAGGAATGCATAGGAATCTTTTCCAAATGTTGAATAACTAGATGAAGGTTAGCTAACAGAACTAAAGTGACCTGGCCATATTCTAACTGCCGCGATATCTGAATGCAATAGAATTGAACTCTGAGAAAGCAATGAAAGTAGTATACCATTTTGGCCCTCCAATTATAGGTTAATTCAATTATTACCTAGTCACATCTTACATACCAGAAGTGCCTGATCCCCAGGTACCGCTGTTTGCAATGTTGGAAGAGTATAATTTGCTAAGGAAAGAAAGAGATGAAGAGAAACAAAGACAACGGGTAAGCACCACAACCATATAAAGAATATCCTTTGTTATTCACAGTTTCACTTTTCTCAGCTTCTATGTACACTATTCAACTTCCAATCCTTACAACAACAACAAAATGTCAAATCCAAGATAAGTTGGAATATTTCCAATGTATCCAACATTCACATACAATGAATGAACAGTGTGTACCTCAAAACTTAATCATTACCTCCTTTTACAAGGCGTAATGTTATTCTTCCAGGAATTGAAGAAAGTGCAGAATCAGGTGCCGGTTGGGCAAGAGAATCTCTTTGTCATAAGGCCAAGCACCAGCAGCAAACGTCTTTCAGATAGAAGCCTAAATGGAGGGTTCAACAATGCCACACCTGTGAATAAAAAGTATTCTTTGGGTATACAACAGCTGGGACCAACTCCCATTAACACACCACAGCAAAGCATTTCTTTTTTAAAGGAATCAAAGAAAGAAGACCACAGAAAGATCCTCTCCCGTAGTCGCTTTGCTTTTCATCCAGGAGATGATTCTGCTTCAGTAGTCTCATCATTTTTAGGCCCCTTTTCACCTTAGAGTTTGTGTGTTAAATTTTGAATTTATTTGAGTTCACTAATTTGATAAATTCAGATAAATCCTTAATAGGAGTAAAATCATGCAAATATACTTTACATTGTCTAGACTTTCTACAATTGTGTCACCTTTTTAAAAAAGGACACAAATAGACAGTGAGGGCAGTTTCTGCAAGTATGTACAAATAAAAACACAAGTAGAGTGTCCAGTTCCCTGGTTATAAGCATCAACACATTCACTCTTTGTTTGTTTTTGCTCAAAGGCTACTTTGTGATCCCGTTATGCTTATTTCTTAGAGCAAGCACATAAAGATGATCTTACACAATTGGTATCATGCAAGGGGAATACTGCAGTTTGATTTCTACGCCACGAAATCTTCTCAGAAAGATCACAAAAGCCTGTATCTTATAATCAGCACCATTAGTATGAATGAACAACCTGCTTCTTTGGCAGATTTTACTCTGAAAAGATAAAAGCATAATAAGACGATTTTTCATTCATTAGTCCATTGATGAAGTGGAGTTGTATAACTGATATTTGCGAAATTTACAACATTTTCAACTTCATTAGGAAGACTTAAGTCAGGCAATCATTCATCAAATAAGAAAACAATTAGAACATTTGGCTCTTTTAGCCTTACAAAAGTTCAACTTAGTCTTGACCATCCCTTTGAGAGATAAGCACTAAATCAAGCTATAGGTAAGCGCTTACATTAGTAATTTAATGATGGCTACAGTTTTTTCTTTATTGTTCCGGAAGGTCGAGTATTCCATGGAGAAATGCAAGATAAAACAAAAAGTAACCAAGGTGAAACAGAGTTGTGAGCATCCAGTCCAGAATGCCTTTAAAAAGCATTGTTGAATGAATTAATCAATACATGAACGTCTTAGAGTTCTAACATGAACCTCATTTTACAAGAAATTCATTCTACTTTCAAGTTCTGGTATGGATCATTATGTCAATGAAGGCATACTCTAATTATCCAATCAAATCAGAATGGAGATTGTATTAATTCCATCTCGATAAACATCAATGGAGCTCACATGGACAGTTCATATTCATACAAAGCTCATAGTCCAAGGATGAAGAGAAAATCAGCAACTAATGTCTCAAATATCATAGATTGGCAATGCATGATATAAATCTAGGGAAAACGACAATATCTTTTCAAATTATAATCACAAGCCCTACACTGAATGTGAATAACAATTTCACACAACTACTGGAAAGAGATTGTAAACACAGAGTTTTAAGTACACTTTTGAAAAAATGCCTCAATTCTTCGAGTTCCGGAAGGAAGTGGATTATCTGTGGATGATCGAGGACGACTTTGAACCTTCGGAGACCTATCCAACGGCTGTGAAGGCATGGGAAGCGAATCGAGAAGGAAATCACTCGTAGGTTTATGCCTTTTTACGGCAACTCTCAAGTGCTCGAGCTTTATTGTTTTTCTCTTCTTCTCCAAAGCTACTTGTGCAGATTTTTCTGCTAGTAATTCAAGGAAAAGCTCGGTGGAACTAGCGATGAGATATAGGCTTCTGAGTTTACCTTGTTGATGTCCTGATCCAGTTTCATGATTTTCTTCACTCGGCTTATCGGAATTTGGAGTTGGTGGGTCTCTCCGGCAACGGTGGAGGTTCCTTCTTCATCCTCTCCTGGCATTGTGTCGAAACCTCTGGTCATCGAATATAACAGAAGTCGACATTGGATTTTAACGCTTCTGAATTTGGCGGGAATGAGTTTTTGCCTTGCCGCCCTTACCAAATTTGGGGGAAATGAGTGGGATACTTTAGGGCTTAATATTTAATTGGGGAATTTTTCAAATTGTATTCTAACATTTAATAAGGCTCATTGTCTAACACTTTTAATATTTATGAATAATGTTAAAATTTTAATTTATTATGTATTTTATTTATATTTTATTATTTGCTTTTATTAAAGAATACAATTGTTAAATAATAGAAATGAGAAATTTAGGGGAGAGAATAATTTTAAAAAGGAACAATCACTAAATATTCTTATCAGTTACAAAATAAAAGATAAATGATAAAGACATCCACATAATTGATTAAATCTCTCATTATGGATTTTCAATTGATAATACTCGATTTCTAATCAATTTATATGGATTAAAATCAATTTTTTCTTTTTGGTCAGAAAATTTGAAACGGAATTGGTCAAAAAATCGTTGACAAGCAACTTTTGAGAAGTAAATTTTACTAGGAGTTCGATAGAATTGATGAAATACAATTTGAATCAATTATTAGTTAATTACTGCATTCTTAATGTGTTTCAATGAATCAATTAATTAATTATTGCATTCTTACTGTGTTTCTAATTGATTGTAAATTTGTTTAAAACTTTTTACATAATTTAACAACATATCCATTTACATAAAAAATTGTATGTATTATGACCAAGTTAGTAACAATGAGTTTTACGAATTCGTTGAATTTTTTTTGTTGGTTGATAATGAATTGTTTGAGGATTGACTTTTTTCGTTGACTAATTCTTTTTAGTTTTTTGAACAGAATAGTATCCCAAACGTAAAAATTATGACAATTGTACTGTATTTTCATTTTTCTTTGGTTATTTGTGTTCTATTTTTTGAACTATTTTGAATTACTTCAAAAAGAATATAATAAAATTAATGTTTTTGTAAGTGTTTGACCTGAATACATTTGTATGTTACTTTAATATATATATATATATATATATATATATATATCTATATATATATATATATATATATTATATATATATATATATATGTTGGGCTGACATATTATAAAATTGTGATATACAAAAAATAATTTTGCTCAAAACAAGATAAGAGCCCCATTGTAAATAAATATTATTTTAACTTAGATACAAATGGAAAAAAGTATTTTTGTTATGTTAGGATTTTAATTGGTGGTCGTAGCTTACAATTGAAGTAGGGAAAATACAGCTTTGTTCAAAAGATGATACAAGTCCATTGTAAATTTATACATTTTAACTTGGATATTAAAATACAGTTTTGTTCAAAAAAATTTTATTTTGAATAGTAAAGTGAAAATAATATACAAAAGTTGTTGGTATACAATTATGATGAAAAACATAATAACAAAGAAATACAGACTTGTTGACTTTGAAAATTGAGTTTCAAATAAAAAGTGAGATTGAAATACAAAATGAGCAGAAATAATACTCACTTCAATTGGAATACAAATGTGACTTTGTCGGTATACCATTTCTATGAATACAAAATAAAAAGAAATACAAACTTGTATGTTTACATGTGACACTGAAACACAAAACGAGCAAAATAAAATACAAAATTTGTTTTCATTTAATTTATGCTCTGAGTGATCGATGGTTGTGAGGTCGGTGGCGAGAAACACCAACAGCGCCACGATTCTACCGACACTGATTAATAGCAATGGTCAGTCATGTATATGCTTGTATCTAGAAAATTGATTATTAAGTGAGATATCACTTGTAATCCTCTTAGAGAGTCATTAGAGAGGATCCTTGAGGTTTTCATTATCCAAAACACTATATAAATAATTTTTTTTGAAAGATTTAAACAAATGAAATCGGTTAAAAAAACTAAAAGTCGAATAAAAATTCATACCTTAATCAATGAGATTCTTGTGAATATCTTAGATTTTGCCATTGAATAGTGATCTAGAGTTTATTAAATCCTAAACATGATTTCAACTAAAAACAACAATTTTGATCGATTTAAACAAAAATAAAATCATAAAACAAATCTTTAAAAACGAATAAAGATGCATACCTTAATCAAATGGATTGTGTGAATATCTTTATAATATATATTAATCAATTTCTAAAACTGTAACACTTTGAAAATCCAAGACGAGTCTTAGAGCCTAACGTAGGTGTCATGGAGTCTAAGCACCGTTTTAAGACCTATTTTAATGAATTTAGGTCATTTAGATAGTTTAAGAACCACAACGTCCAAGATTGTCCATGACGTTCGGAAGTTGGTTCAAAGGGGTACTAATGTGTCTTAGCTTATTTGACTAGTTTTATGAGTCGAAAATTTATGAAAGTGGTGATAGGGTAGCTAATAGGTGCTTCAGTTGTTTCATGATCGAAACGTCCGGGTACGACTCCCCAAGGACCAACCAAGGGCCCTTGAGGAGGACCCCTGCAGGTTGAGGCAACATTGCCTAGGCAGTGTTCATCGACGGAACAAGGGACAGCCCGTGTGTGGATCGACGGGGCATCGATGCCACCGTTGTCCCACACTTAGCCAATTTGAGGAAGCCCTCGCCTGCACAATTCTTTGAACTTACCTACGGATGTGCAGGACGGAGAGGTGTCAGTGCGTCAACTCACAGACGGCCCGTCGACGGGGTTTCGTCTGTGAGGGTCTTGACTTTCCTGCACGTTTTAATGTTAGCTCATTTAATTAATTAAGTGGTTTAGTGGTTAGTTAGGGATTAAGTGGAGACTATTTAACTAATTTAACTTCCATTTAAAGGCCCCAACCCAACTAGTCTAATTACAACTCTCAATACAAACTCTCTTCCTTCTCTCTCTACTTGAGCTCACCATTGAAGACTAATAGGGAAAGGGGTTGGGCGGCTGGAAAGGGACGAATTCACCATCAATTCTTTATCAAACGTTAAGGTATGAAATCTAATTCACCTTTGAGACTCTTTCCTCAAAGGGTTCCTTCAAAATGGATTTCAAAAGTTGAGTTTTCATGTGGGCTTCATCCAATTACGGAATTGATGTTGTGAACTGAGTTGTTTATGGTTTCTTTAGGATATAATGGATATATTAACATGTATTTTGACTTTATTATGATCAATTGTGATGGTTTGGTTCAATTAGAAGATTATGATCCTTAACCCTTAACCCTAGGTTGATCTTGATGTAATTGGGTTGTGATTGATTCAATTGTCTTGATTAAGGGTTAAATCACTATTAGATGATGTTGTCACACCAATCATTAACAAATTAGAATGAATTGTTGTCTTTCATGCTAATCTTGAGAAGTGATCTAGGTTATGAAAATTGGCCTAAGTAACCTTGTTTTAAGCATTGATTTGGTATTGAATTATGGTGTAGTGACTCTTCTAGTATTGTTATCATGTTGATTATTGAATTATGATGTTGAACATCTAAATTGGATTGAATTGAGGTTTTAGGGTAAAGCCTAAATGATGAACTATGAGGAAGACTTGGTAAGTCTTGGAATCTCTATATTTACTTCCAATTGTGATTAATTGTGGTTAAGTCATGATGTTATATTGGAGTATGCCTTGTATTAAGATTGATAGGGTGGTATGATGTTGAATTGAAATGTCTTGATTATGGTTGTGAGGTTGTTAAGATGTAAAGGTTATAAGGGTGGTGATGAATACCAATGTGCCTTATTATGAAATGATATGTAATGTGTTAACCTCACTTATATGAATTGTGATGAAAGGACTTATACTCATATAATTCTTATTGAGCTATTGATGATGATGATTATACAAGGGGTAGACCCTATGACCTAAATTAAGCTATGATTGATAATTAAAGGCTTAAAGACATTTCAAAAAGGGATTCTAGCTTAGAACCGAGTGAACTAGATTGAGGAGTGTCCCTTCCCACATAGGGAAGGTAGGAGCACTACATTACTCTTGAGATTGGAGACTATAATGCATGGCGCATAAAGAGGGTCCCAACTATATCTCCTAGTTCTTGAACTATGTTGCCCTCATAGAAAGACTAGCTAGTGGATCCACGTAGTTGCTATGTTTCATGTTTTGGTACTATCTAGGCAAGTTGTTATTTGTAGTTTTGATGATGTAACAAACTCAGGGACCTTGTGAAGGCACCAGGTTCTCAACATGAACAGCTCGTTGACTGCCAGTTGGTGAAGGTACAGAAAGTTGGTACACAGTTCCCAACCGCGTCAGAAAAGTCAGACATTTCCAACCAATAGCATGAGTTTAAGGAAAGGGACTTGTCTATACAATGTCATCTTTCTAAATATGGCTCTTTAGTTTTTGCAACTTGAAAATGTACACTCAAGAACTTTGCAAAGGCTATAGAAAATCAAAGTGAAGAATCATTCAAGAACAACCAAAACCCAGGCGTATATTGTGTAGTTATTTGAGAAAACATTCTTTCGGTCTTACATTGTAAACTGATCCTAAATTTATAAAGGAATCAGTGTGGTTTGTGTTGAAATTCTAAGTTGTCTAGAGTGATAGCTTAGTTGGTAGAATAACTTCTACTTAGGCTCATCAAGTAATAGAGTTATTGCTTGTTGGTGAGATTAAAAACTTTTTCTCACATTTGTGTAACTGGTTTTACTGTTGCTTGCGAAGATTAGTGAAACAGTTGTGAAAATCGTGTGAGATAGGTCGTGGTTTTACTCCTTGAGCAAGGAGGTTTCCACGTAAAACTCTTGTGTTGTTAAACTGCATTTACTTTCTGTTATATCTTTGTTTGTGTGTCAATGGACATGGTCCATTGACTGATAGTGGATGCATAGATTCTCGCAAGTGGTATCAGAGCAGGCACTTTCTATCTGGTCAACACCAAAAGAGTGATTTCTGTTCTAGAATGGCTGCTCCACTTAATCTGGAAGAGGGTCCGTCTTCAACTAGACCTCCTCATTTCAATGGACACTTTTATAGTTGGTGGAAAGTGAGAATACATGATTTCCTTATGGCTGAAGACAGTGAGCTATGGGACATTGTCCTAGATGGACCATTTATTCCTATGATTGAAGAGAAAGATGGTGAAAAAACTAGGCTTGTTCCTAAGCCTAGACAAAAATATGATGAAGCTGATAGGAAAAAGATTGAAAAGGGATACAAAGCAAAGAAACTTCTTCTCTGTGGTATAGGACTGGATGAGTTCAATCGTGTCTCAGCCTGTGAATCTGCACAAGAGATCAGGGATTTCTTAAAAACAACCCATGAGGGAACTGAACAAGTGAAAGAGTCAAAGATTGATATGCTCAAATCTCAGTATGAAAATTTCAAAATGAGAGAAGGTGAAACTATTCATGAAATGTTCACCAAACTGTCATCCATCACAAATGAGTTGAGAAGTCTTGGAGAACCTATCAGTATGATCAAAAAAGTTAGGAAAGTGCTCCGAATCCTTCCCAAGTCTTGGGAAAGTAAGGTTGATGTTATTACTGAAGCAAAAGACTTGAAAGTGTTAACAATGGATGCTCTCATTGTAAATCTAAAGACTCATGTGATGAATCGAAGTCATGATCAGTCAAAGAAGGAAGTCATGAAATATAAATCCTTGATGCTGAAATACAAATCTGAAGAGGACTCCAGTGATGATGATGATATCGCTTATCTCATCAAGAGATTTCAGAAGATTGTGAGAAAAAACAAATGTTTTAAAAAGGGAGCAAATGTTTCTCGAACTGCCACTCAAAATGATACTTGTTATAAGTGTGGAAAAGCTAGACATTTTATAAGAGATTGCCCATTACTCAAAGCTGAAAATAAAGAATATCAAAAATCAAAAAGTGATAAAGAAAAGAGAATGGACCTGGTACTTAATAAAAATGATCGGAAAGTTGATGGTGACTATGTGGTCATAAATGCTTTTGCTGCATGGGGAGACTCTTCAAGTGACTCATAAGATCTTGATGAACCAAATGATGTGTCAATGATGGTGGTACAATAAGAGGAAACCATATTCAATGAGATGTTTGCTTTCATAGCTCATTTAGAAAATGAAGATGATGAGGACAAGGTAACTCTTCTTGATATGAAACATGATCTGAATACTTATTCTCTTAAAAATTGAGAACATTAGCAAATGTTATGATTGATTCAGTGATTGAGTTAACTTCTGAAAGAGATATTATGAATGTTGAGCTTGAAAGTTTAAATGAAAATAGAGATAAAATGGATGAGAAAATGCTGAAAATTGAAGATAAAACGTCTTCTCTAGAATCTGACAACACAAATTTTAAAAGTTACTTGCATCTGATAAATGAGAAAGCTGAAAAGCAAACGGGAAAGTTTAATGATTTACAAGTTGAACTTGAAGAAAAACTGAAAACCTCTGAGAATAATCTTGGTTTGGCTGTGAAAAGAGCAACAACTTAGAAAGAGATATTGTCAAACTTAAAGATGAACTTGAAAAATCTCTTAAGTGGACAAAATTTTCTAAACTGCTGTCAAACGTAACAAATCAAAGTAATTTCAACAATAAGGGTCTAGGAAGTTTGAATATTACTCCTTTTTTTAATCCTCACAGCAAATATGTATTTGTATCTGACAATTTGTTGTGCCTTCAATGTGGTAAAAATGGGCATTTAAAAGAAGAGTGTGCGGCCTGGAGAAAGTCACATGAAAGACTCTCAAAGTATACAGAGAAGCAAAGGGTATCAAAAGAGAGACCTGGTCCCACAAATTAATTCTCAACAAAAAGGTTTTCAAAGAAAGGACCTGATTCTGCTCCAAAATCATTCGTCAAAAAGAATCTGAAACTACCTCATTAGGATAGAAACAATCTGATCACTCCTTTGTTTGCTTTCTAAGAACTCAAATTGAAATGGGTTCTCAAGCCTAACAAGTGATTATTGCTGCAGGTGAGTTAGTAGCAGCAGTCAATGTTGGTACATGGACAATGGATGCTCTAAACATATGACTAGTGATATTAAAAATTTCCTCTCACTCAAGGCACTTCAGAGAGGAGGTGTCTCTTTTGGTGATGGAAAGAAGTGGTATATTTTGGGAGTTGGTAAAGTGGGAAAATCACTTGGAGAATCAATTGAAAATGTGTATCATGTCAGTGGGTTGAAAGTATAGTCTTTTGAGTGTGTCTCAAATTTGTGATAAGGGAAATGAAGTGAAGTTTACTTCTGAGAAGTGCACTGTAGTTAATCTAACTACAAAGAAAGTGATTCTTACTGCTTATTGAAGTAAATACATGTATGTGGTTAACTTAGAAACATATCATGGTAATGATCTGACATGTCTTAGTGCTCAAAATGAAAATGCTGATATGTGGCATCGAAGACTGGGGCGTGTGAGCTCATCTTTATTGAATGAACTGATTTCTAAGGACCTGGTCATAGGTTTGCCAAAGTTGAAATTTTGTGAAAATAAAATTTGTGAAGCCTGTGTCAAAGGAAAACAAATCAGATCATCTTTCAAGCCAAAGAAGCAAGTAAGCTCATCAAGAATTTTGGAGCTGCTACACATGGATTTATGTGGACCTTTGAAGGTTCAAAGTAGAAATGGAAAGAAATACATTCTGGTGATAGTTGATGACTAGTCAAGATACACATGGACAAGATTCCTAAGATCAGAAGCAGAAACACCAGAAGAATTGATAGGGTTTTTCAAAATGATTCAAACAAAGTTGAATCAAGTGATTGTTGGAATTAGGTCTGATCATCGAACTGAGTTTGAAAACTCAAAAATTGATCAATTCTATATGGAAAATGGTACTAGTCACAATTTTTCTACTCCAAGAACTCCCCAGCAAAATGGAGTAGTGGAAAGGAAAAACAGAACTTTCGTAAATATTGCAAGGACCATGATTATTGAGTCAAATCTTTCTCAAAGTTTTTGGGCTAAAGCAATCAACACAACATGTCATGTTACTAACAGATGTTTGATAAGGTCTTCATTGAATAAGACTCCCTATGAATTGCTTAACAACAGAAAACCTATGTTGAATTACCTTACGACATTTGGCTGCAAATGTTTTGTTTTGAATAATGGAAAGGATGATCTAGGTAAGTTTAATCCTAGAAGTGATGAATGAGTGTTTGTAGGATATTCTTCATCAAGTAAAGCATACAGAATTTTCAACAAAAGAACTCAATGCATTGAAGAAAGTATTCATGTGGTGTTTGATGAAGATGAAAGTTTGAAAGGTGCTGCATCAAATGATGAAGATGAGTTGATTGAGCTGTTTAATTCACAAAAAATTGAAGGAAGTG
Source organism: Solanum peruvianum (assembly GCA_027705065.1). NCBI lineage: Eukaryota > Viridiplantae > Streptophyta > Magnoliopsida > Solanales > Solanaceae > Solanum > Solanum peruvianum. Next base: position 10,223,894 of record JAKWJD010001759.1, read on the forward strand.
AAGCTGTTGTAAATGACCAGTTGAGGAATGACAATGATGGTCATAGCTTATCTAAAAAGGCTGATGAAGTTGAAAAATGTTAAGAGGAACCTGGTACCATTCTGAACTCAAGTCAGAATATGTCAAACTCTCCAAAAAATGATGAACTCCTTAAAGAAGAAGAGCATACTGATCAGCTTAACCAGTTAACCTTGAGACCAGGATGGAAACATAGTTCATCACATCCACTTGATAATCTCATCTCACCTATGAACTCTGAAATTCACACTAGATCAAAAACAAGAAATCTAGTTGCATTCTCAGCGTTTATATCATCAATGAGCCTAAGAATGTGAAAGAGGCATTAAGTGATGCAAATTGTATAAATTCAATTCATGAAGAACTTCATCAGTTTGAAAGATGTAAGGTGTGGTACCTGGTTCCTCGACCTGTTGACAGAACAGTAATAGGAACCAGATGGGTTTTCAAAAACAAGCTTGATGAAAATGGTGTGATTACTAGAAACAAATCCAGGTTAGTTGTTCAAGGATACAATTAGGAGGAAGGAATAGACTATGATGAACCTTTTGCTCCTGTTGCAAGAATGGAGGCTATCAGAATTCTCATAGCTTTTGCAGCATTCATGGGATTCAAGCTATATCAAATGGATGTTAAGAGTGCTTTCCAAAATAGAGACTTAAAAGAGGAGGTGTTTGTTAAACAACCTTCTGGGTTTGAGGATGCTGAGCTACCAGAGCATGTGTTCAAATTGAATAAGACTCTATATGGTTTAAAACAAGCTCCCAGAGCTTGGTATGAAAGATTGTCAAAGTTTCTGTTGAAAAATCGGTTCAAAAGAATGAAAATAGACAATAGCTTGTTCTTATTAAAAAGAGAACAAGAATTGCTTGTTATACAGGTATATGTGGATGACATTATATTTGGATTTATATCGGAGCATTTGTGTGAAGAATTTTCATCATTAATGGGAAAGGAGTATGAGATTAGCATGATGAGTGAATTGACCTTCTTTCTGGGTCTACAAATCAAGCAATCATCAAATGAAATCTCAATTAGTCAAGAGAAGTACAATAAGGAACTGTTGAAGAAATTTAATATGTTTGACTCTAAACCTATTGATACTCCTATGGGAACAAACTCCAAGCTTATAGCAGATGAATCTGATTCTCTTGTGAATCAAACCATGTATAGGGGAATCATTGGATCCTTATTGTATCTGACTGCTAGCAGACCTGATATTGTATATAGTGTTGGAATGTGTGCTAGATTCTAAGCATATCCTTGTGATTCACATTTGAAGGTGCAAAACGGATTCTAAGATATTTGAAGAAGACACGGGACCTGGTCCTTTTCTATCCAGCAGGTGACACTTTTGATCTTGTTGGTTTTGCAGATGCTGATTTTGCTGGTTATCAAGTTGACAGGAAGAGTACTTTTGGGATGGCTCATTTCCTTGGATCTTCACTTATCTCATGGGGAACTAAGAAACAGAATTCAGTAGCTCTTTCAACAGCCGAAGCTGAAATATGTAGCAGCTGCTGCATGTTGTTCACAATTGTTATGGATCAAGCAACAATTAGAGGATTTTGGTGTAATAATTAAGGCTATACCTCTTACGTGTGACAATACTAGTGCAGTCAATATGGGAAAGAATCCGGTTCAACACAAGAGAACCAAGCACATTGAAGTTAGACATCATTTTCTGAGAGACAATGTTGAAAAAGGAAATATTGTGCTTACATATTGTCCAACGGATGAACAAATTGCAGATATCTTCACCAAGGCTCTTAGCAAAGATCAATTTGAGAATAATAGATTGATGTTGGGCATGATGACTGTACACTGATTTTCAGATATTCAATAGTTGAATTCCCTTGATGGCTAAACTTGTAGTGCAGGTATCCTTTGTGTCAATAATATATTATCTGAATTAGATCATTTTTTGTACATATTGTAGGTATACATTCATGAACGACTAGCAAAGCAAAGACATGGCTAGAACAGTTGAGGAATGATGATAAAGTTGTGTTATGGGACCTGGTCCCAGTCGAGGTTAGCATTTGTACATTAATTTCAAACTGAGATAAAGTGACCATTGATGAAGCCATGTGTCAGTCATCGGTTATTCTGACCGTTAGTCCTATCTCTTACTTTTCAAGCGATGCGTCAAATCGTAGGGACCTGGAACTGTTTCAGTTCTTTTTAAACCCTTCTTCTCTCCTTTTTAATTCTTAATTCGTCTTGCAATATTCCTTCATTCTGAAAAAAAGGAGGGCTAAATTTTTCGTTTATCTACATTTTTTTCAATACTGCTACTATTTTCTTCTTTTTGACAAATCGCCTGCCTCTAAGCAAATGCTTACAGCCCTTAGTGAGATTGAACCAATTGTTTTTTATTCTCCTTCAGTAGTAGGGTCAAGGTCAAATCTTCCAACAAGTTCTTCTCTCGATATTCCCGAAAACCCTTTTCACTCTATAGATCTGAACATTTCAAGTGTTCCTACTGGACCTGGTCCTCATCATGAAATGCTTTCAGATGCTCTTTTCGAAGGAGATTTGCCAATGAACAAATCTTCTGAGTCGAGTATTCTTGTTGCAAGTGAAGAGTTAGTGGTTGAGAGTCTTGCTATGATGAGAGAGGAAGTCAAGGTTGAGGAAAGTGAACCTTTTCAAGGTGAATATATCAGAGAGACCCAACCTTTTTTTGATAAAACTCCAAATTTTGGGAGATATCCATCTTCTGATTCCTCTGACTCAGCAAGCGATGAACAATCCATACAGTGGAAGGTGAAAGGAGAGATGTAAGTGCTTCTAAAAAGGGAAAAGATAAAGTGGTGGAAGAAGTGCCTAAAAGGAGACCTATTACTAGATTCGCTGCCAAAAAGATGATGGCTGATGCTTTGAAAGCCAGTGCTAAGTCTACAACAGAAAACATGAGTGTTAGAACTTTCAAAGTGTCCAATTTTAAAATGCCTGAGTCTGGTGTCATAGAGGTTTCTACTGAAGAAACAGAAAAGGGATACAGGAAGAGAAAATCAGGAAAGATAAAACCAAGAGATACCAAGAAAGCTGAGCAAACAAAATCCACAAAGGAGACTTCTAAAGGAAAGAGGAAAATGTCACAGGGACCTGGTACACAAAGATAAATTGAAGAACAGGTCAACAAACAAGAAACTATTGACAATCTGAGAAAGCAGTCTGTACTGGATAGCAGGGTTTTTGGCATGGGGATAATTAATCTTCTTGGAATGGACTCTCTTCATGATATGGTTGAGATTCAGTCGTGGATGCATATCTTCAATAAAAATCTCCCATTATTCATGAAGAGGAAGTGCGTGAGTTTTACTATAACATTCAATTTCAGGAAGATGGAAGTGTCCATACTAGAGTGAATGACATTGCAGTTCACCTTGATGAATTCTGTTGGGAAAAAATCTTAGGTTACCTCGAGATGGTACCAGGTCTATGGTAAGGAAAACAAGTTATGTTGAATTTGTGACACTGTGTTCGAAGATTCCTACTACAAAATGTGCAGGGTTGTTTAAGAAAGTGATGAAAAGTGAGTATCAGTTAATCTTTGAATTGTCCAAAAAAACTCTACTTCCTCGAACTGAAAAGAGGACCTCAGCAACTTCTGCTGATTTGTATGTGATGGAATTGTTGTGCAAGTTTGAACCTCAGAATCTTCCAAGAATCATGCTTGAACACATGTATAAGACTGTCATTGAGCGGAAAGGAATACATGGAATGGGATATGGATACTTTCTCACTGAAGTATTCAAATACTTTAACATTCCGCTGAGTGTTGGCAAGGTTGGTACAGTGAAGCAAGCTTTTTAAGAGAATACTTTGGTTGAATGTGAGTGCATTAAAGGGAAAGGAAACTCCAAGAGAAAAATGGCTCTACTCATTGAAGACCAGGACCAACTTAAGCATGAAGTTGAAGAACTAACTATGCGACTAAGTGGAAAGGAAGCTGAAATTGCTATTCTCAAAGCCGAGCTACTCACTGCACAGACAGAGGGACCTGGTACCGCTGTGGTTCAAGCCCTGAAAAGGGAAAATGCATGACTGAGGGCCAAGGTTATTGCTTTACAAGAAAAAGCAATAAAGGATAATGATGATGCTAATGCTAGACTCACTCTCATCATTCAGTCCCTTTCCCATCAGCCCCCCCCTTCATAGTCCGTTCAAAACTTTCTTCGTGTCTTTCTTGTGTGGCTTATCTTTTCGTCATTGTATTTCAGTTTGCTGTTAATGTATTAAATGTTAATCTTGCAATGTTATTTATATTATTCCCCTGGTGTTCTAGCTGCTATCTTTTGTCGAATACCTTTAATGTTTGATTGCTATAAGGCTTTGATCTTCTTTGATATTATTATTGTTACTGTTGGTTTACTGTATCTCGTTTTTTATGATGCAAAAGGGGAATTTTAACTGATTGTGCGGCTAGAATATTTGTGAGGGGGAATACGGTGAGGCGGGCAACTTGTGCAGTGTAGATGTGTTTCTTTTTGTTTTGATCTTATGCCAGAAGGGTGGACAAGTAATTTAGGGGGGAACTTGTCATGAAACTGGAGTGGTGTCTGGAGTATTTGGTCATCATCAAAAGGGGAAAATGTTATTTGTAGTTTTGATGATGTAACAAAACTAAGGGACCTGTGAAGATACCAGTACTCAACATGAACAAAAACTCGTTGACTGCCAGCTGGAGAAGGTACAGAAAGTTGGTGCACAGTTCCCAACTGCTTTGGAAAAGTCAGACCTTTCCAACCAATGGCATGAGTTTAAGGAAAGAGGATTGTCTATACAATGTCATCTTTCTAAATATGGCTCTTTAGTTTTTGCAACTAGAAAAAGTACACTCAAGAACTCTTGCAAAGGCTATAGAAAATCAAAGTGAAGAATCATTCAAGAACAACCAAAACCCAGGCGTATATTTTGTGTAGTTGTTTGAGAATACATTCTTTCGGTCTTGCAACGTAAACTGATCCTAAATCTATAAAGGAATCAGTGTGGTTTGTGTTGAATTTCTAAGTTGTTTAGAGTGATAGCTTAGTAGGTAGAATAAGTTCTACTTAGGCTCATCAAGTAAGTAGATTAAAAACTTTTTCTCACATTTGTGTAACTGATTCTACTTTTGCTTGCGAAGATTAGTGAAACAGTTGTAAAAATCCTGTGAGACAGGTCGTGATTTTACCCCTTGAGCAAGGAGGTTTCCACGTAAAACTCCTGTGCTGTTAAACTGCATTAACTTTCTGTTATATCCTTGTTTGTGTGTCAAGTGACCTGGTCTATTGACTAATAGTGGACGCATAGATTCTAACACAAGTAGTCCGCCTTCTTTCGATATAGGGTCTTATGACACCAGATTCCACACTAGCTCATGTGGTCTATGTCGGTTAGGGCGAGATGTTCCCAAAAGGTAAAATGAATTAAAGGATTTGAACTCTAACTTGGATAACCTAAGGGGTCTAGCTTAGTCTAGGTAAGGATATGAGACTCTACCTAAGCATTGCACTAGTTAGCCTTTAGGGGAGTCTTTGGAAGATGTTCTTATACATGTTTATGTTATAATGATATATGATATGTACATGATGAACTTGCACATTGTTGATACTATATGTTGGTTAGTTCAATTATAAGTAGGTATTGGGTTATATTGTTAACATAAGATGAAATGTATATCTAAATGTTATATTATGTGAAGTTGGACATTGGTCATGGTTTCTTGTTAAGGCTACTTGATTGAGTAAGGTTATGAGGCTTTGCTTGGTCATTACACTTGTTGACTTAATAAGGATTCATGAGTAGTTGTCTTGCTTATTATGATATAATTGACTCTTATCATTCTTGTGATGTTATTCCTTGATGATAGGGTTGTAGTAAATCATGAGCTCAAGTATGTTGGGACACATATTACTTGTTTGAGTTAGTAAGAATGTGTAGTTGGTTGGTATGAATTGTTTTATTTTGCATTAGACTTTTAAAAGGGGTAAATTGACATGTTTTGACTTATAAATGTCCCTTTCTAGCATGTTTTGCTTTTATATGTGCATAAAGTCTCATACTTAGTGCATGTGGAGTACTAACCCCATTTTCTTCTCTTTTCCCAAATATTTTAGGTTCCGGTCGTGAAGACTCATTCGGGACGACTTGAAGAAGGCTTGAATATTCTCTATCATCCAAGTGGGTAGTTTCTCACTTTCCGATGGCGATGCAAGTCTCTTGCTATGTAGTTCCTTTGTTTTTCTAAGACTTTCATGTTCATTCCACTTTCATTGTGTACGGCTTGTATAAGCCTATATATGACTTATTTACATTTGATGTAGGGCTATGCCCATATTGTGATAATCATTTAGATGATATGAGATGAGACAATCTTTGAGACTATTTTTCTATCTTATATATATGTATGTACAATAAAAGTAGAAGACTATGTAACCTTCCTATACGAAGGGTCTATGTATGCTCGATACGACTATATATTATGTGTATGTAGAGGTCTATGTAAACCTCCAAGTAGGTGTAATGAAAGTTTTAAATTTTTCCGCATTTTTCAACCTATGTATGTAATGACTAGTCTTAGTCCTCAGAGAGGAAGACGCCGCCGGTTACATCTAGGGGGTAAATCCAGATGTGACAAAAATCAAAAAAAAAAAGAGGAAGAGAGAGGCGTGCTTGAAATGAAGAATATGAGAAGAATTGGAAGATGAAAATATAAGAGAGAGAGAGAGAGAGAGAGAGAGAGAGAGAGAGAACATTCTATTTTTAAAAATATGAGAGAGAATTAATTGGAAAATGTGTAATTAAGGTGAGATAAAATAGGAAGTAAATTAGGATACATTATCTTTTTTAAAATAATGACATTTTTGATATTTTTACTAATTATTTTAAAGTATGGAGATTTTTACTTAATATGTTTACTTTTTTGACTAATTTGCTAATTTTTCCTATTTAATTTGTGTAGATTGCATTCTTTATAAAATGATGAAAAATGTATTGGTTTAATTTAATTTGGTATAAAATCATTACAAATCAATTATATTTTAGTTGGTTTGATATTAAAATTTTTGGATAGAACTTATTTCTTAAGTTTATAATGGATCTAATTTAAACGAAAATTATATAATTACATAAATATTTATATCTTATATATTAATTCAATTTATATTTTTAAATAATTATTTTTGGGCTGTTTGGTTACTGGTTAGAGTTATGCAGATATTAGCTATGCAGGGTTTAGTTATGTAGGTATTAGTTATGCAGGGTTTAGTTATGCAAGTTTAGTTATGTGGGGTTTAATTATGCGGGTATTAGTGATGTGGATATTAGTTATATAGATATTATTTAGTTACGTAGAGATTACAATACATGAATAATTAACTATTGAATATTAAAATTTATTATAAATTATTAATATATGTTATTTACAAAATAATAATACATGCTAATAAAATGTGAAATATATTGAATAATATATAATGTAAATATTTGATTAACATATGTACCGTTGAAAAATAGCATCAACTTCTAATATTAAAAAAATATTTATATTTGCATAAATCAATCAAAATGGTAAGTATGTAAAAAAAAAAAGTAATCTTATATATCACAAGGAATAAAAGCAACACATGTTGAAAGGAAACAATAAAGTTTCTAATTGAAAAAATAAAATAAATGAACAGAAATGAAAATGATGTAAATATAAAAAGAAATAAAAACAACAGAAAACAATAAAGTTTCCAATTAAAAACAATAAAATAAATTAATATGGTAATATGTAATTTATCAATTTACTACATGTATAACTAATACCGACATAACTTATTTCACTTTCTACCCTGCATAACTTTATACATAGATTCCCTTATAAGTTATGTTGGTATTAGTTAGGTAGGACTATAAAAATGCAACCAAACATGGTATAAATTATGTTGACTTTTATACCTAATACAAAACTTCTACCAAGCATAGTAAAACTAATGTAACTTTTTATACATGAATAAGATGTATCTTATACAGTAACCGAACGGCCCTTAATGTTTTGTATCCTATTTGAAATGAGATAAATTAAGATAGATATTCTTCTAAAATAGCCTAAAATGGAGTTTTTATTTGTGTACCTACCTAATCACACCCCTAAATTATATCTCTTATAACTCTCAATCAATCGGTTCACTTTTCTCCTCTCCTTTGTTCAATAGATCAATGTCTCTCCTCGTTCTCCCTCTACCCGTTCTTTTCAATTACTTACCATCATTTGAATAAAATGAAGCACTACATATTCAAATTTTGAGATTTATAACTTATTTCGTCTATTTTTTTAGTTATGTATATGGTTTTATTTAGTTTTTAATACGTATTTTCTTCTAATTTTTGAATGATTACACCAAGCTCTTATCTTGAAAGCTCATAGATTTAGAATTTTATTAAACTATTTTGATGGCTAAAGAATCTTCAATTAAGTGGATTTTTAATGGAGGTACAACACACCACCAAGAACTATCAAAATAGATTTTGTTTTGATTTGAATTTCATTTGTGAACATTCTATTGCAGGACCATTTTCTACGATTGTTGTTGCTAGTGCTCATGAAGGCGGTGATTTTGACATTATCATCATTTTACTTTGAAAACATATACACACTTTATGTATCTGATACTACTCATGTATTGATACTACTACATGTATTTGATGAATACCTCAAAAATCTGTAATGTATCTAATACGTATCTATTAGTGTCTGATCAATTTATTTTCATGTATCTACTGTGTATATACTAAACATGTATCTATATGATACAATGACTATGATACATACTTCAATAAGTTTGTTTGATACATTTAATTTAACATTTGATATAATAACCGTCCAACAAATTTGTCATAGTTTGAATGATCGAATACGATAGAAATTTTGTATATGTGTGTACCTATTGTTTAACTTATCTTTATTAATAAAGTCTAATCCAGATACATTTTTTAAATAATAAGTAACCACTCAATAATATTTAAATACATTATATCAGTTCTAGGTATATTCTAAAAGGTATAACTCATATAAAATTTTGTAAATTCTAGTCCAGATACAATAATACTAAAATTTTAATTTGATGCATTACTGAAAAAATAAAAGATATAATTCATGGTGATTTTACTCAAAAATGGTGAGTCGTTACACACATGATTTACTCCCATTTGATCTTTAAGTATACATAATTAAATATATATATTTCGCATGTATACAAGTTACATGATTTGGATGTGTCAAATGTCAGATACTGACGAACTAAGAATGGATAGTCATGCAACAAACCTACGTCATAGTTTAGATTAAGCTGATATAATTTTATCTTTGTATATGTCTGTATATTTATAGATTAAATATTATTTTTAAATAAATCTAATTCAGTGATACATAAGGATAAACTACATTATTAGACATACATCACTATTGTATATTCTTGTCTTACCTTTACATTTAAACAATTACATATATTATCACTTTTAATATTTTATACCATACATTATAGGAAAACTTTCATATATAGCCACTTAAGAATAGCCTAATTACTTTCCGTAGCTATAGTTTTGATAATTATAATTCGTAGTTGCATGTTATATGGAGGAGAGAGGCGAGAGAGACTGGGAGAGAGAGGAGAGAGGGAAAAGAGTGGGAGAAAGGTGAATTGTATATGTATATCGTTCAGATAATTGTATATTATACATATGTATTTGTGTATATGGAAAGCGAGATTGGGAGAGGAAGAGAAGGTGAGCTCAACTGGGAGAGGGAGGAGAGAGGCAAGTGAGAGAGGAAAGAGAGTGGGATAGAGGTGAATTGTATACGTATATAATTGTATATTATGCATATGCATTTGTATATATGACAAGCGAGATTGGAAGAGGACGAGAGAGGTGAGCGAGATTGGGAGAGAGAGAAGAGAGGCGAGCGAGAGAGGGTAGATAGTGGGAAAGGTGAATTGTATATGTGTATAGTTAGATAATTGTACATTATACATATGTACTTGTATATTCTGGTGAATTATGCATATACAAACTTGAAGTCAGCCTACGAAATTAATGCATAGTGTTAGCTGCGAGTGATAAACATAGCAAACTATAGCTATGATGAGTAATTAAATAGTATAAGTTTGCTTAACCACATAATTTTCCCTATATTATTGATGATACAATCAAATTCCATATCCCTTAAAATTAGGATTCATTAATCATATTTACATTTAAACTCCATAATTAATAAAATTTTAGTAACAATCAAATATCTTTCTCTCTCTTCAACCTCCCCCAATCTCCAACTCCATTAGTATCTCTCCCAAAACATACACGATAGGTAAAAAAGGATGAAGCACTAAAAACACCATGACATATTGAAGAGAGCAAACCACATACAGTCAGCCTCCAAAGCCTTGGGAGAACTATCAGCCTTAAGGAAGTTTCATCCTTAGTAAAAATAACCTCCAGAACGTATGTTAATAACATCATATGTATTTATTATGTTATTACAATATATTTGATTATTTTCATATGTACCTAACATGTATACGTTATATTTTAATTTAGAGTTAATTATGTATACATACCCGATACAAGGAATGTATATTAGCTTTTATGATTATTCTTTCAACTTTATTTATTTCATATATTGTGTTTATTTTGAGATACATTGTTATTTAAATTTTGGTAGAAACATGAAATGTACATTGTTTTAGTCAGTTCCTCACAAAAGGAAGAAAATGATTGAGATTTTTGACTTTTTTTTTCTCGAGAAAGTTGTTATATGCTACAGATACTCAAAGGTTGGTAAAGGAGGGATTTAATCCACTAATAGAACAATTTGTTTATGCTACATAAATAGACATATGTTTGTAATGTATCTAGCTATTGATATATATCAAGTACGTGTATCTGGAAGAGGAAGCTCAAAATTTCGAGAAATAAATTCAAACTTCTAAAAAGAAAAGTTGTTCACTTTGTTGTTGTTCAAAAGTAAATGGAAGAAAATTGATTTTTTAAAATAATCTTTTTTAGAATTTGTTAGATTAGATATACTCAAAAACTGCTAACGGGTTGATTTTAATTGAATATGTATCTTGTTTTGTCAATTTCGCGGATACATTTATCCAACCAACGAATGTGGTACGTGAAGTAACATTTGAAACTAATCTGAATACTAGTAATTAGAATCTAAACTAGTGGAATTTATGTCTATTCCTCTATTTTTAATGATGAGTAAAAAGTCAATAACATTCGGAAGTTGAGGGCCATCTGAAAATTTTAATATGTTGAGTGCATGTGATTGATGTCAAGAATTTGCAAAGCAGAATGAGAAGACTTGTTCAATCTAAAATGTGTAGAGATGGTTTTTTTCAATCTTTTTGAGAAATTGATCTTAGGCATTTGTATATGCCTAAAGGTGAAGATTAGATTCATACAATATAGCTAAGTTTTGCTAAGTTTAAGATAAAATTCCTTATATTTGCATGTTTAAGTTGTAATTTTGTCTTTGTGCTAACCAATGTAAGTATGTGTTTTGTAGGGTGAAATTGTGTGAAAATGGAGCTTAAATAAAGTGAATTGTTTGGTTCCATGCCACGAAGTGGAAGAGTGAAATTTTATTTTACTTGGTAGTGAGATCTACAACATATTTTTTGGGCAAAAAAATTACATCAATTTAATTTGTAGGATTTTTTCCCACTCTTTTTCAAATCTTGAGAATTGGATTATGAGTAGCTAAATCCTATCTTTCTATGTTGCATCTACGAATAATTGCTAAGTATTGAAACTTTAAAAATGAACTTTGGTTATCATTATGAGTTATTCTTGTGTTCTTATTTTCATTATCTTAATGTTTAATCACCACTGGGATTTTTTTTGAACTCGTGAGAGGAATTGATGGATAGAACGTGGAAAATAGAAAGCAAGATCATTCTTTGTGAAAATAAAAGTTGGTTTGCATCTAGGATAGGGATATATCTAGTACACCTAGCTCGAGTAAAAAGCTAAAGAGAACATAATGCTTCGTAGTTGATAAAGTCTATCTCGTCCGATGATGTAGTTAAATTATCAATTTTTAAAGACGGTTAGAGGTTTGAAATATCATAATCGTACTAACTAATTGGAGTCTAAAAAAAACTTTGCATGAATTTCTAGTAAAATCGCAGCCCTAGAATTTCTTAATTTATTGATAATTGAATTAAATCTCAAGTCGAATTCAAATCTTTGATATTTAAGTTTATTAGTTGTTTATTGCAATTGTTTAGTTAAAAATAAAATTAGATATTTACTAGTAAAAGTTACTATATTACTTGTTTGACCATATACACTTACACGTATAAATTGGACCCGACAAAAATCACCATACAAACCTAAATCATTTGATTTAAATGATCTATATCTTTCAACTTATGATGACCTCTAGTGAGAACTTGATATGTTATGAACTTCTAAAAGCTAGATAAGGAGTTAGTTGTGTTTTGAAGGAGAAAGTTGCACCAAAAAATGAAGCAATGAATACCACTAAGAGGGAAATTGAAAAGAAAAATGTGTTTTGAAGAATAAATACATATTTAACAATTCATATAATGGTTGTCTCACTAAAAGATGTTTTTCAACCGAATTAATAAATTTTTACCTAAAATTAATGATTAAAAAAAGTATTTGACAAGATCAATTATAAAAAAGTTATTAAGTAATTATTTGCATCTAAAAAGTTGACTTTTTAAAAAAAATGTTATAGATCCATTGAGTGAATGAATTGTCCATTGAGTTAATACATGAACTACTTACATTCTTTTATACATATTCTCTAGGGTCTATGAATCATTTTGGATACAAATGTATCTATTAATATGTGCATTTAACATAGTGATTTTTGAAGTGATTTCATACTATAAATAGGGTTGTCATTCGTTATTGTAACTTGAAAGTGACACGAAAAAATATTTGAATAAGATGATCTTTAAATTCTACTCATATTACTTATGTTTTACAACAATATGAATTTTTATTTAGATTTTAGAGTTGAGTCACCTTTGACTTTTTTTTTGGATTCCTAAATTTAGTTTTTTTTTTTTTTTTTTTTTTTTTTAAATTTCCACCGAGTGTCCAACATTAGGTATTCACATTGGAGCCCGACTAAATACAGATTAGTGCAAGGAAGTCCTATATTGGGGGATGAAACCAGTGGCAGAGCCGGAGAATTTTTTTTTATCAAGGGCGTCGAAAAATAATCGTGTGTGGCTGTCAAAATAAAAACAAAAAATATTGTGCTATTCGGGCATGAAATTCAAAGCTCCTTCATTCAAATGGACATCCATTACCACTACGCCAAAGGCATAACTTTTATTAAGGATGTTCAATTTTAAATATATATCCTTTAAATGTAGAATTTAACACACACACGCGCAGACTCACAATATAATTTTGCAACGAAAGGTACTAAAACCTAAACCTGAAAACCCATCGCATCCTCATTTTTTTTTTCTATCTCTAGTGTCTCACTCTAAAAATTGTGCTAAAAAATAGCCACTAACGGCTATAATTTCATCTCCTACATGCACTGACGAAATGATGCATGAGTTGCCGGCAGAGCTCCGCAGGCCACCGAATGAATCTCAAAAGCGGAGCCTGAATGATAGCAACAAAATCCATCCATCCACTCGCTCTGATTCATCCCACAACTCCACGAATTTGCAAAATACAGACGCGATCGATACTGCAATTTCGGTCAAAGAGTTAGAAGGCACGCAAAATATTATTTCCCTTAAAGTTAGTGTTTTGAATCAAGGAAAGTGATTGGTAATATGTAATCTCCTAGTCTCGATCTATATCATACCAAAAATTCAGTTGATCTCATCGTTCCAATCGACAGTAACCGAGAGGAGATTCGAGTCGCGAATGAATCGCCAGAGCTGCGCCGTCAAATTTGAGTTACCTTGAGTCAAAATCGTTTAGATTCAACTACTAGGATTACTCCCGTTAAAAGGAGGTACACCTCACAGAAATTTCAAGCAAGATGGATGAGGCATTCATCGGAAGGATAGATTTCAGCGAAATTCGAGCACAGCTCGCCGAAGGTAAAGCAGAGTTTGGTATTGGGAATTCTTCTCCAGTGGATATCCACTTAATTGAGATATCAAGTAACTTAGATGGAGGAGTCAACACTAACAAGAATTCTGATCAATTTATTGACACTCTGATGAACTCGAGTAAAAGAACAAGTCGCGGTATGCAGAACATTGAGAGGGATAATGCATCCCAGTTCCACAAGCTAACATTAAAGTGCAAGTAGGAGTAAATGGAAAAGATGCACCACCAATGCCACTGATGTAGGGTGAACAATCAATGCAAGATCACAATGTGAACAAACAACATGGCAACAATCAAGTTTTAAAGAGACATGCTACTGAAAATAATTCTGAAGAGGATCAATCTTCAAACTTTTCTTTTGGTGCTAGAAGTAATGTAGTGAATGTAATTCCCGCTCCTTTTCTTGGTACACGGCAGGATATAACTACACATGACAAGTCTGGGAAAGTTAATCAAGATCAACAAGAAGGGATGGACACAAAGTTCAGCAATCTCAACGTAAGTCACTACAACCAACAAGGAAACTCAATTCGTAATAATATGTCTCAAACTAATTATACCAACACTGACACTCATATACACACAAGTGTAAATGATCAAATCAATAGTGATAATAACTTACTGAAACATGTAGTAATCAGGAACATAAAGGAAAGGTTTATCAAAATAAACTGAACAATGACACCAACCAAGGTAGATTACCTGATGTACCTTAACAAATCAATGAAAGAGCCAAAATGGATTATCATCACAACTTTACTAGAATCTACAATAACTATGCCAGGTATGGCCCTAAAATAATAGGATTAACACTGATCAAGACAACAATACTCCCGCTCAGGCTAATGTGAAACAACAAAACAATCAACAACACACAGGCTTCCAAAAATGCAAAGTAGGACACTGTCCTTGAGCCAATACCCTTTATTATAGTACAATCCTTTGTTGCTCGATTAAGGTATAATCAAGCCAAGAATGAGACCCCTATTGTATTAGATAGTCCAATATTCACCGTTAGACAAGGGCTGCCTACAATATTTCTAGAAGAGGATGATTATATGATCAAATTGGTTGAAACCTGCAAATACACTTTAGTTGGTAAATTTACTAACACAATGCCAAAGTTGATTTGATTAGGATAAGTTTCATCCTTCAAACCCAACTATATGAGGGGTGAAGATAGCTCATTTTATTACTGAACATGTGTATATTGATCTCCACAATGAGTTTGATTATGTTATGGTTTAGACGAAAAAAGAATGAGCACAGAAGGCCAACTAATAAGAATCCAAGCTTGGACCCAGTCTTCAAAATAGAGGAAGAAACTTCTATAGTACCTACTTGGGTAGCATTACCTGAACTTCCATTGCATTGCTATAACAAGGTTTTCTTAACGAATATATTGAGATCCATTGGCAAGGTATTGTATCTTGATTCCCCTTCCTCACAAAACACTAGAGGAAGCACAAAAAGGGTGAAAAAATTCAGATTGATCTTACTAAGGAAAGACCTCCATATGTTTGGGTGGGATTTAAAAATTCAAACCCCAACAAAAGGAGGTCGCAAAAAGTTCAATATAAAGAAATCGCTGACTACTGTATGTACTGTAAGTACCAAGGGCATATGGATAATGTTGTAACATCAAAAGAAGATATGAGGATTTTAAATGGTGAAAAGAAATGGAAGTTAAATAAAGAACAAGAATAAGGGTGAATAAGAGAAAGGTGGCAATAGAAGCTTACAGATTTATGACAATGTTACATCTGAGGCAACTACAAGTTCTCATGATCATCAGCAACTAGTTCAGGAGAAGGAAAACAAATCAAATGAAACTTAATGAGAAACTCAAGGAATGAAGCATATTATAAACAACTGCTAACCATTTGCAGAATCATCAAGAGAAGGAAACAACAGACCAAGAAGAACAATGGTAGATACAAAAAATAATATAAAATAGGAATCAGGAACAACCTAATCCTAAGGCTGCATGGAGGCCTATATCACCCCAACACAAAGGAACCAATGGAAACTAGCAACAGATAACAGCATACTCAGGTATGATTTTTACATTTCCTACTCACAAAAATTATATGGATTTAGATGTGCTAAAAAATAGGACAAAGACAAAGCTGAAGAGGGAAATAATATCAAAGTATCAGATCAAGGAGGTCATTCAATACAAGAGTCAGATAATGACTCAACTTTATTAAACTTTCACAATAAACTAAATATGCAAAGGAAATAGGTTGCAACTAAAAAGAAACAACATATTAGGTATTGACTCAAGAATTCCAATACCTCATCCCCCTCATATTAATTATGTAGAGAATGTTGTGTTTGCTAATGAAGTTGAAGAGGTATGGATGGGGGTGTCAGGAGAAGCCTACTAACTTGCCGAAAGGGGTATCCAAAGGGGGATGGGGGATTCGACTCATGTTATGAATGAGGTTGAACACAATAACCCTAGGATTCACTCTAGAGCCCCTGCTACCACTTTGTAAAGGCATTTCAATCAGAATTCTCAGAAAAATAAGAACCAAATATAAGGCGATAATAGTAGTCAAATTCAGAGAGAATTAGAGCTGCAGGTTACTGAAACTAATGAGGGTTTGCAAAATCAAAAATCTGGTAACATTTTCACAAGTTATGATATTGTCTCAAAAAAAACATTCTACAAAAGGTAATGAGGTTACAAGTACCCTAAGTAACAAGCAGAAAATTGAGGGTAATAATAATAAGCCAAGGTAATCATATCAAAAATCCAGCAAAGATCCTGCTGGGAAAACAAATAACAAATCTCAGGGTAGATAAAGCAAAAAAAAAAAAGAGATACTATTAAGAGGAGACAAGAAAATAAACTGAAAAACAAGATCACATTGATCAAGGTAAGGATATTGGTAATGATCGAAAATAACAACAAAATACTGAAAAGAGCAATCAATATTCAGATTATGATGTAATAAATTCAGAAGATGAGTTTGATGTGGATACTCAGTCCATCAATGAAAATGAGGGTGATGAGGAAGGGGAAGAAGCCTCTACACAATTGATTAAGGCCTTTGGTTTTACTTTTCCAAGTGAATACCATGCATAATTTTAAGAATTGGGAAATCAATAGGGCTTATCTAAAAAAGGTAGAAAATAAGTTAGAAAACATCCTAAACCAGTCTCAGTAAGTACATATGCTAATTCAAGAAGACCTACTACAAGGTCCAAAAGCAAAGGATTTTGATTATTAATACAATATGTTGAAATGCTAGGAGTATCAACACCCAAGTTTCTATGGAAAGACCCAAACTCTTAAGAAAATGCATAATATCTCCATGATAGCTATTATTGAACCTTTTCCAGACAATTCCCAAATCAATAAATACAAGTTATTACGAATTATGAACAATCCTACTTGTAATCACAATGGTAAATTTTTTTGGCTTTTTTGGATCAAGGATGTGGAATGTGATATTTTGAAAGGACATGACCAACATATCACTTGTTCTGTAAAGCATGTGGAGCATAATGAGAATTTTATGGATTCTTGCGTATATGCCAAATGCAAAGATCATTTGAGAAGACCCCTTTTGGACAAACTTTTTCACTTTTCTAATGTGGACATTCCTTGGTGTACCATAGGCGTTTTCAATGTTATTGCGTCTACTGAAGAAAAAAATGGAGGTCTGTCCTATACTATGAACAAAAGTCTTGATTTCATCAACATTATTGAGGCTTGTGGACTAATGGATATTGGGTATAATGGACAATATTTTACTTAGGTGTAATTAGAGAGCAAAAGAAGCAAGGTTGTGGAAAAGATTGGATAGAGCTATGATCAATGATATATGGTTGGAGCTAATGCCACAAACTACTATAAAGTAATTTTCCCTCTGTAGGTTCGAAAAATCAAATACTTTAAGTTCCTGTACTATTGGACTAAAAAAGAAAAATTCTTAGACATTGTTAAGGATTGGTGGCAAAATGAAATTTCTAGTGTTCGTATGTGAAGATTCCTATCAGAAACTGAAAAGATTGGCTTCCACTTTGAGTATATGGTCTAGGAATGAATATGACAATATATTCTCTAGGGTTCTTAATTTTGAGGAACATGTCAGAAATGCTGAAGAAAATGTTAATATTCACAACGCTGAAGAAACTAGAGCCAAACTTCATCTTATTAATGCTCAATATATCAAATACCTCATATTGAAAGCATCAATTCTAAAACAAAAAACACAACTCCAATGGTTCAAAGAAGAGGATACTAATTCCAAGTATTTCCATTCTATTATAAGAGGCGAGAGGATGAAACTTTTCATCCATAAAATTTGTACTGGTGATGATGTTTGGGTACATGGGGATGAAAATATTGCTAAAGAAACTTGTGACTACTTTTAAAACATCCTTACAGGCCATGATGACAGGATCAATGAAGACATTCTAAATTGTATTCCTAGAATGGTTACACCTAAACATAATCAAACTCTTCAACAAATGCGTAGTTTAGAGGATCTGACTCTCTATGAATCCTAATGCTACAACCGGACTGATGGCTTTGGGGGAAAATTCTATCAATTTTGCTCGGAGGTTATTAAAGAAGATGTATCGAATGTTATCCAGTACTTTTATGGACACACCATGCCTAAGTTCATTCCTCATGCATATTTGGTATTATTTCCTAAGGTTGAGAATCCTAACAAATTCAATGAGTTTAGGCCCATCAGTTTGAGTAATTTTCTAACAAGATTATTTCCAAATTTTTTAGTCTCAGATTTACTCCTATTCTTCCTCAATTTATTTATAAGAATCAATATAGATTTGTTAGAGGGAGAAACATCTCAGATAACATCATACTTGCACAAGAAATTACTCATGGTATCAAGAAACCCAATGAAGGTGATAATGTGGCAATTAAAGTAGATATGTCCAAAGCATATGATAGAGTGTCTTAGTCATACACTAGTTTAGTTTTGAGAAGAATGGGTTTTGGAGAAATTTTTATTGATTTGATTTGGAGGATCATGATAAATTATTGGTACTCTGTAATTATAAATGGTACTAGACATACTTTTTTTACTCCTCTAAAGGACTCAAGCAAGGAGATCCTTTATCCCCCTCCCTATTTATTTTAAGGCTGAGATGTTATCTAGGATGTTGAACATGCTATACCAAAATTAGAGATACAAGAATTTCCAAATGGAGATTAGAGGTCATCAAATCAACCATCATAGCTTTGCAGATATCATCATATTTTCCTGTACTACCAGAGATACCCTTCAGTTAATTATGATTATGAGACAATTTTTGACCAGCATATTAATAAGGACAAAAGTCACTCCATGATACCTGAAAACGCCCCTTCTGTTATCATTGAATTGATTAGGGAGATCACTGGTTTCACTCAGAATAGTAGTCCAATTATTTATCATGGATGTCCTCTATACATCGAAGGACAAAGAATTACTTACTACTCTGATTTAGTGGTAAAAATGTCCAAAAAAATATTGGATGGCAATCTAAGATGCTAAGCTTTATAGGTAAGGTCACTATGGTAAAACATGTTCCACAATCAATCCCTATTCATACAATGTCAGTTACTTCTCCTAAGGCTATCATCACATGCATCAAGAGAGTTGTTGCAGATATCTTTTGGGGATGGGATAAGAAGAAGAAGTATCACTGGACATCTTGGGACACTCTAAGTCTGCCTTATGATGAAGGAGGTATTGGAGTAATACATCTTGAAGATATCTGTACTTCACTATAATTGAAACAGTGGTGGACTTTAAGAGCCAAAAATACTTTGTGAGATTAATTTTTGAAAACAAAATATTGCCAAAGACCTCATCGTGTGGCCAAGAAATTTGATATTGGACAGTCATTGATTTGGATCAATATAATGAAAAACAAAGGTACTACTAAAGATCAAATCACTTGGGAAAATCAATTTTGGAAATATCTCCTTTTGGTGGGATGATAGGTTAGGGAATGCTATTATAGCTTCTCAATGCCAGTCATATTACAAGTCTGAACAATACCACAGTTTCTCAGTTCTTAATAGATGGGCATTCAAATGAATCCTTAGTGAGACAATAGGTTTCTCCTCTTATTGTTCCTAAGATGTTGAATACTAACATTCTTCTCCAAGAGGGCATTCCTGAAAAACCTTTCCGGAAACTTAATAACAGTGGTGTTTATCTTGTACCTCAGCATGGAATCATATTAGACAGAAGAAAAACAAGAGTATTACCAGTAAGAGCATTTGGCACAAACACATCCCTTAAAGATTTGTTTTCTTGCTTGGAGGGCACTAAGAAACAAGTTACCAACCAATGATAAGATCACTAGTTTTGGAATGGAACCTGCTCCCTGTTCTTGATGTTACAGACCTGGAGAGGATACTATTGAACATTTTTTTTATATCACGTAACTTTAGCAACATTTTTTGTAATTTTTTCTTTGCAGCTATGAGTGTTCAACATGTTCACATTCCTCTCAATTCTTTTCTGATAAGATGGTGGAGACATGAATATAAAAATAAAGTGCAAAAATTGATCATCCAGCTCCTCCCATTGATTATCTTATGGAACCTCTATAAAAATAGATGTGCAGCAAAATATGGTACCAAGCAGACCAATAAAACTAGGGTTAAATTCTTAATCCTTAAGGATACTATTTACCTATTTAGGAAAGTCTACCCCTTACATCTAATGGATTTTCACATGGAATGACCTATTTAGGATAGTGGAGAATGGCAGACATGAAACTATGGTTAAAATTGTGATTTGGGAAAAGCCTAGTCAACCTTTCCTAAAGCTTAATACAAATGGTTACATCTAATGGATTTTCACATGGAATGACCTATTTAGGATAGTGGAGAATGGCGGACATGAAACTATGGTTAAAATTGTGATTTGGGAAAAGCCTAGTCAACCTTTCCTAAAGCTTAATACAAATGGTTGTGCTCTTAACAAACCAGGGAAGATTGGAGGAGGGGGAATTCTGAGAGATCATCAAGGCAACATGATTTATGCTTTCAGTATCCCCCTTGGTTTTGGTTCAAATAATTTAGCAGACATTACCAGACAACACTATACTCACCATCAGCTTCTTACAGTAGCTAAAGGGAGTTACATGCTAGAAAAGATGAGAGTATCAAACTTTAGAAGGAAGAAAATGAAGAGAACCAAACACTCCCTTTTCAAGTTTTAGAGTCTTAACATTCCACAAGTAGTTTGAAATTTCATGTTATGACTCTTGTTGCTTCATATGTTAATAACAATATTTATCTTGTGCCTATTGTATCCTCTTAGATTGTTATTGTTCCTCCCTTTTGTCTCATTAGGAGACAATCAGGAGGTCTCACAGGACTACCAAACCTCCTATATGGATGCAAGACTCTGTAGCTCCGATCCCTCTGAGAGTCATACCTCTTGTCAGTTTCCTATCTCCAACTATGTCACCTATGATAGTTTATCCAAATCCTATAGTAGTGTTCTTGTTACATATTCAACTATTTTAGAGCCTACTGGGTACTATGAGGCAGTGAATAATCCTCTTTGGATTGATGTTATGAAATTAGAAAATGGTGCACCGAAAGATAATCATACATGAACTTTAGTAGATCTTCCTCCTGGCAAATTTTCTATCGGGTGTAAATGGGTGTTCAAGATCAAACATAATGCCAATGGTTAAGTTTAAAGGTATAAGGTTGTACTGGTTTCAAAGGGTTTTAATTTAGTCAAAAGGAGGGGATAGATTATACTAAAATCTTCTCTCATGTGGCTAAAATGGTGACCATAAAATTCGTGGTTGCAATGGTTGCTACTAAATATGGCCCATTTTTCAGATGGATTTTCACAATGCTTTCCTACTAGGTGATCTCGTTAAAGAGGTTTATATTTGGTAGTCATAGGGGGATTGGTAAAGTTTGCAGGCTCAATAAGTCTTTGTATGGTCTAAAGCAGGCACATAGACAATGGAGTAGAATCATACTGAAGCTGTAATACAACTTGGCTATTTTAATCAAAGTCATTTTGATTATTCCTTGTTCACTAAAAGGAGAAGCTCTCATATTGTTGTAGTTTTAGTCTATGTGGATGATTTACTTGTCAGTGAAAGTAGTTCAAAGTTGATACTATAGACTAGAAATTATCTGAAGCTGAAATTCAAAATAAAAGATTTGGGACAACTGAAGTTCTTCTTAGGCATTGAATTTTCCAGATAACAGCAAGATATACACATGAGCTAGAAGAAGTATGCCCTAGAACTAATTGTTGAGATGGGACTTGGTGGAGCTAAGCTAGCTAGCACACCTACAGAATCTAATATCAACCTTACCTATGTAGAATTTGATGCTCGTGTGAAGAGTCCAACAACAGAAGATATGATAGAATTCTGGATGATGCATGTCCATATCAAAGGTTAGTTGGAATATTACTTTATCTAACAATGAGAAGAGTTGACATAGCATATGCAGTATAAGGGTTAAGTCAATTTATGCATAAATTAAAACAGTCACACATAGAGACAACCTTGAGGGTGGTAAGGTATATTAAGGCTGAACTAGGGCTTGATCTGGTAATGCCCTCAAAAGAGATAGACAAGTTGATGATTATTGTGACTTTGATTGGGGAGGATGTATTGAGTCTAGAAGATCTGTCACACTGGATATATAATGCTTGGTAAAGCCTTTGGTGTTTTGGAAATCAAAGAAACAAAACACTATGGCTAGAAGTTCTGCAGAAGTTGAGTTCTGGTCCATAGCTTCTTAGGTAACTTGGTTAGAAGAATTGTATAAAGAATTGGGAGTCAAAATCACACGAGTACAACTATTTTGTGATAGTAAGGCCACTATTAAAATTGTAGCTAATCCAATTTTCCACGAAAGAACTAAACATATTGACATAAACTGTCACTTTGTAAGGAGAAGATAATGCAGAATTTAGTTTAAATGCATCATGTGTCCACAAAAGGAGAAACTAGATGACTTATTGCTGGGTTTAGCAAGTGTGAATGGGAAAAGAAAAGAGAGAATATGAAAAGTGAGGGAACTATTTTGGAGGAAAAATAAAAAGTCATTTGCAAAGTGCAAATGAAAAGTCATTTCTCCCATATCGGCAAAAGAAAGGGAAATTGTTGTCCTTATATAATGAAACAATTCCATTACTTCTTAAAGAGCTAAGAAGAAGATGCCCCCTCACGCCGTCGTCGTCGCTCGCTCGACTTCGAATTTGGATTTGGATTCCAAAAAGTTGTTACTCTTTCCAAAAAGTTGTTACTTTTCGAAAAACCGTTATTTTCCTAACAGATACATTTTTCTGAAAAGTTGTTATTTTTTCCAAAAGACACAACTTGCTCGATAAAATGGGTCTGAACATATTTATCTGAACAGACACTTTTCTTGCTGAAAATGGATATAAAAATTCAATTTTTGTTTTTTTAAATACTGAAATTTTTTCCTGTTCTGCACATATTTTTCTCTCAAATAAATCAAAGTGTCGATCGACTGAGTCTATGTGACTTGTTGTTGTTCTGAAGTTCGCTGAAGTTAAAGAAATTTGAGGTAGCGCTATTTCTTTAACAGGATTAATCTGTTTTATCTTGGGAGAAATAATCCATAACCTGGGTACAGTGAGGGGATTATATTTCTTAAGGACACACAATATTTTCTGTGGACTCGAATTACTTCTTGTATTTTATTTATTTTCTGTTTTATCTTATTCTGTTTATGTCGTTTTAGGCTAACCTTATAATACAGGTTGAATAACAATCTTAAGAAATTTAATAAGTTTCCGTATTTGAGGTTTCTGGAGATTAAAACCTTTATGGTTTTCTACTCTACTTGAATTTTTAAAATTCATTCGATTAATGATTAAAAGAACATAAAACTTTATCGTTAAATCAGAAACAATCTGTGTAAAGATTTGTTCTTTACTGTTAGTATTTGAAATACTTAAGTTATCTGCCATTTGTGACAGAAAAAAGAAAAATGACTAATTCAAGTCAAACAAATGCTGGAACAGTAAGTGATGCAACAACATCGGTTGCACATAATCGTTCAAATGCTGCCTTAGTGCCGGCTGAGAAACCTACAAAGTTTTCTGGAGTTGACTTTAAGAGATGGCAGCAAAAGATGTTCTTCTATTTCACTGTGTTGGGTCTGCATAAGTTCATTAATAAGAATGTTCTTGTTATGTCGGATGAAACTCCGCCTGATGAACGATTCTTGGTAATAGAAGCATGGACACACTCAGATTTTTTATGTAAAAATTATATTCTGAGTGGCCTGGAAGATGATCTGTACAATTGTACAGCAATGTCAAAACCTCAAAAGAACACTGGGATGCTTTAGAAAAGAAGTAAAAAACAGAAGATGCCGGAATGAAGAAATTCATTGTGGCAAAATTTCTGGACTATAAGATGATAGAAAGTAAGACCGTCGTCACCCAAGTTCAAGAACTGCAGGTCATAATCCATGATCTTCTTGCTGAAGGTATAAATTTATTTAATGCTCATAGAAATATTAAGTTTTTCCTCAATACTCACATAATCTTTAATGTAGGATTGATTGTGAATGATGCCTTTCAAGTGGCTGCAATTATTGAAAAGTTACCTCCATTATGGAAGGACTTCAAAAACTACTTGAAACATAAACGCAAGGAGATGATTGTTGAAGATCTCATAGTAAGGTTGAGAATCGAAGAGGATAATGAGGCTGCAGAAAAGAGGTCACGTGGTAATTCAACAATATCTGGAGTAAATTTTGTTGAAGAAGATCCCACAAAATTAAAGAAAAGAAAGAAAGCATCTGATCCAAAAAGCAATCATCCAGAAGAAATTCAATGGAACTGCTTCAACTGTGGTAAACATGGTCATAGGGCTACTGAATGTTGGGGTTCTAACAAGTACAAGAAAAAGAAGGATCAAACAAACTTGGCTGAATCCAAAGGAGAAGTGGACGATCTCTGTGCAATGCTTTCAGAATGTAACTTGGTTGGAAATCCAAGAGAATGCTGGATAGATTCTGGTGCCTCATTCCATGTTTGTGCCAACATAGAATTATTTTCATCATATACTCCAGCACCTACAAATGAGAAGTTGTTTATGGCAAACTCCGTTGTTGCAAAGGTGGAAGGAACTGGCAAAGTCCTATTAAAGATGATATCAGACAAGGATGTGACTTTAAATAGGGTTTAATATGTTCCAGAATTGAGAAAGAATTTAGTTTCAATTCCATTTCTGGCTAAGAATGGATTCAAATGTCTATTTGTTTTTGATAAAGTAGTAATAAGCAAGAATGATATGTATATAGGAAAAGGCTACCTTAGTGATGACCTTTTCAAACTCAATGTAATTGTAGTTGATATGAATAAATATTTTGCTTCTTCTTACTTGCTTGAGTCTAAATGTTTATGACATGAACGTTTGGGACACATTAATAACAAAACCTTGCAAAAGCTGATTAACTTAGATATTTTGCCAAAATTTGAGTGCAATAAATCAAAATGTCAAATTTGCATTGCATCTAAGTATGTTAAGCATCCTTATAAATCTGTTGAAAGGAATTCAAATCCTTTAGAATTGATTCACACTGATATTTGTGACATGAAGTCAACACCATCACGTGGTGGGAAAAAATATTTTATTAACTTTTATTGACGAGACGATTACACTAGATATTGTTATGTTTATTTGCTAAATGGTAAGGATGAAGCAATAGATGCATTTAGGAAATATAAAACTGAAGCTGAAAATCAGTTAGATAAAAAGATCAAAATGATCAGAAGTGATAGAGGTGGAGAATATGAATATCCATTTGCAGAAATATGTTTAGAAAATGGAATAATCCATCAAACTACTGCTCCCTACACTCCTCAGCCTAATGGAATTGCAGAAAAAAATCGAACTTTAAAAGAAATGATGAATGCATTACTTATAAGTTCAGGTTTACCACAAAACTTGTGAGGGGAAGCTATCCTTACAGCAAATCAAATACTTAACAGAGTGCCTCACTCAAAGACAAATGTAATTCCATATGAGAAATGGAAAGGTAGAAAACCCAACTTGAAATATTTCAAAGTGTGGGGGTGTCTACCCAAAGTCCAAGTTCCTATACGTAAGAGGATAAAAATAGGGCCTAAGACTGTGGATTGTGTATTCATTTAAGGCATGTCAATTTTTGGTTCATAAGTTCGAACATCCGGATATTTATGATAATATAGTAATGGAATCAGATAGTGCTGAAGTTTTTGAACATATCTATCCGTATAAAACTAGACTTGAGTCATCTAGTGGGGGGTCTAAACAACCCAGAGAAGAAACAAAAGCGAATGAACCCAATGAAGAAAATCCAAGACGCAGTAAATGTCAAAGGACATCTACTTCATTTGGATCTGATTTTGTAACATTTCTTCTTGAAAGTGACCCTCAAACATTCAAGGAAGCAATGTTGTCTAGCGACTCAACCTGTTGGAAGGAGGCTGTTAATAGTGAAATTGAGTCAATCTTAAGCAATCATACTTGGGATTTGGTTGATCTTCCTCCAGGGAACAAACCCTTGGGTTCAAAATGGATCTTTAAAAGGAAGATGAAAGATGATGGAACTATTGACAAATATAAAGCAAGACTTGTTGTCAAAGGTTTTAGACAAAAATAAGGTCTTGATTATTTTGACACATACTCTCCAGTGACTAGGATTACATCAATACGGATGTTAATTGCACTAGCTGCAATATACGGTCTTGAAATTCATCAAATGGATGTGAAAACAACCTTCTTAAATGGAGAGTTGGAAGAAGAAATTTACATACAACAACCTGAGGGTTTTGTAGTTCCTGGTAAAGAAAAGAAAGTGTGCAAACTTATTAAGTCACTTTATGGACTTAAACAAGCACCAAAACAATGGCATGCAAAGTTTGATCAAACCATGTTGTCAAATGGATTTAAGATCAATGAATGTGATAAATGTGTTTACATTAAAGATACTCCAAATCAGGAAGTCATTTTATGCCTATATGTAGATGACATGCTTATAATGAGCAAAGACATTGCTAATATAAAAGCTACAAAACGTATGCTCGCTAGTAAGTTTGATATGAAAGATTTAGGAGTTGCTGATGTGATATTAGGAATTAAAATTCTTAAAACTCCTAACGGTCTAGCATTATCTCAAACTCATTATATTCAAAAGATACTTGAAAAATTCAAATTTTTAAATTTTAAAAGGGAAAAGACTCCAATTGATATAAATCTTCATCTTGCAAAGAATAAAGGTGAAAGTCAGTCTCAAATGGACTATGCTAGCGTATTGGGAAGCTTAATGTATGTCATGAATTGTACATGAACAGACATAGCTTGTGCTATCAGTAAACTAATTCGATACACAAGTAATCCTAATCAAAGTCATTGGTTGGCAATGAAGAGAGTTTTGGGATACTTAGATGACACTCAAAACTATGCTTTTTATTAAAACAAATATATAGCCGTTCTTGAAGGATATAGTGATGCAAATTAGATTACTGGGTCAACTAAAACAAAATCCACAAGTGGATACGTTTTTACTATTGGTGGAGGAGCAATATCTTGGAAATCATCCAAACAAACATGTATAGCTCGCTCAACAATGGAGTCTGAATTCATTGCTTTAGACAAGGCAGGTGAAAAAGCTGAATGGCTCCAGAATTTATTAGAAGATATTCCATTTTGTCCCAAATCAATGGCCCCTATATGCATACACTGTGATAGTCAAGCTGCAATAGGAAGGGCTGGAAGCATTATGTATAACGGCAAGTATCGTCACATAAGACGAAGACATAACTCTGTGAGACAACTACTCTCTAGTGGAATTATCACAATTGACTATGTGAAGTCAAAAGATAATGTGTCGGATCCACTTACAAAAGGCCTAACTAGAGAGGAAGTTGAGAAATCATCGACGAGAATGAGACTATGACCGAGAACAAGTCATCTTGGCGATAACTCTACCTAGAAGACTGGAGATCCCGAGATCTAGGTTCAAGGACATAAAACAAAGTCATTGATGACGGTTCAACATTGTCAAGAAAAAATTATTATTTTATGGTCCATTCTCATAATGAGACAATGTTTAGTAACCAGGATAAAGACATAAGGACTTTTTAATGGTTTCTAAGTTTGATACAGGGAATATCAAATGGTGTATCTATGGGATAACACATTTAGAAATCACCTATGTAAGTGTGAAGTGTAAGCCACTTCAAGGAGAATCCGGTAAGGCCAGTTCTATAAGCACTTACTATCCAAGATGTGTTCATGGCTGAAATGAACAAAACAATGAGAACTAAGAACAGTTCAAGGGTTGATTGTGTGACATATGTTGTCTAGGTATACACCAAAGCTCGACGATTCAAAGATATCAAATCTATTTTGACCGAGTATATCCGATATATGTTCACTACAGAAATTTTAAAGGGAAACCTACTTATCCAGATGCGATTAACCTTTACCGACAAGACACATAAGTTTTTTCATACATATGTTTTAACAATAGCCTTCCTCATTCATGTGGGGGATTGTTGGATTTAGCAGGTGTGAATGGGAAAAGAAAAGAGAGAATATGAAAAGTGAGGGAACTATTTTGGAGGGAAAATGAAAAGTCATTTGCAAAGTGCAAATGAAAAGTCATTTCTCCCATATCGGCAAAAGAAAGGAAAATTGTTGTCCTTATATAAGGAAACAATTCCATTACTTCTTAAAGAGCTAAGAAGATGATGCCCCCTCGCGCCGTCGTCGTCATCGCTCGCTCGACTTCGGATTTGGATTTGGATTTGGCAAATGATGTGATTGCTTGATAAATTTTTGGATAAAATTTATTTAATCAATTTTTGTTAAATCAAATAAATCCTGTTAATATTATCTCTTATAAGTTTGCGGGTAACGGTAACGTAACATTTTGAAAAGTTGTTACTCTTTCGGAAAAGTCGTTACTTTCCGAAAAGCCGTATTTTCCTAATAGACACATTTTTCCGAAAAGTTATTATTTTTTCCAAAAGACACAACTTTATGGATAAAACGGGTCTGAACAGACACGTTTCTTGCTGAAAATGACTATAAAAGGAAGTCAATTTTTCATTTTTTCAAATAGTGAAAATTTTTCCTTCTCTGCATATTTTTTTCTCTCAAATAAATCAAAGTGTTGATCGACTGAGTCTGTGTGACTTGTTCCTGTTCTGAAGTTCGCTGAAGTTAAAGAAATTTGAGGTACCGCTATTTCTTTAACAGGATTAATCCGTTTTATCTTGGGAGAAATTAATCCATAACCTCGGGTACGATGAGGGAATTAAATTTCTTAAGGACACACAGTAGTTTCTGTGGATTCGGATTACTTCTTGTATTTTATTTATTTTCTGTGTCATCTTATTTTGTTTCTGTCGTTTTAGGCTGACCTTATAATATAGGTTGAATACACTTACTTACCAAGTGCCTAGGAATGCTACCACATGATTACTTAATGACCAAGCTAGGATTGAAGAATCTCTCCCAACCGGAGGGGTGTGAGATATACTAATGACAAATGTGTGCTAGCTGTCCAAGTTAAGCTTAATTAAACTATGTAACAAACTAGTGAAAAGTTAGTTGTAGATTATAAGAGTCGGTTAAACCTGAGTAAGTCACTGTATAAATACATGTGTATAAGCATTGCTCATGTTAGATGTTTTGAATGATAATGAGAATCTTTCTTTAATTTTTCTCCCATGTATCTTCATTGTTTCACTTCTAACTTTCATGTACATGTTATGCATGGGTTGTATTGCTAATTGGTCAATATTTAAAAAATATCTATACAAATTAACCAGTATGGACACATACACTTAAGTCAAATGAAGGAACCAAACAATAATGTAACTAAATTAGTCATGGATCATTGAGGGGGAAATATTTTCTAAGATCAAAAACTCTTTTAACAAATATACATAGCTTTTCTTCTCTCTCCCAAAATATTGGGGAAATATATTTATTATAATGTGAGTTATGGTTATCTAACTCATAATACCATATTGCTTTCTTTTAATAGTATGAAGTGCGTTTCAAGCTGGCATATTCGTCCATGATACCCTACTATTAGTGGAAACAAATCTAGTTACACAAATTAATTAAATATCTTATATTTATAATCCAAAAGTAAACAATATAAGTAAAGTGGGGTATCCACTTTGGCTAAATTTTAGAACCAATCTTCTCTTAGGTTGCACCTAGAAACGTCTACGCAGTAAAATTAAAAGATTGTATATTTGGCTCAAAAGATGAGTTGCTTTTATTGAGTGGCACCTCTTTATCCATCCTTAGATAATTACTTTGTGATTGTAGACGCATAACGTGAGATCATCGAGTGCAATCGATACTCCATTTGTTTCTATTTATTTGTTAAATATGTTTTAATTTAATTTCTCTTTTTATTTATTATTTTTGACAAATCATGAAAAGTTAGTTTTTTCTTCTATTATATCTTCAACTTATGAAAAATGTACTGAGCAAATATGTATAAGATTTTATCAATTAATAGGGGTAAAGTGATAATGTCACTATATCAATAATTGTTTTCTTATTAAGTATGTCAAGTCAAATTTAACAAGTTAAAAGAAACGCATCAGATACATGAGTTTGTAGTATCACATGCCTATAATATGTATAATTTCTTTCATCTCAATTTGTGCGATATTGTTCGTTCGACTTTCGAGAGTCAAACACAATTTAAGTTTGACAGTGAAGTTTGAGCGTAGAAAATTTAATTTTTTTAAAAATAAATTTATATATTTGGAAATTACATAATAAATATTATATGTCGCAATTAATAATTCAAAAAATACTTAAAAGATGTATGAAAAAATTATTATCAAAGGTATATTATTTGAATCTCAAAATTCAAAAAATGACATATAAATTGAAACGTAAGGAGTACTTTTTTGTTTCAATTTTTATGATACACATGATTTGAACAACCAATCAATTTTTAAGAATCACTTTTGGATATATTGAGTTGTTGATTATTGTGATTTATAGTAATTTTTACGTAATTTTAAAATAATATATATTATTCTTTATGTCCAATTTATGTGATACCAATATAATTCAAGAATCGATCAAATTTTGTTATGTCGTCTAAAATTTTAAATTGTTGATTATTGTCATTTAAAGTACTTTCTACGTCATTTCAAAATAATGGATGTTACTTTGTTTGACTCAATTCATGTAGTATTGATAGAATTTCTAACGTCAATCAATTATTTTAATGTCTTTTAAATATTTTGAGTTGTCAATTATTGTGATTTAAATACTTTTTATATCATTTTT
Source organism: Solanum peruvianum (assembly GCA_027705065.1). Lineage (NCBI taxonomy): Eukaryota > Viridiplantae > Streptophyta > Magnoliopsida > Solanales > Solanaceae > Solanum > Solanum peruvianum. Next base: position 10,255,331 of record JAKWJD010001759.1, read on the forward strand.
GAATAGTATATTTTATTTTCTATGCTCTATTTATGTGATACTGATAGATTTTTGAGAATCTTTTAAATTTTAAAGTTGTTTATTATTGTGATATATATAATACGTTTTATGTTATTTCAAATAACATATGTTACTTCTTCTATCCCAATTTATCTGATACCGATAGAATTTCAAGAGTCAATCAAATTTTTAGTTGTTTTTAAATATTTTAAATTGCTAATTACTGTAATTTAAAATGCTTTATGCATTTAAAAAAAATATATATAACAAATTAAAAGCAACATAATTAAATTAAAATAAAAAACAACTGTTTTACCTGAAATGACCAGAATAGCCTTTAAACAACAAATTAGCATGACAATTGCCAACTGCTTCCCAAGCAGCTTCTATATATAAAGTAGTTTTTAATTGTAAAAAATCAAATTGTCATGCACTTTACCTTGTATAACATGTTTTCTTTATTTTCCAGATTATCATGTCATATTAGATTTAAAGAGTTACGTATTATTGCAAAAAATTTTACTTTCTTTTGTCCAATATTAGAGGGATATCTTATTAAAATTATTTGTTTTATATTATTTGATCAGTGATGTTTTTATTTTATCCCTATAATTAATTTTGTTTTTGAAAGTTCAAATAATTTCTGAAGATTTAGAATTTTCTTTTTCAAAGCTAATAATTAATATGAACAAAGGACAAAATAGTAAAGTTGATCAATCTATTAATGATTTCTTATTTATAGTGTAAAAAAGTGTTCATTTAATATGAGATGGAGGGAGCAGAGCCGGCGAGAGACGAAACTAGGAATATGATTTTGGAGGTTCTTAATTTTAAGACACTTTTTTTTTCAAATTAAAAAAAATAGAGAAACTTTTGTTGTTAGTAGGTTCAAACTCACAACTCTAACGTGAAATACATTTTCACAGTCCCTTTCTTATTACCAAACCATCAATTAGTTTTGTTCAAATATTCACGAGCTAATATATACATATATTTATTTAATTTTTAATACAAATAAAAACTGTAAAAAAAATATTTTTTTCAAACTTAGAAACCCGCACTTACCTCTGTCCTGCTCACGTTAAAGAAACATATACGACTGTGAGTGCATGCATACATTACTCTTGTCCAAATTACCATAACTTTTTGGTCTCGTACGATTATTGGTGGATTTCATCGAAGACTTTGCATTACAATAATTAACATGTCATTATATGTTTCTTTCGTCCAATAAGTAGCTAGAATAATCCTTTGCTCATCATGTAACAAAGTTAGTGGAATAAACTTTATATTTATTTGGAATTAGCTATATGTATATTTTTTTAATTAGTAAAGTTGATGTGTGTGTATATATATATATATATATATAAATTAAAGGGCATTTTTGTGAGATTTTGCGTGTGAAATCTAGCCACGCGTCCGCTAATCACTTTCATAGAATTTTGTATTCAAGATTATGTTGTTGTTATGTTAGTTCCAAATTCCATACATCAATGATATGTATATATATATTATTAGATAAATATTAAGTATATATTTAGCTAAAAGTATTTGTCATAAAGTAATCATTTAAAATATTTTAATAAAAGATTTAATAGATCATTTAGGTGCTTATGTGTCGTCTACTTATATGATAGATAGTTTTGGTGTATATAGTTTTAGATTATACAAGTAGGATTAAATTATTGATTCTTATAATTATAAAGTTTTAGCTTTATAAGATGAAAAATAGGAAAAATCCACCGATATGTTTATAGCACAAACTTAAATATAATTTATCTTGATTATGTTATTTGTGTTAGTGTATTTTATATGTATTAAATGGAACTAGTAGAGATAGAAGTTTTAAAACTGTTTGACAAAAACCTATTCTCCAAAATTCATATATATATATATATATATATATATATATAATATATATATATAATATATATATATATATATATATATATACACACACACACACACATACACACTTATATTCATATTATAAATATTTTAAATTGTATATGCTAATTATCATTTTGATTTATTAAAGGTTGAAATTCTGAACAATATTTATGAAATGATAACAATATATATTGGTGAAATGATTAGTTAATTAATAGAAATATTCATGTCTCGATATAGAGATTGATCATACGTCTTTTTAAAAGCTTAAAAGTTTGCATTGTGTCAAATCATTCAAGTAAATGTATGAATTCGACACATGAAGTAAGTTAAGCAGTGCTCTAAAGAAAATTAGTAGTGAATTATTTGTCACTAATTTAAGCTATTGATTATAATATGTAGTCTTAATATGAAGAATTACATAAGTGTTTAATGAAAACATCACAATATAGATAAAGTAGACAATTACGAATTAGAGTGAAATGATTTGTAATTTAATATGGTAAGATTAATAACTCAAATCATATTTTCAACTTATTTCCACAATATGGAACCTCGCCAATTAATTTTCTGACCCCTATTGCGCTCATATAATTTAATTAGTATTCAGAATTTTATTTCTTGGAGAAAAAAGAAAAGACACTTGTTTTTGTCTAGGTTATAAACGAAAAAAGGGTTCTTTCTAATGTAAAAGAATAATGAATTTTTTCACCCTACTTGCTCATCCATATATTGAATAGGGCCGATGATTAATTTATAATTACTATAAAAGACAGCAAAGCTGATTTTACACTTATGAACTTGTTTCAAGATTTTGCCTATACTTCGAGAAATATTTTTGAATTAAATTTATCAAGTTTATATTTTATATCTTTTTGAGAATTGTTATTAATTAATTTGTTAATCACAATCTAAACTTAATTAGTTAATCGATCCATTAGTTTGTTAGAGAGCAGTTAGTTAGAAGTCAGTTAATTAGTTAGTAGATATTTTCTGTTTTTTCTTTACAGCTAAAATTCTTGTGTATATATTCTTCAATTAGTAATCAAAGGCATTATCGATTCTCATTCAATACAGTTACAATTTCTTCTAGATTGTTCTGGGTTACAGCAGTTCATTGGAGCTCCACCATTGATATAGAGTTTAATATGGTATCAGAGCAAGGAATCACTCATCTCGTTTGAATCTTCTCGTCGAGTTATCTTGATTTGTAGCGTGAATCGTTATCTCGGTTTGTAGTGTGAAATTCTACTTCATTTTTTCTCTCTCTGTTTGATTCTAGATCTATTCGATCTCCACATCCATGGCTGTTGGTGAGAGTTTGTCCACCTCTGACGGTAGCGCCATTGTTAGCACTAATTCAAGCAGTGCTTTGTATGTGCATCCTTCTGATAGCCCTGAGATGACACTTGTTCCTACCCAATTTGATGGAGCAGGTTATCGCTCCTGGAGAAGAGGAATTATGCGAGCTTTGTTAGTGAAGAATAAACTCGGATTCATCAATGGAAGCTGTGTGAAACCAGCTGCAAATTCACCTCAATCGCATCAATGGAAGAGATGTAATGATATGGTAACATCTTGGATTTTGAGTTCTGTGACGAAGGAAATCTCAGACAGCGTGGGATATGTCAATGATTCCGTAAAGCTTTGGAAGGAGGTAGAAGATCGTTATGTTCAAAAAAATGAAGCTAAGTTGTACCAAATCCAAAAAGAAATCAATGATCTTACACAAGGGATCCTCGATATCACTGGTTACTACACAATAATTAAGAAACTATGGGAAGAACTAAGCAATTTGAACTTGAGAAATGAATGTAATTGTGTATGTGTGTGTGGTGCTAAGGATAAAATGCACAAAGCAGAACAATATCGTTGTTTGGTTCAGTTCCTCATGGGTTTAGATGAGGTATATATAGTAGTGATAGGCAACATTCTTATGATGAATCCGCTCCCTTCAATGGCCCAAGCTTTCTCTCTGTTGATTCAAGAAGAAAAACAAAGGGAATTTCGACCCACTGTTCGACTATCCAATGATCTTCCTTGAATGCAAATGTTGTCACCAACAAAGGAAATCTACCAAGGAATTTCAAAACCAATTATGCTGGAGGCAACAACAATTCAGGAGGTAACAATTTTTATCAAGGCAGAAGTAGTGGAAGAAATGCTTTGATTTGTGATTACTGCAAAAGACCAAGTCATACTAGAGATAGGTGTTATAAGTTACATGGTTACACTAAAAATACTAACAGGCCACCTAACAATAATCAACCTTACAAGCAGAATAATCAAAATTTCAAGGGAATGAGTGTGGTAGCTAATGTGCATGATATTCCTGGCAATGTAATGTCTTCTAATTCTGCTAATGAATCTGCTAATGAAGAAGAACACTCACAGAGTAATTGATGTAATAACCCTAGCATCACAAAGGATCAGTATAGACAACTTATGGATTTGATCCAATATTTCCAGCTTGAGAACACAGGGGAGACCTCCAACACCTCGAATGTCAATGCCAACTCTATGAATTTTGCAGGTATTGTAGTATGTTCCTCTTCCATTGATTTTGACAAACCTACATGCAAATGTTTTGAATCGAGTTCTAACATGTGGATCATAGAGTCAGGGCATCTAACCATATAACTTTCAACAAAAACTGCCTAACCAACATTAAAACCTTACCATATCCTATGCTAATCTCATTACCTAATGAATATAGAGTTGAAGTCACTGAGTTAGGTGATGTATTAGGATCATTTTATATAAAGTGTTGTATGTACCTTCCTTTAAGTACAATCTCATTTCATTCACTCTTCAGGAACATCTATGAAGTCCATAGTTTTGTTCATTAATGCATTGTGTCTATTACAGGCCCCTTTAGTGAAGAGGCCTTGAGTAATTGATAATTGCAAAGATGGTCGCTACTTCCTATGTTCAAGGTGTCTGAAGGCTGCTATAAAAATCACTAATGGTTCAACATGTTGTTGTTTTTCTAGTCTTTCTAACAGTCTTTCTAGTCTTTGTAGCAACACTCGTGATTCTTTACCTATTTCCATTGAGAATAAAATATGTATTCCTAGTAGCTGTCATGTTTCTTTTTCTATTTCTGTTGAGAGTAAAAACAATTGTAAAATACCTCCCATAAATAACATATCTTTCCCTGTTTCTCACAATGTTATCGCCAGTACTTCTTATTCCAGTAATAACAATTTCACGTTTGATAGTGACTCATGTACACCTACAAATGATAGTGTTGACTTGTTGTGGCACAATAGACTTGGTCATGTACCTTTTGTTAAGATGAGAAATATCCCCACTCTTCATGCTAACTTCTCCCCCAAACAACCATTCTTATGTACAATCTGTCCAATGGCTAGGCAAGAGAGATTACCTTTCAAACAAAGTACCAGCCAAACCAATTCCATATTTGAGTTACTACATGTTGATCTTTGGGGACCATGCCATGAATCAACTCATGACAAATATAAATATTTTATCACACTTGTAGATGACTACAACAGAACTACCTGGACTCATCTCGTCAGTACCAAAAGTAATGCTTTACACATCTTGAAGGCCTTCACAAGTATGGTAGAGAATCAGTTCAAAACTACAATACAAAACATTAGGTCTGACAATGGCCTAGAGTTTAATGACAATGAGGCAACTCAATTTTTCTTAGAAAAAGGCATCATTCATCAGAAAAATTGTCCTTACACATCACAAAAAAATAGTGTGGTTGAGAGAAAACATAAATACCTACTAGAAACAACCAGGGATCTCTTATTTCAATCAAAACTTCCTTTGAAGTATTGGGGAGAATGTATTCTCACAGCCACTTACCTCATAAACAGACTTCCTTCTACCCATCTCCACAATAGATGACCATATGAACTGTTGGACAATAGAAAACCAAACTTTAATCAGTTGAGATCTTTTGGATGTTTTTGCTATCCTACTGTACCTAATCCACTCAGAGACAAATTTGAACCAAGAACAACACCTCATGTTTTTGTGGGATATCCTTTTGAATAAAATGTTACAAGGTAATGAGTCTTCCCACAAGAAGAATATATATATTTAGATATGTAGTATTTCATGAACATGCCTTTCCCTTTATTTTGTCTTCAAAAATATGTATTTTTTCTTTTGTTCTTAGGAATGTTCAGAAATATACTATTCCTGTTTGTTTTGATCCTTCTGATTGTGTAGAGTCAAGGTCTCAAAACAACACTGTTAATGATCATAGATTTGATACTAATGCAAACCCTGACTTATCTCTTAATTTTACACCTGTTAATGAACACCAGTATTCTTAATTCCCACTTTCACAATCATCACCATATATTAACCATCCTTTATTTACCTGTTGATGAACACCAATTACCACAAACTTCACAACCTTTGCAACCCTTACAAACAAAGTCACAGAGAACATAAACTACCATTGCACTTGAAAGACTACAGTGTTTCAATTCCTGCCACAAGAACTTCTCACAATACCATGTCATCTGACTCTAGGCTCTCACTCAAAGCATTGTTTACCAAACACTATCACATTCCCTCTGAAGTCCTTGCATCTAACATTCAAGTGTTGGTTGAGAATGATTGTCATGACAGTGAGCCAGTCTCATATGAAGAGGCATCTCTTAACCCTGCTTGGAAGAAGGCCATGACACAAGAATTTGAGGCTCTCTATACCAACAACACCTGAAGTCTAGTTGAATTACCAACTGGAATACAAGGAATTGGATGCAGGTGAGTATACAAAGTTAAGCACAAAGCTGATGGGAGTATTGAGAGATTCAAGGCACGATTTGTAGTAAAAGGCTACACGTAACAGGTTGGGGTGGATTATACTTAAAGAGATTCACCTGTAGTTAAAATGACAACAATAAGGACTTTAGTGGCATGTTCTGTAAAGAAAAAGTGGAGTATGTCCCAACTTGATGTCAACAATGCATTTCTTCATGGTGATTTACATGAAAAAGTGTATATGAAAGTTCCATAAGGTCTTGAGGTGCATAATACAGGGTTGGTGTGTAAACTCAATAAAGCACTCTATGGACTTAAACAAGCAAGCGGGTAGTGGTTGCCAAATTGACTGAAGCCTTGTCCCACAGAGGTTATTCACATTCACACCATGATTACTCATTGTTTTACAAAAAATCAGGGGCCCTGGTAGTGTTTTGACAGTATATGCAGATGATGTTCTCATCACACACACAAACATTACTGAAATTGCTCAACTCAAGAAGTACCTGAATGACACATTTAAGATAAAGGATCTTGGAAAGCTTCGCTACTTTCTAGGATTGGAGAATCTTGATACACCACGTGCAGTACTGATTTCCCAAAGAAAATTTGTGTTGGATTTACTGAAAGAATATGATTGTATTAACTATGCTCCTCCATTATCTCCATTGGATCCTATTGTCAAACTGAAAGCTAAAGAAGGATCACAACTTCCTGATCCTACATACTATAGGATGCTAATAGGAAAGCTAAAATTTTCACAAATACTCGATTGGACATAGCTTTTGTTGTTCAACAACTAAGTCAATTCATGCAAGATACCAGGACTCCTCATTTACAAGTTGTATTTCACTTGCTCAGATACTTAAAACAAGATCCCACTTTAGGAGTGCATTTGTCAAATGATCCTGATTGCACAGTTCAAGATTTTTGTGATTCTGATTAGCCTCTTTTCCAGATTCCAGGAGATCAGTAATTCGATATATGATTTTACTAGGGAACAGTCCTATTAGCTGGAAGTCCAAGAAACAAGAGACCATCTCATTATCATTAGTTGAAGTAGAGTATTACAATTCGAAGGGTGGTAGGAAACTAACTTCCCTTCACATATTGCTCATTGAACTAACTATACCTGATCCTTCTCCCATTACTGTTTACTATGATAGTCAGTATGCCATACACATAGCTCACAACCCTGTGTTTCATGAAAGGACTAAACACATAGAGGTTGATTGTCATTTTATACGAGATAAAATTCAGTAGGGGCTCATATGTTTACAACATGTTTTTACGACTAATCAACTTGCAAATATCCTTACTAAAGCTCTCATTGGTGTCATGCATTCTGCCATTTTGAACAAGTTAGCTATGAAATTCTCACCACCAACTTGAGGAGGGGATTGAGAATTGTTATTAATTAATTTGTTAATCACAATCTAGACTTAATTAGTTTATTGATCCATTAGTTTGTTAGAGAGCAGTTAGTTAGTAATCAGTTAATTACTTAGTAGATATTTTCTGTTTCTTCTTTACATCTGGCATTCTTGTGTATGTATACTTCAATTAGTAATCAAAGGCATTATCGATTCTCATTCAATACAGTTACAATCTCTTCTAGATTGTTCTGGACTACAGTAGTTCATTGGAGCTCCACCATTGATATGGAGTTTAATATATCTTCTATGGAAAATTTTTTTTAAGAAAAATTGTGGATCACCTTTGTAGAGCCTTTTCGTTTCGTTCGATTTTTCAAGTAGGATATTTGTTCGTATGATTTATCCATTGGTTGCTTGACATAGTACTTAAGTGGTGATGGCCTTTACTATTCAATCATTGGGTATATTTTATTTTTAAGAAGATCTGTTCTTTTGTCCAATAATTTTATGAGAATGATTATTACTCTACTTCTTAAGAAAATATTATTATATTTATTACTAAATATGAGAAAATAAATTAAAAATCAATTTGTTGTTTCAAAGAAATATTTTTCAAGAAACACAGTTGACAACAAAATGTGGAATACCTAATTATATTCAAGTTATTATAAGGTCGCCTACAACATCTAGGTATATCAAGTTCACTAGGGGCAATTTTAAGACAACTACAAAATTATTTTATTTGTTTATTATATTAAACATATATACTTATTTTTATTTCTCATGTCATTTTTATAATATAACAAGCGAAAACTATAAAATAAATAATGATCTTATTTATCATTAATATTAATTACTTATTTTCTAAATCATTTCTCAAATTTAAGATAGAACATTAATAAATGTGAGTATTATTATATTATGATAAAATATTTATATCGATTATTATATTTTAGGATCCATGCAAAATTTAAATTGAACAAGAAAATAAATAAATGGTGAAGTAACAAGTGATACATGCTGTAACACCTCCGATATCAATCTTTAGGTTGAAGATTCTAGTCTAACTAGAGGGCAAGTGAGAACTCATAACATAAACACTATTTTTATTCTGTTATGATATTTGATGTTGTTATTTTCTTCTTATTGCTATTTAGCGTGAATATTATTCTGAGTGAGATTTTTATTATTTTTTTTGTTTTAATATTTGGTGCTTTTTTTTTTATTGCTTTCCCATTAGGTGTTTGGAGCCCACATTGGAGCTTTTATTAAATTTGCATAGCGATCTGCCGGGCTTATTCGGAGGTGACGTTCTCTACGTGTTTTTCTCCATACCAAAGCTCAAACCTAAGACCTCGAATTAAGAGTGAAACAGTCCATATCGAGGTGCCATTGTTACTATCTTTATCATTGCTATCTGGTATGAGATTATCATTTTTCCAATAGGGGGTGGAGGGGCAAAGAACTATGTGACCTATACAAAGTGATACCACCCACAAAATCTCTGTGAGTGTCAATTCTATTCTTTTGTAAGTATCAATGATTAATTAATTATCATTTGTTATCATTGTCGAAAGAAAAAGGTTCCTTAACCAGAGTTAAGCAAAAGAAACCAAATAATTAACCAAACTTAATTATTACTTTCCACCACTTACCTTATATATACTAATCATTCCACATGCAATCCTCTCACGACAAACAAGATTCCATTTCCAGTATTTTAGTTATTTTAGTAGTACACCTTTTACATTTTTAAGTCCCAAAATTAATTAAACATGAAGCTATTCATGCTAGCCCTCTTCATCTTAGTTATTTCTTACTATTCTTATCCATGGCCTTTCACTCTTGCAACTCTCCTCTTCTCCCTCCTACTTAATTTCCTCTTGAACTATTGGCTAGTGCCCGGAGGGTTTGCATGGAGAAACTATACTCACTATCATCGAAACCCTAATAAACTTCATGGTCCTTTTTCTTGGCCCTTTTTGGGATTTCTACCTCAAATGGGGTCGTGTGCTCACCGGAAACTAGCCAAGATTGCTTCATCATTAGGCTCAACTCGATTAATGACTATAAGCCTTGGTGCTACTCGAGTTATCGTTAGTAGCCACCCTGACACTGCGAAGGAAATTCTATGGAGTGCTTCATTTTCTAGCCGTCCCTTGAAAGAATCAACCAAACTTCTCATGTTTGAAAGAGCCATTGGTTTTGCTCCCTATGGGAGTTATTGGCGAAACCTAAGAAGAATTGCAACGAATCACATGTTTTCTCCTAGGAGAATTTCATGTTTTGAGAGTCTTCGACAACTTATAGCTGATAAAATGATAGGAGAAGTTGTCAAGGAGATGAATGAGAGTGGTTTTATTGAGATTAGAGGGTTGTTGAGACAAGGGTCTTTGAGTAATATCCTTGAAAGTGTGTTTGGAGTAGTTTAGGGTTAGAAGGTGAGAGGTTAGGGTTAATGGTAAAGGAAGGATATGAATTGATTGGAGAATTTAATTGGTCAGATTATTTTCCTTTAGACTTTTGGGGTACTAAGAGAAGGTGTTATAAGTTGGGAGCTCAAGTGAATGAACTAGTTGGTGAAATAATGAAAAAAAGGAGAAGAGAGGGAGAATTAGTAAATATGAAAAATGACTTTCTTAGTGTTTTGCTATCTTTGGCAAAAGAAGATCAACTTAAAGATGAAGATATGGTGGCTATTTTGTGGGTAAGGATTACTTCTGCCTCTTTCAATTTTGAATTTAACTTCTTTCTATATGCTTAGATTAGAGCTATCCTCCGTCTCAAAATAAGTGTCATCTTAATAAAATCACATTTATTAAATAAGTACAGTAGGTAGTTTATTAAAATATCCCTAGTTAATATATGTTTCTTTCAAAATTGAAAATTAATAATTAAATGGAGTAGAAAGGTATAGTTGAAAAACTATAAGATTACCTATTTTGGAACAAATTTCTTTTTGCTAAGATAACCTTTTATTTTAGGACATAGAAAATAACACTTCCTTTGTCTCAATTTAAACAAGTCTATTTTTATTATTAATTTTCATATATTTCAAATTAATTTGTCTTGTCAATTATTGTGATTTATAATACTTTTTACGTAGTTTACAAATATATAAATTTCATTTAAAAATAAAATAGACGATTCCACATACGATTTGAATATCTGACTTCGAAAAACGAAAAATATAAATCGAAATAAAATGAATATTTTCTAATAATAAAAAATATTGTCAACTCGTTGAACATATCTAGAGTATATAATAATTAAAACTAGGTTGATTAGTTAAGATTCGTGGATGCTTTAAAGTGAAATGACTCATTATTAAAAGTTAACTTTGTGTCAAATGGTGTCAACTACAAAATTTATTTATTTATCTTCGTCAGCATTAAGTCTACTACATGTGGTATATATAGTATATATGGTTTAGATATATGTATATAAAATAAGTTTTTCACTTTTAGTTTTTCCAGCTCCGCCAACAACGGGCTTAATTAACTCTAATAATAGAACTTATATCATAATATGGATTTTTTATATCAAATTATTCTTTTCATTTCCTCAATAGAACTTAAAAGTAGGGATGTGTATCGGCTGGTTCGGTTCGGTTTTGAAGTTTATCGTGTTGATTTATTGATTATTGGTTTGTAGAGATGCTAAACCATTATAGAATCATTAAGATATTTTCTTATCGGTTATTGGTTTATCAGTTTTTGATCGTTATCGGATCGGTTATCGGTTTAACCGTTAAGATTTGACACAAAAGAAAAACATTAAAAATCACTTAGAAACAAGGTGGCAAACCAAATAAACCATGCACTTGAGTTCACAAGTTACATCTTGCTCAAAAGCAAACACTTTTACATTGTAGAATAATCAAGTGTTTGAGACAACCAAAAATAAAAGTAGGAAATTAAACACCTAGTTGAAGACTTTAATACAAAATGGTATAAATATAATTATTTAATTTACTATCGGGTTATCGGTTAACTCATTAACAAAAAACTTTAAACCGTTAAGAACCAATAACCCGATAACAAAAAAAATCAAAATCGTTATCAAACCACTAAGCTAATAACCGAATAGTATAAATCAATAACTTTTTTATCGATTCAACTTGTCGATTTCGATTCGATTTTGAACAGCCCTACTTAAAAGTATATTACAGCTTCTCTATATTATATATATATATAAGTATTCGTTTCATTTTCTTAATAGAACTTATAGCATATTACGACTTCTCTATATTAATTATTTTTTTCATTTCCTTTATAGAACTTATAGCATATTACGGCTTTTCTATATTAAAAGTATTTTTTTTCATTTCCTCAATAAAACTTATTAGCATACTACGGCTTCTCTATATTAATATTAAGTACTTTTCGATTCCTCAAATGCATATTTAGATTAATGATTGTTTAATTAAGTCTAATAATAGAACTTATAATTAGATAAGTTTACTAGCATAGCACGGCTTCTCTATATTACATATCTTTTCATTTCCTCAAGTACATATTTAGATTAATGATTGGTTTAATTAAGTCCAATAATAGAACTTATAATTAGGAATAAGTCTATTGCATAGCATAACTTTTCTTTATTACATATTCTTTTCATTTCCTCAAGTGCATATTTAGATAGATAATTAGCTTAATTAAGTCTAATAATAGAACTTATTATTAGGAATTAGTCCATATTACGGCTTCTCTATATTATTATACACTCTTTTTCATTTCCTGACCAAGTGTTTATTTGATAAATGACACTTGTTATATTTAAATTAAAAATCTAAATTAAGTTAATTTAACAATCTTCTTAATTATAGTTAAAAAATGAATTATGAAAAAAAAAAAACTCACCAACTTTGCTAGAGTTTTTGCTCTGTAAAAATGAAATCAGTCTCTTTCTTTCTTAATTATTTTATTGTTGTTTAACTAATGTATGATCTCATTATAACTTTATCTTTGGTTTTATTTGGTTAGATAATAATAAATAAAAAATATTTTGTTTTCTAAAACAAGCGCGCATTGAGAATTGTACAACTACAACATATAACATCTATATTAACATATTTTACTTTCAAGCAAGATGAGATCAAATAGACGAGAATTTTAACAATTAACGTTATATATGTCATTACATTTGAGAAGTGTATAATGGTAAAATAAATTGAATAATCTTTTCTTTTTTATACTTGATATAGGAAATGGTATTTAGAGGAACAGATACAATTGCCATTCTTGTGGAGTGGATTTTGGCAAGAATGATTTTACATCAAGATGTTCAAGAAAAAGCACAAGAAGAAATTGACACATTTGTAGGTCAAAACAGAAATGTACAAGACTCAGACATACAAAATCTTCCTTATTTGCAAGCTATAGTAAAAGAAGTTCTTAGATTACATCCACCAGGCCCACTTCTCTCTTGGGCTCGTTTAGCTATGCATGACACTTATATTGACAAGTGTTTCATTCCAGCTGGAACAACTGCAATGGTCAATATGTGGGCTATTACACATGACCCAACTATTTGGGAAGATTCATGGGCGTTCAAGCCCGAAAGATTTATTAATAAAGAAGACTTTTCAATCATGGGTTCGGATCTTAGGCTTGCTCCGTTTGGATCTGGACGTCGGGTTTGTCCAGGAAGGGTACTAGGGTTAGCGACAGTGCACCTATGGCTAGCTCGACTTCTTCAACGATTCAAATGGCTTCCAAATAAACCTGTTGATCTTTCAGAATGTTTGAAGCTTTCTCTTGAGATGAAGAAACCTTTAGCTTGTCGTGCACTTAATCGAAGTAGTATTTAAGTAATTCTAATCTAAATATTGGTATTATCACTTGAAAAATCATATGGTTGAAAAACAAAGTCTATAGCAGCTTGAAGTGTGGTTAACATGTAAATGAGTTGATATGGCCTTTGGCAAATTAAAATATGATCATGATATTTTACTTTTCTCTAAATCTAGTTTATTTTCTTGAATATACTTCATGATTGTAAAGCAAGTTCATTATTTGTGTCACAATTCGAAAATGTTTATGATGACGCCTATCATCATAACCCCCAGTAGGCAAATCAAAATCAAACATGAAGAGTCAAAATTGGAGCTGAAGTCAACAAATCGCTTCAAAAAGCCGAGTCAATCTACTTAATGGTGTTTTAATTAAAAAAAAAATAAAAATTAGGCAAATTACATAGTATAAGAAAGAAAATTACTTTCTATCCCCACTTTTTCATTAATATTACAGGCGGATGGATACTTTAATTAATAACGGGCTGATACTTAAATTATTAAATTTTTGTTATTAGTTTATTGCGTTAAAAAAGGGTTTCAAAACAGAAATAATAATTAACTCCCACAAATTACGCGTACATTTCTCCCTTCAACCAATCAGTCGTTCATAAACCTCTAACTGGTTTTTTTTTTAAAGAAAATCAAATTGTGAAACCTTCTGCTTGTTGTTCGAAAAAATAGTAAAAATTTGATTCAAATAATTTTGGAACGGAATTTTGTGAAGGATCGATATGAGTATTTCAATCTTGTTAAGGCATTCTAGATCATGGGAAAGTGATGTTAGACACGAGCGATACAAAAGTGATGGGATAGTGATTGGGGAAAATATTTCGTTCGTGTATCTTATTTCAGCAATTGCAGCTGAATTGGATATTGATGAATTGAAAAAAACATTGATATCATATACTTTGTGATACAATTATCTGATAATATTCTTCACTTTTTATAATGTACTCGTTAATATGTTAACCATAATACACTAATAATATGTGTTAGGTGCACTTATAATATGTGTTAGATGCAATCATATGTATAAGGTATCTTGTTCGTTTTGCTTTTCTTCTGGTTATTAATGTATAAGTTAAAGATGTTGGATGAAGAATGATTAATATGAAATTCTTGATCCGTGTGTACAATAAAGTATCATATTGTGATACTTCTATTTATTAAAGTATCAATTAAATTTGATTAGTGAAATAAGGATATTAAATGAAATTTGAATTAGTTAACAAATTTGTATCTGAACATGAATTAATTTGTCTTCATTAATCTGCGTTATATATTAATATGTGTGCACAGTACTATTTAAATAAAATTATTTGTAATAATGTATTCTGTGTTGTTCTTTTATTTTTATTTATGTATTAGTACATTAAACTTGATCAAATAACAAATATATATATGGTGTAATTGGAAAAAATCGATGGTAAAGAAGTATCTTGAAGGTGTTGGTAGGAAAAGTGATCTAAGTCTCATGCAACAGTGAATTGGGAATAATGATGACTCTAAATATAGCTGAATGTATCAATGGTTGTGTTGTGATGCACGACAACTACCCAAGTATAGACTTTTTGAAGAAAAACTAGAATTTTATTTGATTTTTGAAATGCAAAAAACAAGAAATAACTTCTTATACAAGGAATCACTGGGAGGAGATTTGAAGAAATATTGATTATAAACGCATCAAAAAGTACAAAAATAAAGGTACATAATTGTATTACAAGTATTATGTATCTTACTTTACTTCTAATTATATTATTGTTTTGTATCAAATTTTTTTTAAAAAAAACGTGTGATATATTGTAAACAATTGCAGGTTGTTCCATCTTCTGAATTTATTTTTTCAGTGTATGAAGGTGGAATAAGATATATTGTTTGTCTTGAGAGAAAAACTTGTTCATGTGATAGATTACAACATGACGAGATACCTTGTCTGCACGTGATGGCTATTTTGAAGAAGAAGAATATTACAGATATACACTCCTACTGCTCTGATTACTATACACGTGATGCATTAACAAAAACTTATGCAGTTCCAATGGAACCAATGCCAGACAAAAGTAATTGGACAACTTCAGACTGTGTTTTGGAAGAAGTCGTCTTGCTACTAAGATACAAAAAAATGCCTGGTAGACCAAGAAAAAAAAAAGGAAAAATCCAGATGAAAAGATAACAAAAAAAAAACAAATTGTTGTGGACGTTGTGGACAAGAAAGTCACAATATAAGAACATGTTTTCCAAAAGATTCTTGATGAGTATTTTTAAGAATTTGTGTGCTTCATGTGTACTAATTTTCTAGATATTTTAAATTTGCGAATAAGATATTATTATTTGGTGTGAATTTAACTTTATATAAATGTCACAACATACAAAATGTTGAATGATACTAAATATATCGAACTTGATTATTTTATATCAAGCGTAAACTATAATGTATCATATGTTGGTGTATATAACAATTAAGTTATTTGATAAGTGATTTAGTATCATTTACATTATAGGTCAAATATATTTTGTATCTAACAATAAACTATTATCATTCATGATGATTTAAATCAAAGTTATATGATTCAACCTGATAAATGATACTAAATATATTAAATAAATTATTTTTATTAATTGTTGCATATACACAAATCTGTTTTTTTTTATAATAATTTAGTATCAATTATATCATAGTTAAAAATATATTGTATTTGATAACAAAATATTGTTAGTTATTATGATTTAAATCAAATTTATATGATTTAACGTGATAAATGATACTAAATATATTAAATAAATTATTTTGTATCAGTTGTTACATATACACAAATCTGTTTTTGATAATAAAATATGTATTAATCACAAACATTTCCTTTGATAGATCAAACAAACTATTTAACAAAATACTTAACGTACGTTTCAGTATTACTGCAAGTTTTAAGAAATAAAAGAAAAATATATCAGAGGAAACAAATCAAACAGGACAATCAATATATTCCTCTTTAACAGACTATCTCCATAATATTGAAAAGTTAATTTATCTGAAATAAAAAGGACATGAACAAATCAGCAAAAAGATCAATCCTTAAAAGAACTGAACCTTACAATCTTAGCAAAAACATAGAAGAACACTCCTAAAACTTCCACTAAAGTCCCAAAAAGTAGGAGTAATCATTTGGAGAAGACGTCTACAAAGACAATGTTTCTAAAATTTGAAAGAAATAATCACTTTATTAAATACAAGTATATACATCAACTTCGACAATGAAAAAGAAAAAAAATAAAACTCTACCAAACATAAAGAACCATTTTTTGAAAACAAGTAATAAGATACAAAGATAAATGACAAGAGTGATATTCTATATAGGGCAGCTTTCACATATAGCAAACAAAAAATTCATATTTGTATGCTATAGCAAACTTTGCAAAATTGCGCTCCATAGCAAACATAAAAATGTATAATTCGCTATACATATACAATTGTATAATTCGCTGGCCTAAATTGTATAATTCGCTGGCCTAAATTGTATAATTCGCTGGCCTATTTCGCTGCAATTGTATAATTTGCTTTGCATACAGGTGAATCGAATTAAAATGTATGTATATTGCATAATTATAAGTGTATAGCAAGAAGATATATATTTTTCTCGCTTTATACAAAAACAGAAAGACAATATATACACTTCTGTTGTATAAAGCTAGAGAAAATTGTATTTCACTGCAATTGTATAATTCGTTGGCCTTTTTCTCTGCAATATTTGAAGTAAAATGTTTGTAAATTGTATAATTAAGTGTATAACATGAAGATATACATTTTTGCATGTGTATATACAATTTTCTCTCGCTTTATACAAAACAGAAACAGAATTATACACTTCTGTATATAAAGCGAGAGAGGCGAGCGAGAATGGAGAGTGGCGAGCGAGATTTTTGGGAGAGAGACGCTGGCAAATTTTAGCTAATGTTTGCTATGGAGCACAATTAAATCAAACCCTAGCTATTTCATTTAATTTAGGTTATTAGTTTGCTATTATATACAATTTCCCCTTCTATATATACTTACAACTTGTCCATGACAATGAACTCTTGAATTCGCTTTTCAGTTGTTACTTTGTTGAAGGACTACCATTAATGACAATGGCAAGTACATCTTGCATTAAACAAAAACAGAATAGAATAGTTAGATCATGAGAACTATTCTATTACACTAACAATTAGATTTTATATGGATAATTATAGTAAACTAATAATTAAATAAATTTATAAATACTAAATTCGTATTCTTTGGGTTGATACTCAAAAGTATCAAATTTGGCAAGAGCTAGTCGTGTTGGTGGTTGTAATGGATCCTCTGGAGGTTTGACCTCTTCAATTGTTTCAATAATGGTGTTTTTGTCAAGCGTCCAAATGAATTTGTTAAGTGGATTTTCGTATCCAAGAGGTGGGACTTTCACATATGCAACAGATACCAAGTAAGTCTTGAAAGGAGCAAATTCTTTTTCAAAATATATTATATCAGTACTGAAAATGGTGGCCTGAACTTGATTCTCCTGTAATAGAATTTGTAAAAAGTGTGATTCAGAAAAATGAATGAAACATATCAGAAATTAAAATCCTGTTCAAGAAGATGAAACAAGAAGTTAGTTGACATAAAATTTTATATCAACATTTTACTCATAAGTTTAATTTTTTTTAAAAAATTAAATTTCGTATCAAGTCAAAGAAAGAACAAACGCGTAGTCTCTAGGACACCTCCTTGAAAGCCAGTACTCAATAAAATGCCTGCAAGTTGTTGAGTTCTACACAAACCTCCAGTAAAATCAAGAAATGCTGGAAAAATGTAAAGCTGAAAAGTCAAAAATCTAGAACTTCAAGGATACATCTACCAAGCTAGCTACATTCTCCATTATTCTACACTCTGTGACTTGCATATCTGCAGAAATTTAACTTAAAATCGCAGATGGGTTTGAGACCATTTTTAAAAAAAAAAAAAACCTGAAATTATAAATTGTAAATCGATTAATGGTTGTTGAAACAAAAGAGATTGAAGAAATTATGCTTTAGAATCACGTTTGAGTAAATATTTGTGCTTGGAATGAAGTGAAATCTTTTGTTTGGATGAAGGCGGATGGTTCTATAAAGATGAAAGAGAAATAGATCTAGAAATTTAGCTTTTGAAATTTATCCATTTATTAATATGAAATTACATATTTGTCCTTCTTGCTTTTGTAAATGAAATTTGTCCATTTGTTATTAGTGTAAAATGACCAGTATACCCTTGGTCGTCCTCTCATCACTCTCGTATATATTAGTAATAATAGAAAAGAAATTACATTTGATAAACTGAAAACCCCTGCCTTTTTTCGAAATTACAATAAGCCACTACATCACGCACTCCGCATTGCTCAGTTAACCATAGGTTAGTTCCCGATGCTACCGTGGTTACTTTTCTGGTATATATATTTTCACTCTTCTCCCGCCATCTTTCTTCATTTGCTGAGCAAAAACACACTCTTCTCTTCAACTTCTCCATTTCACTCGAGTCTCGTTTATCTCTGTCATCAATGGTGAGCAAAACCTATTTCATGTCCATATGCTCTTCATATTTGTTAAATTTGTTGATTTACGTATTATTACTGCACTGCATGCTTAATTCTCTACATGATTCTCTCTAATTTCCAGGTTGTGGCCCAAAAGTTGAAGAAATCGGAGATCACGGAGCAGGATTCACTCCTCCTAGTAAATGATCGATCTCATCTATTCTATTTTTATTTTTTTTGTTGATTTTGTATAACTCAAAGTTCCTGTATGAAATACATTATATCCCACTGTGTGACGTAGCGACGATGTAACTTAAATGACATTATCTCGCACATTTTCGTTTTCCCATCACTTTTTGATGTTTTAGATACTCTGATTTGTATGGTTATTGCTTAATCTGTTTTTGTTAGATAAGGACTACATGTGAGTCAAATTTGGAGGGTTAATCAATGATTTTCTTTATACTTGTGATTGACTTAGTTCTGTGTGTATTTTGAGTTCGTTCAACCAATTATTAATGTGTGACGCAAATATGAATTTATACTCTCTGTTTGTACCTGTTGACCTACGATTGACTCACCTTGCTTGTTTCTCTAGATCGTTGAATTGCATTTTCGCTTTTGAGCATTCTAGATCGTTGAGTGAATCTGTTTGTTTGTATTAATAACAGCATGTGTAAGACATGTTCTAGATCAATGAATGTGATCTAAGAAGCTAACAAGTATAAGTTGTTTAAGTTCATGAGTGCTTCTAACTTTATCTGCTTTGAATGCTATCATCGTAAGGTTTATTTTGTGATTTCTGGACACTAATGCATCCCAGTGACTGAAAATTACACATGATTGAGTCACTTTTCCTCCATGGTTTTCAAAAACAGACAAGGAACCTTTTGCGTATTGCTATATTCAACATTAGTTACATCAGAGGCCTCTTTCTCTGAGAAATATTTCAGTGATAAATCTGTTCCAGCCTTAGGTAAGCTTTCTCTACAATTTCTTTTTCTATAATATCCATCTACTCAGCTTTCAAATTTATTTACTAGATACTTACATCACAAGTCACAAGCAGAGATGAAAATCAAGAAGCTAATGCCAATGGATGCAGAGTCGCGTAGACTTATTGATTGGATGGAAAAAGGTATGTCGATCTTTTGCTAGTTTGCGAACTGAGACTTACAGTTTATTGATTCCTTTTCATTTCTTACCCCTCTTTCTTCTCTGTCCCTAGGTGTTTATGATGCACTACAGAATAAATATCTGAAAACACTTCTGTTCTCTGTGTGTGAAGCAATTGATGGACCAATGATTGAGGAATATGCATGTAAGAAGAACCAAGATAAGTTGGTTAAGTGATGACTTCAATTAGGTTGTAGTATCATATTTGCACTGGCTAATTACTTCTGAGACTGACTAGATTACTATCTAGGACATAGTTGTTGAGATAAAAGAAATTGCAGAAAGAAGAGCTGATACTTTCATTAGTCTGGCTTGTGAAATAGCTTATACACTTAGTTGTTATTGGAATTACATAAGTCCAATAAGTAGTTAAGTTTGTTAGTATTAGTTAGTTAGGAGTCATGGAAGTAGTTAGGCAACTTGTAGTTAGTTGTAACTAACTTCATGCTCCAAAAGTGTGATCAAATAGAATGACATGATTCCTATAAATAGGAGTCATTATTGTATACTTCAAATATGAAAATTCAATTAGCTTCTTCTTCTTCTTCTTCTTCATGTTTCTTACTGCATTTCCTTAGAGTTGCAGAAATCTGCAACAATGGAGTATTAACTCCACGATCATATAAAAACTATCATGGTATCAGAGCAGGCGTAATAAGGACTAGTTTGATTTCGAATTCTTCTTTCCGCGAAGTAATTTTTTGAAGATCAGATTATAGCCATGGCAGAACTTACTGTAGCAACTCTTGGACACAATCATCCACTCTATCTGCAGTCTTCAGACATGCCTGGTGTTGCATTGATCACAACAAAACTTACAGGACCTGAGAATTATGGTCTTTGGAGCAGATCGATGAGATTGGCACTGTTGGTGAAGAACAAGATAGGCTTCATAGATGGAACCTGTTTGAAGAATATGTACAAGGATGAATTAGCAGTTCAATGGGAAAGATGCAATGCAGTGGTTCTTTCATGGATTAGCAGCACAGTAGCAAACAATTTGTTAACAACAATAGTATATGCATCAAATGCAAAACGAGTTTGGGAAGATTTCAAGGAGAGGTTTGATAAATCTAATCTTACTAGGATCTATCAACTCTGGACAGAAGTAGCCACATTAAAGCAAGGTACGGATTCTGTAACAGAGTATTACTCTAAATTGAGGGATTTATGGGATGAGTATGATGTATTGGTGCCCTCACCATCATGTAAATGTGATGATGCTAAGCCTTACATTGAGCATTTACATCAACAAAGATTGATGATGTTCTTGATGGGATTAAATGAGACTTTCAGTCATGTGAGGAGTGATTTGTTGCTGAAAAGTGAGGTGCCTACAATTAACCAAGCTTATGCAACTGTAATTCAAGAGGAAAGCCAAAGAGTATTAGGTGTTGTGGATTCAAATAAAGAACCACTTACTATGATGGCAGGAAGAGGACAAGGACAAGGATTCAAAGGGAAGAAAGTATTATCAGGCAATAACAATATTGGATGTGAGATCTGTGGTTTCAAAAATCATGTAACTGAAAAGTGCTATAGGCTGGTAGGATATCCTTCTGACTTCAAGAGTAAGAGGAAACAATCAGACTCTAGTGGATCATACCAGAACAACAATGAAGGTTTTAGATCACATGGTTCTTACAGTAGTAATACTTACAACAACATTGCAAATTTTGGAAATTCTGGAAACTTTAAGCCATATGCTAGCAATGCTTCAATAGATAAACAAAGGGAGGAATCTGAATTCACAAAGAAAGAATACAATCAAATGAAGAGTCTGTTACACAACAAAGAACCAAGTGACTGCAAGGCTAACTTGACAGGTAATGTTTCTTTACAGACTAAATCATCTGCATATGACTGGATAATTGATTCAGGAGCTATCATCATGTTGCTTCATATGAGGAGCTCATGTATGAATTGAAAACCACAAAGAATGAGCACTCAAGTACAGTTCCGTTGCCAACAGGAAGCAGAGCTCAAGTGAAACATACAGGCAATTCAGTCATTTTTGGAAATCAGACAGTGAAGAATGTACTTCATGTACCTGATTTTAAGTTCAATTTACTATCTGTGGCAAAACTCACCAAGGAATTATCTTGTAGTGTGAGTTTCTTTCCTCACTTTTGTGTACTGCAGGAACTTTACAATCGCAAGGTGATTGGGATTGGTAAAGAGATTGATGGTTTATACCTACTACAAAGTACTGTTAGAGCAAGAGTTAATTCAGCTTCAACATCAATAAAGGGTGCAAGTTTGGCTGACTTGTGGCATTTCAGACTTGGACATCCACCTATCAAGGTTATGGAACAGATACTTTCTCTTAAGAAGTATTTCAACATCTCCACATACAGTTGCTGTCAAATATGTCCAGTGGCTAACAAAGTAGATTGAGTTTTCCTACAAGTAATTCTAAGTCAACTCATAATTTTCAACTTCTTCATGTTGATCTCTGGGGACCTTACAAAGTTCTACCCATGATAATAAGCAGTATTTTGTGACAATTGTTGATGATTTCAGTAGATTCACTTGGCTTTGTCTAGTTCAACACAAATCAGATGTGCACATTGTATTGAAAGACTTTATGTTGATGGTTAATACACAATTTGGTGTTAAAGTTCAAGTTGTGAGAACTGATAATGGAACTGAGTTTTTTAACTCTAAATGCAGTGTTTTGTTTTCTTCTCTTGGAATAGTTCATCAGAGTTCATGTGCTTATACACCTCAACAAAATAGTGTTGTTGAAAGAAAGCATAGACACATATTAAATGTAGCCAGAGCACTGAAGTTTCACAGTGAAATTCCTATCAGATTTTGGGGAAATTGTGTTAAAACTGTAGCTTATCTGATAAACAGAATGCCTACAACTGTATTACAAGGGAAGTCACCATATGAACTTCTTTATAAACGAGCACTAATCTAGAACATTTGAGGGTGTTTGGATGTTTATGTTTTGTATCAGTTTTGCCAAGAAGAGATAAATTTGCTCCAAGAGCAACAAGATCAGTCTTTATTGGGTACTCAGAGACACAAAAAGGATATAAAGTCATGGATTTGGAGACTCATGTCATATCAATGAGCAGGGAGGTTACATTCATGTAAGATTCATTTCCTTTCAAAGATGTTATCACAGAATCATCATCCACAGATTATACTGCTCCCATACAAATGGATATGTTTGATCATGCAGATGATAATATACCTTCAAATTCTGTAGATTC
Organism: Solanum peruvianum; assembly: GCA_027705065.1. Classification (NCBI taxonomy): domain Eukaryota; kingdom Viridiplantae; phylum Streptophyta; class Magnoliopsida; order Solanales; family Solanaceae; genus Solanum; species Solanum peruvianum. The sequence continues at coordinate 10,279,071 of JAKWJD010001759.1, forward strand.
TGTTGAAGATCATGTTGAGGAGATCAATCCCATACAATCAGAAGTTGATGCTTCTTTAGAGAATAATCTGTTGGAGCCACAACATAGTGAAATCACAAGTGATAGTGATCTTACATCTGCTAGAAGAACTGGTAGACATTCTAGACCTCCTCTTTGGCATAAAGATTACATAATTTCAACTAAGTCTAATATGACTTGTTCATATCCTATTGCTAATAATTTGTCATATGAACTCTTGACACCATCTTATCAAAATTTTATCAAGGGGTTCTCAGTTATAGTAGAACCCACCAGCTTTAAGGAAGCCTCCAAACACCAACAATGGGTGGATGCAATGCAGTCTGAAGTAGCTGCTTTAGAGCAAAACAATACATGGGCAATAGTAGATTTGCCAACTGGTAAACACCCTATTGGTTCAAAATGGGTTTATAAAGTTAAACTTAAGGCCAATGGTGAGGTGGAAAGGTACAAGGCTAGGTTGGTTGCCAAAGGCTATAATCAACAAGAAGGGTTGGACTATCATGAAACATTTTCTCCAGTAGCTAAGATGGTTACAGTGAGAACTGTGATTAGTGTTGCAGCATCCCATGGTTGGCCTCTTTTTCAAATGGATGTTCATAATGCTTTCCTTCAAGATGATCTCAATGAAGAAGTATACATGGACTTGCCTCAGGGATTTCAGAGGCAGGGGGAGAACAAAGTCTGTAAATTGTTGAAGTCTTTATATGGCTTGAAACAAGCTTCTAGGCAATGGAACCTTAAGCTAACTGAGGCTCTAGTTACTGCTGGTTATTCTCAAAGTTCTTATGATCATTCTCTTTTCACAAAGATAGTTGGAGATGATATTGCAGCAGTATTGATCTATGTAGATGATCTTCTTATAACTGGAAATAGCAGTGTTCTAATGAGGATCTAAAGGCTACTACATGCATAGCAACTTCAAAATGAAAGATCTTGGTGATAAAGTATTTTCTTGGTATTGAAGTACTAAGATCAAAAAATGGTATTGTTCTTAGCCAAAGAATGTATGCACTGGAGTTGATTTCTGACTGTGGTTTTGGAGGTTCAAAACCAGCAAGCACACCTTTAGAATCAGGTGTCAAATTAACTACTGTTGAATATGATGAAGCCACTGCAAAGACAGATGATCCTTTATATGCAAATGTGACTGCATATCAGAGATTAATTGGTAGGTTGTTGTACTTAACAACTACTAGGCCTGATATATGTTTTGCTGTACAAGTTTTATCACAGTTCATGCAAAAACCTAAGGTGTCTCACTGGGAAGCTGCATTGAGATTGGTTAGATATTGTCACGACCCAAATCGGGGCCGCGACTGGCACCCACATTCACCCTCCTATGTGAGCGAACCAACCAATCTAAACCTTAACATTTCAAATTATATCAACAGAAAATAGTGCGGAAGACTTAACTCATTAATAAAAACAATTCAAACTATTATTATTATCCCCAAAATCTGGAAGTCATCATCACAAGAACATCTATCTTCAAATTACTAAACTAAGAATATCTAAGAAAACAAATACAAATAGAAAGCTAGTCCATGCCGGAAGTTCAAGGCATCGAGACTTAAAGAAGAAGACCCAGTCCAAGCTAGAAACATTAGCTCACCCTGAAGATCCGGTGTGACGAAGACTGGCTTGATT